>CM050414.1:8896621-9496621 GCA_027564155.1 Gymnocypris eckloni scoliostomus
ACATAAATTCAGGCCATTCAGTTACCTCATATTGATATCTTTCGATGACTGAGAAGGGGTGAATAAAAAAATGGTTTGATAAGACAAAAAGTTTTAGATCATCAACAGTTCACCGTCTCTCTTAACAAATCTTAGCTAAGCACTTTAAAATGCTTTCAGTGCAACTATGGCTTTAAAATCAATACATCAAAACTAATCTTAAAGTATGACCTACTTTAATAGAGTAACTAACACACAAATGACGTAAGCCTCACAGAAAGAAACTTAAGCGGGTCTGTCTCTTCCTCCTCCTTAGCTGTCGTCTCCATAGTCTCCTTGGCCTTGTCGATATTCTCCTGAAACGAGACAATCTGGTCGTACAGCTGCTCCAGTTTGGCCTTTTTCTCCTCCTCCATAGCCTGAGACATCTCATTATACTGATCCATCAACAGCTTCACCACCTCCTCATTGTGCTCCTTTATGTTCTTCTCACAATCCTTAAAGTTCTCCTGTGGGAACATCACAAAAAAGATGCACATACGTTCTCAGCAACCTTTCTCACCTTAATAGCATCCTAAAGTGGACAGTGCAATAACGTAAGCACTAAAAAACTCTCACTCCAGATTTCAGAGTGCTCCACAATGCTAAGACGTTGTGGGAGCACATTTTCTAGGGCAGTGGTTTCTTTTTGATCTTAGTCTTCGTCCTCCACTGTCCAACACAATAAGAGTGACCCAGGACCACAAAACCAGTCATACGGGTCAAGTTTTGGAAATGGATATTCATACAGTTGAATAAATAAGCTTTCCGTTGATGTATGGTTTGTTAGGATAGGACACAACTATTTGAAAATCTGGAATCTGAGGGTGCAAAAAAAAGCAAAATATTGAGAAAATCGCCTTTAAATCTGTCCAAATAAAGTCCTTAGCATTGCACATTACAAATCAAAAATTAAGTTTTATTAAGAATATTTATATTTATTGTAGGAAATTAAAAAATATCTTCATGGAACTTTATATTTATTTAATAACCTAATGATTTTTGGCATAAAAGAAAAATCGATCATTTTGACCCATACAATGTTTTTTTGGATATTGCTACAAATATATCTGTGCTACTGGTTTACTGGTTTTGTGGTCCAGGGTCACAATAATACAGTGGGTGTCTATGATATTTTGGTCACTAGATAAGACTTGTTTTATACTCAAAAAAAGAAAAAAACACAAATGGTACAAGATGTTACATGTTTAAACGAACACATTTCGATGGAAATACCTCCACTGTGTTGTATGCCAGCTCAAGCTCAGACACAAAGTCTTCAATGTTCTCTGATCTTCCTTGTAAAACTGATATCAGTTCACTCAGCTCATTCTGAAAACATTATCACATGGGAAATGCATTAGACCGACATCATGAAACATTCTAAGGTGCAGAACACAATGTAGGTCTAAAAATATTCAACATTCATCTTGAATGATTGAGCAATGTCTATTCCTTTCATACTTGTAAAAGCCATTTCTCTTTTGGATTGTTCAAACTTGTAAATGTCAAATCCCATCGGTGCAGTCCTTTGGAATAAACTACAGATGAATCATGGAAACAGCTGTCAACTTTCAGAGAGGGACATGCAGGGCATGCTATGAGTCAGTCGGTTCTGACTCATCTGCTATGAATGCTGTCAAAGGCCAATAAAGTGAGAAATCTTTCACTGTCTCTACCTGATGTATACTTAAACATTCTTGTATAGACAACACATTTTATTTAGTTTTACAGCCGATTATGTGTTTTTATCGTTTGGAAATATTAGACAGAGTATAAGAGTCCTTCTGTATAAAACTCTTGGGCAATCAATGACTTCATAATGCAAGCTCTCCAGACGGGCCAGCTGAGAAAGATCAGATGTCAAGCTGATGTCAGGAAATCATGTCTTAGCACTCTTTGAAAGTACAGGGAACTTAGCTTACCTTAATACTGTCAAAGGCCTCATCCAAAGAGGCTGTCTCATGGTTTTGGTGTGCAGCCTCACTCAACAGTACTGGGCAACGACAAACAAGGCAGAATGCATCCATTGGTTGAAGTTCAAGTTCATATTCTGCCATCTGGGCACCATCTAAATCCTCAACAAATTCAAAGCTGGTTTCTAGGGTTTGATCTAAAAGTCCAACTTGCTCACGGTGCCCATCCGCAGCTAGTGCTTGTTCAGATTGTCTTGCCTCTTGTTCGGTGACCATCTCAAAACCAAATACCTCCGTTATTTCCTGTTGCAAATCTTGGTCACAGCTCAAGGCAGACAGGTCCTCTTGAGGGGTAAAACTTCGCAACCGTGAGAAGACATCTTTATTCCTACATAAGCTTCCTCCTCTTTGTATATCTTCGTAAACTTTCACACTATCCTTTGGCTCTAAAGGTGAGACACTCATTGCTGAGGTGTCGTCCTCCTCAACCGGAGGAGGCGAAATGGGTTCTGGTAGGTCTGTTATATATTCAATCTGTGTATCATTCATTTGTGTTTTCTTTCCTTCCTCTGAAGTTTCTGTTGAGGTTAGAGATAACAGGTTGCTCTCAATATCTGTCCTACCAACGGATGATTCTTTCACTGGGATCTCTCCGGTTAATATGGCCACGGAATTTATTTCACTATGTTCTTCTACCTGTACCTCCTTTGTTGGTACAACAGGGGACAGTTTTACTTTTGATGAGTCCTCTACATGTTCTGTTACTTTCATCTGCTCTATGCTTTCTCGAGCAGATGCCTTCATGTCATTAGCAAACAATAAGCTATATTCTTGGCTTGAATCAATCATTTCTTTAATCTCTGTTGTCACTCTTTTCTCAGCAGGTATCTCTTTCTGAACTGGCTCTCTTGTGGTGCCGGCTTTCTGATTTGCTTCCTCTGTAATATCTACCTTAATTTTCTCAACTTTCCCGTGTTTTTCTGCAACCCCAGGTTCAATCTCAGGTATGTCAGTAAGCCCCTTTTGCTTTTCCAGACATTGTTTTAGCACTGGTGCCTCAGTTTTTGGCCTATCTGCACATGTGTCCGCTTTGGCGTTCTCATATTTTGCACTGAATTCATTTTGTAATTCTGGATAGATTTTCTCCTCACTTGTAATCTCAGGTTTAATCTGAAAATCAGTGTTTGCTGTATCTGTTTCACACGAATGTGATTTTTCTGAAGCTCTCTGAACTGATGTAATTTCAGACTCTGGCTTCATTTCAAGTTCTGTTAACACTTCTGCTGTACCGACACGGGCCTCAGCCTCTTGTGCTGCAGCAATTCTGTCAAGTATTTGCTTTTGTTCCTCCTTCTTGGGTATTAATCCTTCGATCACTTTATCCTCAACTGCAGCAAGTATTTCTCCACTTTCATGGACATGAAAGTCGATTTCTAAGGCTTTAGATGCAGAATGTTCAGTTTTAGTAGCATCTGTTATGCTTGTTTCAGTCTCTTCTGAAGGCTTGATCTCTGCTTTTAAAGGTTCTGTTTTATCTAACAGAGGTTCTTCGATACCAATAATCCCCTGAGAAAATATTTCTGGTGATTCTCGTTTTACTATGTCTTTATCAATCCTTTGAGTAATATTTGGCTCTATCATTTTGTCTTGTGTCTTGGATTTATTAGTCGTTATTTTGCCATTTTTAGTAATAATACTAGATTCCCGAATGTCAGCAATGCCATCAGCTGCTTTGTGATGTTTATCCGCACTGGTCTCAGAAACACTAATGTTTTCAACTGCATGTGGTGCAGCCTGTATTTTCTCTGAGCTCTTTGTTTCAGGCAGAATTTCAAATTCATCTTTAGCTTTAATAACATCTTCATGCGCTAAACCCCCAGGTTTATTGGTGGTTTTGCTCTCTGGCTCAAGGACTTGAACCACTTCATGAGTTTGTGTGTCATCAGGGTCACTTTTTGTTGCGATACCGTCATTGATAATGACAGTGACATCACATTGATTTTCATCTGTCCTACCATGCTTCGCAACCAAGTCATCTGATGTGACCTTTCTTCTAATGATCTTTTCCACCTCTGGTTGGATTCTTGGAGCACAGTGCTCCTCTGAACAACACCCTGTGGACTCACACTGCACTTCACTTTCATTTTTATCTTGTACACATGGTTGTTCAGCAGTTACTTCATCATTTTCTATTTGAGCTCTTTCTAAACATCCAGTGAGTTCAAATTTACTTTGTGACCATGCAAATTTCCCCCCATCTTCCTGCTCTTTAGCCTCAGGTACATTTGTAACCACTGGTGTTTCATCCTTCAATATGAATTTCTCCAGATAACCATCTCCGTCATCAGAATCAGAGTATCGCCTTTTGAAAGACCTTTCGGAAACTACACTCTCCGCATCTGAGAAGTCATCTTCTTTCTTCGGTCTCCTAATGCGTCCTCATAAAGGTCTGAGTAGTGGAAGGACATTGCCCGTGGCTCCTCAAGAAGAACTTGATCTATTATCTTTGCTGGTCCGGTTGGGAGATATACAGGTGTGAGGATACATTCCTGACTTCCAAATAAGACAGATCCACTCTCTTTCAGAGTTTTAGAGATCTCTTTTGCTGTTCTTCCATTTCGCTCATCATACTCATGGGGAACCACAGGCTCTGCATTTAACTTATTTCCATAGAACACTTCATCAAGATGTTCATCTACAATTTCAACATCACTGATAATCACAAAAGAATCTTCATCAACGGCTTCATCTGCTTTTGGTTCTTTCTGTGTCACCTGAGGTTCCTCTGACTGGACAGTGACTTCTGGTACAAGTTTTTCTGTCAGTGTAGTGCTATCACTAGGCATCTGCTCATCTAACAATGTGAATTTTTCAAGATAATCCATAGGAGTTTCATCCTTCTTTGGTTGTTTATCAGCAGAGATCTGGGATGATTCCTTCAAGCTTTTGTTTTTCTCAATATCAACCTCTGTGTTCCCAGGACAACTGTTTGTAGCAACAGGTTCATGCTTATGTTTGGATTTTATCTTTGGGGTATCATCCAAGTAGGCCAAATTCTCAGCCAGTGCACCGCTATCTTCCTCATCTACTGTGAGGAGCTTTGAAGGTACAACAATATTGAGTATTTCAAAACCTTCTGATATCAAACTAAAAAGATCTTGATCCTTGCTTGCAGCCGACTGATCATCCTCATAGTTTTCAGATCTGATATTCGGCAGAGACACCTCAATCATTGGTCTTTCCTCACCTACCCGACTTTTTGGTAGTCTGGTGCTCGACTTTTAAATCGGTCACCCAGTTTGCCTCTGCTGCTTGTCTTTTTCCTCTTAATTCTGTCTTCATCCATTATGATCACAATATTCCCCTGTGTTCCAGAACCTTCCAGGCTGTACTGTTCAGACGGCGAGCTTCCCTCTGAACCCCATGGAGTCGAGCATCTACTGGAAGCAGTCTCCCATACTATCCCACTGTCCTCACTCTGTACCGTCACCATGGAGAACGATGGGTCCACCATCAGGCACTGGAATTTAGGCTTCACTGATGGATCTTGCACAGCTTCCTTTAAACTAACCAAAAAGAGTTTAGAAATATTTCAACAAAATGTGGTGTATAATATTCTAGTCTGAGGTATCATATGGCGAATATCATGTTTAGTGCTTAAAAATGTTATAACTTAAAAAATAAAATAAAATTCAGAAGCAGATTGTAGAATTTCTGCTTGTTACAGATTTCGAAGTGCATTTATCAACAGGTATTAGTACTGAATATAAAGCCATTTAAAGTTAAAATGTTAATGAATACATTAGTAAAATATAACAATAGTATTTTTAATGGATGACTCTATAAAAACTGCTTTTTGGCAGTAAGACAAATAGCCTAGTACAAAGTGACAAAGGCATTGTCCAAATCTCAGTGTTGCCAAGATTGATCATCTTTTCAGACTACCCTAGCAGCTTTTAAAAATAAAAAAGCACATAGCAATAACATAGCTATTTTTTTAAATGTATTTGGCAACTTCTAGCAGCTTTTAAAAAGTGACTCAAATGATAACAAAAGGCTTGCATTTTTCCTCTTAACCACACAAAAAGAAGAAACTACTGAACAGCTAGCCAGCCAAGAAGCACTTCAGCTGGTAGAGAATTGGAGAGAGGTGCCTAGCAGTACACACATCACACGTGAATCAAGTTGCTAATTGCAATTGTTCAGTATCCATCCATCCATCCATCCATCTATGCAATGTGTAATTTAAAATACAGGTAAAATGCTGGTGAAAAATGAATACAGAAAATTCCTCCAAATTAACAGCACTGTGCCCTAATTTTATGGTTTTTCATTATAGTGTAGCATTTAGCTTACTACTGCTAAAAACTATAGTTTTTAATAATGTGTAGTTTTTACTAGTCATTTAAAATAATTAAAAGTTGTATTTAAAAATTAAAATATGTAATACAAATGTTTTTATAGGCCTATTTTTATTAACAAATCTAAATGAACATATTTCAAATTATATTATTTTCTAAGATTAGTAATTTCAATGTGTATTCTACGCAATGATCCAGTTTTGCGTCATGGTTACATAATAACATCTTCTTCCAATGATGTCACAACGTCATTTTTAGAAACTTTACCTGAAAATAAGTTGGCAACAATGCCAAAACTGTAGCTATGGTTACCTCAGACTCCTGCTCGCGAGCGTTGGAGAACCTTTTTGGTTTATTCACAATGTTTGAAATAATTACAAATTCCAATGAACGAAAATATTATAGATGAATAAAATACATATTACCATATATACACGTTTTTTTTAACCCAGCACTTGGGGGTTTATACATCACCCAGGACATTCAAAGACATAGGTGATTTAATCCGTCATGTAAAACGTTTAACTAGAAAGCACCCGTGGAAACTACCTTTTATGAAGTTCCTCAATCTCCTCTTCGTCGTCGATATCCATTATTCCTGACCCCACGTCCTGCATTTCCTCCATCTCTGGCTCTGCCCCCTCACGTCCCCCTTTCAAAGAACGATCCATTTTGTTAATCGAAACACGGTAATGTTATTTTAAAATAAAAGCCAGTCTTGGGGAGTGCAGCTTCGTGTTGGGATCATGTCTCGTTGAGCGCAGTTCGCCTTACTCAGCGGCTGCTGGAAATAGATTTCAAATATTCTTGAGCTCAAGGCTGCGTACTTGGGTAAGAGTCACAGGTGTCCCGTTTCTGTAACCCCAGTTAAGGATATTGTCCCATATATTTGATTTCCTGTCAACTTTTAAACAAAAGCACATCGTTAACCATGTCCTGAACAATAAAGCTGGATGAATCTGCGGCGGTGTCCCCTGTAATATGAGACGCAGAGAACACCGCCATGTCCCAGGACTCAGGCCACCGTCGTGTCAGTTGTTTTTGACTGAGCTAAATTTACTCTCTAACCCTTCCAGACGGACATATTAACACCACCAAAACTCACATTACGCTATGAATCGAGAATAACAACACTTAATGGATGCTGTACTACATTAAAACATAAACACATTAACCAGCAGTTGAAAGTGTTCTGCCATGCAGAAATCAATCAAAATCTCAATTCACATAAAAGCAATCGTATTAAACATGTATTCCAATTTGATCATATTAAAGAATTTCCCTTAAAATATAAGGGATGTACAAGTTACCACTTTGTTCTAATTGCATTTAACAGAACATATTGCCAACAAAACAAGTAAAAGAGACTAAAAGATTAAAAACAAATAAGTGACAAAAGGAAAATTACAATTTCAAAGTGACATTTTAATCAGATAAATAAACATTTAAAAGACTGTACAAACTATACAAAATGTGTCAGAATATAAGAAACCAATAATCGCAGAAAATGTTCGGGTAAAATAGTCAGTTGACAGAAAAGGTGTTTTTTACAATTTGGGGTTAAGGAAAACAAAGATCACAGAAAAGTTGTCAGGATATGTTTATACTGTTTTGCTTTGATTTCATTGAGCTAAAAAAGGATTATATTGGCTAATAAACCCAAAAATGCTCAGAGAAAAAAATACTTTTTTGCAACAGCTAATTCAAAATTATCTGAAAGCAGACAGTGTACCACACGGGCAAAAGATATTGCTCAGTGTCTGATGTTTCATGTACAACTCAAACATAAACACGGATGTTCCTGGCAAGGGACCAGATAATATCCTAGTCAGCTCAATGGATTCGGCTCAACACATTCCAAAAGGTCCAGTACACCCAAAAGCCCTCTGTAAGGGGGAAAGCATTACTTCTGACAACGTATAACTGAAGACTCCAGGTTTTAATCCAATCTGTATGTTTATTATTATCTGGGGTCATGATATCTTTTTGGTCTTGTATTTTTGAGGCAGGATGAGGTTGAGATCTTTTCTCAGCTGCAGAACCTGGTAGGTCTGTAAATGAACAATAAAAGCTCATTACCAAACAAATTTAGTGCTGTTTCAACAGACCTTGTTCATAAAGTTAGAATAGCATTTTGCAAAAGTAACGACACATTCCGGACCTTCCTCATTCCTCATGACAAATTTAGCCTTCTTAAAAGTAGCTCTGTATGAGAATAAACTTACACAACCTAAGCGTAAATGCAGAGAGATTGCATTAAAAACTAAATGTACTCCTGTATTACAACCCTGAAATGATCTTTACAGCTTCTTATATTCTGCAAGAAGACAATCACTTTTAAGATTTCACTCTCTGATGAACTACAGGGAATATTGCATTACATCATTATTGTAAAACAATGAGATGCTTATTTTAGTTACTCAAGTTCTCAGGAATGAGTTTACAAATAAAGATATTTTAATATGAATTAAACATTTATATGTTTTATTTAATTTAAATGAGATTTAAGGAGGCTTACCTCTGTAAATTGCGCTTTAATGGCTTCAAACTTAAACTTCTCGTGAACAGCTCTGGCTGTGTTTGTGCGATCAAATGGTTCTACATAAACAAATAAAATATATTAGTATAAATATTCAAGAATACATCTTCAAGTTCTTGGGGACTGATCAATATTAATAAAAACAAACAACTGTTATTCTTATGTACTCTTTCAGTGCATGATGTACAAAGATTTTGGGGCTGTTTACCTTCAACACAAATGAACTTATTTCTCCATTCTCTGCAGTTGGTCTTGGGAAGAGTTTTTGCCTCACGCACAGAGATCACATGCTTATCCCATCTGTGGAAATATCACAAGTAACTGTAAAGACATGCTTTTCAGTGCATTCAGACTTGTTTATTATATCCAGAGTGTTATGAGCATTAGAGCGGGCCATCTGGGCCAGGGCCACATGCAAAGTCAGAATTCCACCTGCTGTTGTCAGTCTAGCAGAGTGACATGAAACAGGAGCTTTGCAGGTGGTTTAGATTTAGGTTCGTTTCTGTAAGCAACACTGGTCCCTATCTATTACAAGTAAATCTAATCTTCTGCATAAACTGGGATACAAACATTACAAATGTGATTGCCAATTATTTACCTTTATGCTGTTTCAAATAAAAAATGGCCAGCCTTTTTTTTTTTTTTTATACTTACAAATCTCTCATTATGCCATATTTTGACAAAATCTTGGATTCAGTATTTTTGTCAATTAGCAAAGGAAAGTGTTTCCCACATAATTAACTGTCATTTATAACTTCGTTACAATAAAAATACTGATATTCGATACCTTTGCAAAAAATGCCACAACCTTAAGGGCATAACATTTTAGATTTTTATTGAAAGATAAATATAGCAAGGCTAAAACATAACAATGAGGTATATCTTTACATTAATGAAAACTTCTTGAGGTGGTAAAACACAAGAGAAAAACACGTGGATGTGCATGTTTACTTCAAATTTCTTCAAAGAGAAGTATTATTTTTCAGATTTTTACTCAAAAAACAGGATGGTGTGAGCATTCGAGAGTACACGCATGTAATGTATATATCTTTCATACTGGATGCCGGAGGGCAATAGAACGTTCCAGGAAATCCCTAATATGGACAAACGCATCCAGCAATCGCTCTAGCCCAATAAAAAGATAGAAACGCAGTAACTGACTGAGCATGAAGACAATTAACACACAACAGCGAATATAAAAATATTATTGTCTATTTACAATGTGATGGTAGTTGACATCAGATCACAAAAATACATAATTTAAAACACTCAACTGACATTATTAAGGGAGTTTGAAGTAAAGATACGTTATCAAATTAATATGTATTTTGTTGGACAACATATTTATAAATGCTCTCGTTGGTGTGTGTAAACTGGCTGTCAGAGAGGAGAGAGAAAGTGCAGCTGGTACTATCTGTGTGTGTGAAAAAAATGAAGAGTATTGAAACCATTTGAGATATTTTTAGATTTACGTCCAGTGTCATGTGAGAGAGATGTTCTAAGCTAGTCAACATGACAACTTAGGCTCTACACCGAAGTAAGATTTGACCCATTTTACAAAGTAAAATTAACATTTTACAGGAAAAGGAACATCTTTTTGTCAATGTGGTCAATGTTGATATCGTGGGAGGTTGCCACAAATAAATCAATGCATGAAAAAGCCTCCTGTTCACTCAAAAACTTTCTTAAGCTCAGTCTAAGTCTTACGATCAATCAGGTCCAAAAAGAAATACAAAATCTGTGCTAAAAGAAAGAAAACAAGTTCGGTAAAAAGATTGAATGCAATATTTAGTAATAATATATAATATAAAAATAAATATATAAGCAATTTTTGACTGTGAACAACTCAAGGTTTAACTAAGTTTGCACAAAGTCAGCAGGTTTTAGTTCAATGTGATAACACTAGCTAGCATTAACTTTTGACCTCTGCAAAAAGATCGGAACACAACAGAAGGGTTGTGTGTTATAGCACTAAACGTTCTGAGGTAACAGGATAGAAATCAAAGTGACCTAGAATAAACAAGTCTCAGAATATTTTCTTGTTTTGCCTGAAATATTGGTTTGATCAATGCCAATGATTTGTGCCATGAATCAATAATGTTACTTACTTGAAAACAGTGGCATAGTACTTCAGGAAACCCAAGAGCAAGTCTCCCAGCGATGACTGGTTTTTAGACACAAAGGCCGGAACATTGCTTGGTCCACCTGGCACAAGATGAATGTCCATCTTAGGGTTGAAGCACTCCTGAAAAATAAAATTGTTGCAGCATGAAGTATATTCTTTTAAAAAAGCATATTTTTATGTCTCATTTATTTATTAGACAATTAGCTTACTGGATAATCCATTTGAAGGCATGGGATGACCGGTTCAGGAAGAGCTATATGAGGTTGATACAAACATTAGAACAACAAAAGCAGAAAAGCTTGCACATTTTTTAAGACTCACTGCACTCTCATTCCAAACCCTGCTAATGACAAATGTTTAGTGTTAAGTGTTTAAAATGACTTACTCTGAAGGTAATGCAGGACCATAAGAACCAGCGTGTAGCTACTCAGTGTTCCTCGGCTGGCATCATTGATGCAGTGATGACTGGCCCATTTCTTTATTACAAGGATGATAGGACGAACACGGTTTTCAACTGAAATGAATATAGAAACTAATAAATAACATTTTCAGAAAGTATTAAATTAGATACACAATTCTGATCATTTCTGATATTACCGTAGGCATATGTCCGCAGCAAGAAGGTGTTTCTGATACCAACAGTGTTGTTAAAGTTCAAGTCAAACTCCACACCACTGGCATGTAAAAGAATTCCAGAAAAAACTGTGGTTAGCTGATGTATTGATCTTTTGTTTTCAGATGATACTGCCCTTCGTGATTTTCATATTTGCTACATTCACACGGCAGGTGCTGGTTAAATATAGTTCAACGCTTTGGGAAGATTTTTGAAAAGTCAATTATACTTTCCTAGGTATCAAAATGACAGTTTTTATTACTACATCAAAAATATACAAAAAAATGCTAATACTTTTAAATATTATTACAATTTTATATAATTTATTAATATGACGGCAAAACTCCCATTACTCCCGTCTTAATTCTAATAAGATGATTTGCTGCTCAACAAAGATTTCTTATTATTTAAATGCTGAAACAGTTGCTGCTTATTTTTGTGGACACTGTCATACAGTTTTTCTGAATTTTAGTACATATATTATGAATAGAATGTTCAAAACAACAGCATTTATATGAAATAGAAATCTTTTATAAAATCTTATCTTTTGAAATAAAAGCCTTTGTCACTTTTGATCAATTTAATGCATCCTTTCTAAATAAAAGTATTAATTAATAAAAACACATTTTTGAATGGTAGTTTAGGCACACCTAGTTCGGACAGAAAATACAAAAACAAAAAAACAAACTGAAAAGACCTACCTGACCCTGTCCCTGAATTTTAGAATGGGCACTTTAGCTCTGATGAGCTGAGGCTCAATGTAAGCTGTGAAACAACAGTAATGCCATTAGTGGATGAAACAAAGAGAAGTTTACAGGGAAATGTCTGTATAATGATGCATGTATGTATGGCAAATCACTTACAGAGTGTGTAAAACAATTTCCGCACAAGACTAAGAACATATACAGCATCTGTTCTGTGGTTTACCTACAAAGGAGTGTGTAGAGAGTTATACCTCTATATAAGACAGCAAAGCCTGAACATTTAGTGTAAAAACTATTTGGACAGAACTAAACAAAGCATCTTTCCTCTAGAACACACTTACCGTTCCCTCTTCAATGATAAGACAAAGATCTGCATCACTGCTGCGACTACCAAAGCCATTTAAAGATGACCCGGCCAAGAAGACTTGTGCACCTTGACCAAAGATAGAGCACAGTTTGAAATATTAGAACAAGTTCATGAAGAAGGAAACTCAAGAGTAGCTCACCCAAAAACAAAACAGCTGCAAATTTACTCATTCAAGATATAGTTTGTTTCTTCATCAGGACAGATTCTGAGAAATGTAGCATTACATCACTTGCTCAGCAATGGATGCTCTGCAGTAAACGGGTGCTGTCAGAATTCTCCAATTAAAAAGTCATCTTTTTACTTCCTGAGATGTTAATTGATGGACTGGATTTACGTCAATTATTTGTGCTTTAGTGTGATGTTTTATTAGCTGTTCAGACATTCTGACGGCACCCATTCACTGCAGAGGATCCATTAGTGAGCAAGTGATGCAATGCTAAATATCTCTAAATCGGTTTCAAAGAAGAAACAAACTCTTGGAGGGCCTGAATGCGAGTACATTCTTAGCTAATTTTCATTTTTGGGTGAACTATTCTTTTAGACTATGGCTATAAAAGATCCCAGTCATAATATCTGTAAATATGAGTGTAATGTACATGGGAAGATTGTCTGGATGTCCCTCTGCAGTGCTGCTCGGCATTGTTCCTTCTTCTCCAGATCATCGTTCTGTTGCTCACAAGCATGAAACAGTTCGAGAATCTGCTGACTTAGCTGTGGGCAGAAGAAGAATAAATATAATACTGTAAAATATGCACTTATCCAAACTTTGCCATTAACTTGTGTATCAAATAAAGGTCATGTGACTAACTAAGCCAGCATTCAGGGTCCGTTCTTAGTACCTCGCTTAATACATCTGAGAAGATTTGAGAGATGCAAGATCTTCTACTCATGATAACTGGTCTCTGGCTAATTTGGTTCTTCAAACGAATTTGCGGATTTGATTAAAAAATCTGGCTTAAGTTGTCTAAGATTGCTGCACCTTCTCAAGTTCTCCGAAAAGGGTAGATGTTTCGATACTCGAAACCACGACCAGCAACGCAGCGATTGGCTGGTGGCAAGACAGCAATGTAAAGACATCATATCATTTAAAAAGACACCTGATGAAAAACTGGGCTGTCCTTATAAAAGTCCAGAAATGTGTCAAGCGAACAAAATGTTCGAGAAATTACATGTGCAGTTTTTTCCCAATTATATATATTCATGATTTATAGTATTTGTACAGGCTTTACATTATTTCAATTTTGTAAATAGCAATTCATTTCATTTAATCTTTGAAGCAGATTTGTTACGCGACAGCATTAATAAAAGTTTTTTAAGGGTCGAGATCAAGTTATTCGCATCTCCTGCTCTCCATCAACACACTCCCATAATACCACCACTCAAATTAATGCACGCCTCAGATGAACTGTATAGCATGCAAGACTCCAATACAATTATAAAGTAATTCACTTATCACGAATACATTTTTCAATGAGTAAAACTGGCTGTGTCTATAGTATTATAGAATACACAACATTATTATAATTGTTTTCAAATTATTCTTTTTATTATTATTATTTTAAATTATTGTCCTTGGATCAGTAGGGTACTCTTGTAATAAAGTAGCAGTGGCTGGGACAGATTTTAAGTATCAATTCCACTTAAAAAGATGCAATCTAATCCTGTTTACATGAAATAGACCGGCTCTCGAGTATGTTTAAGCTCAATGACCTGTTGCTATAACAGCAACTCTGGGATGAGCTTCAAAGTCAACAATCAAACCCTGATAACTGAGTTAGTGACGTACGAAGAACGGCCTCCTGGCTTTTATTTGTGTGTTTACCTTATCACTGACTGATGATGGAGGAAAGGCGCTCTGATGGGATCCCTCTCTCAAAGATGGCACACAGCCTCTAGTCTTAGAGGTGGCAGATGAGCATGTGGGGAGGCTGGAATAAGTATTACACAATTCCCTGCTTGACACTGGTCCAGTTGCCGGTTGGGAGGTAAAGTTGGCATTTCTTGCAGGCTGGTTATGAGGACCTGGAGATCCAAAGCACTGTCTCTTCAGGTCATTCTGACCGTGATAATCTCTCCTTCTCCTGGCAAAACAAATGACATTTTGTTTGAGGCAAAGAACTTAACACACCCCATTGACTGAAATACAGATTAGTGACATGATTTCCAGTGGTTTGTGGTGCTGCTCACTTTCTGTTGCTTCCTTTAACAGCATTTGGACTGAAAGAAACATCAGCTTGTTCCACTGGAGTCCACTGATAAGTTGGAATCAAACGAGGAACATTCATCGCTGGACCAATGAAGCTACAGGGACAGAATCACAGAAACAAAGAAATCAAATTAATTCACAGAACATAATGCACATCCACTCACTTTGTTACGTTCAGATGGGCTTCTATCCTCCGTTGCTGGGACACAGAGTGAGGTAGAATGTGCTGGAATAAATGTGGAGATTGCCCATCTTTATGGGAAAAGACGTAACCTCGAGGGAACATCATCCTCCTCAGCCAGAGCAAACATCAACTGTCTTCAGCTTTACAAACAAAACAGTCAGTTTGGAGACAACAGTCTGATATTTTAAATATGTTATTCTAACCATTAAAACTTTAGCAATTTAACAGGCAGAATAAAACAATAAACGTTCATTGTGAAAATAGTGAATAGTGAAAAACCTAAAAACATTATACAGAAAATCTGCTGCCTTTATAGTGTTTCGTGCTCAACTTTAAAAGCGAGCTTCTGATATCGCTGATGAAATCACAAATGAAAGCAAAACATGCAGCTCATTGCCCGAAGAGCGCTAGAACATAACATCCGTGTACTAGCTTACAGTACAATAACTGTTTATAATCAAACATAAAAGTCTGTAATAATTGCCTTCGATTGTTCTAAGTAACAACTGAAGAAAGAAGAGCTCACCAGCGAGGCTGGTAGGTTTGGTAAGCGAGAGAGCACTAGCGTGTGGTAAATATCAAAACACCATGGCCTCTGTTTCCGGGTTATTACTCGCTCGCTCGCTCGCCTCTGAGTTTAAAATAAAAGTCCCGTGCATAAGGACATGCAATGGTGGAAAAATAGCTGCTATTTAATGTTACACTGAAACAAAGCATTCATGAAATCGTTTATATTTAAAACAGAATATAGATGTTTCGCTGTGGCCAATTGTCATTGTTTACCTTTTGTTAATTACTAGGATTTTTTTCTCTTCAATTTATGAGTAAAATGGCCGTGGTAAACGCTACTGGAAGATATTTGGCCGTCATATCTGAAACGTTCCCATTTCTTTCTTTCTTTCTTTCTTTCTTTCTTTCTTTCTTTCTTTCTTTCTTTCTTTCTTTCTTTCTTTCTTTCTTTCTTTCTTTCTTTCTTCTTTCTTTCTTTCTTTCTTTTAACTTGTTAAAGAAGGTGCTTTATAACAAGTACAGTGGTTGTTGATCAGTTTGTAAAGAGTATCAACTCAAATCTTGGTGAAGGGCCTATTTTTGACAAATAGTCACACAGTGCTGTTATGTAGCATAGACATTTTTCACTATGTTCAGGTTCTCGGCGTCCCAGACTATGCACAGATTGGGAGTGGAGTGAATTTGCCTGGAGCAAGGAGTGGGTGTCCTGAAAGTTGGAGCATCTGAGTGGGTTTCTCTCACTAGACAAGAACTGGGAGAAATGGATATGAGTTCAGAATGTTTTGTGTGGGAATGGAAATTCTTGCTCCATTCCACTTATATATGTTTTTCCAGAAAAGGTTAAAGTCTGCGTGTTTCTTGATGACACACAAAGCTTGATGCTTTTGCTTCTTTTGAAACATTTTTTTATTGGCTGTGAAGATCTAAGGCTGCAAAACAGCAACCATTTTGTCCGAAACACCAGTATTACCTCTGGTTCATGAAAATATTGGGCAACGCTTTATTTTATGGTGTCCTTGTTTCACGTTACGCTTACTATTATAATATAAATTATGAATAATTGTTAACCCTAAGCCAAGCCCTAATCCTAACTCTAACCATATAAGTACAGAAATAGTTAATACTACTCAGTATTTAAATGTAGCCTATAATACACTGTACCAAGGGCACCTTAAAGTAAAGTGAAGTAAACTTGGAGTGTAAACATTAAAGTGTAAGAAATTAAAGGTTAACTCTTAATTTCTAATAAGATGTTTTGATAGTTTTAACTACACTGAAGAGATTGTCAGAGGTAAACAGTATTATTTGCATTTTAATAAAATTATGACAATGATAGGATTATTGTTACGAATGTGAATTATGACTTATTATCGTCGTACAATCCTGTGATGAAAAAGTGGCAAGTGGCAAGAGCGTGCCAGGGGCGTTGTTGTGGGATATTGTGTGGTGTGTTATGACCATCGACTGACAGTAGATTCATCTTTAGAGCCGCACGCCCACTGAGAGAGAGAGGCAGCGGTTCTTCATTCACCGTTACCTCGCGCTCTTCAAAATCACCATACAGGCGCATCTTCGAATCGCAGAGATGCGAGGTGAGCCCATCGTGTGCCAAACTAGCTGAAATTGGGCGGTAATAGTGGGCAATTCGCCGTGGGATTCATTCAGTGCACCTGACAGCCTAAATACAGAGCGCGTAACGAGAGACGCAGAATGCCGCTGCTCATAATGTGACTGACCGCGCGCACCGCATCCAAAGCCGCTACATTCAGCAGGAAGAAGAAACTCGGTGATCAACAAATCGCTTCTCGTCTCAGGAGGAAAAAACGACAACATGGGGTAAGTTGCTTGTAAATAGCGATTTGGAATTGGCAGCTCGGTATGATCGTTTTATCACCGGTCTTATGAGGACAGCTAGGACAGAATGTAATGGCAGTTATTCATGCTCATGAACGCCTTCTTCTTTAGTATGCATTGGAATGAATGAATAAAAAAAGGAAATCGATTTTATAATGCTTAATTATGGCACGAATATATTTATGTGCAATATATATTAAAATATTGTACACAAATTACGCCCACACCAAAATGTCAGCAAACACACATACATGCATTAGTCTAGCCTGTATATATCTATAGGCTAATATAATATAAAATGATAACAAGCATGTACTCTGGATGAGAATGAACATTAGCTAATTTCATATATTGATGTGCTGCAGTGCCAAAGGCCTTTAATCTCGTCATGCTTATGTAATCTACATTTCAGCAGAGCATGGCTGAATGCACAGCCGCGTCAATACAGTTTTGGAGCCAATGTTGGCAATGGCATCTGTTATCTGTACATGGAATTTCCAAAGCTCAGCTGGAGATTGAACTGAAATATAGATTTTCAAATAAAGGTGACCCTATACATGGAAATTCAAACTTGTGTGCTTGAAGGGTCCTGCACTTATTATTTGTTTTGGTCTGAATGACCTCAAATCTTTTCCTTTTCATTGGTAGCTCATAGGTAGTTGTTGTTTATAGTTTCCTCAGGTAGTTTGATCAGTGTCTGGAAGTGAATGGATTAAGTGATCATGTTAAATGTTTTATTACATAAATATAGATCTTCTTGTGGTGGGAAAGCATTTTATTTTATTAAATAAATACTGATAATAATAATAATACTAATAAAAACTATAATTGCTTTAAGGGCCCTGTTCTTCATTCTTAATTAAATTATCACCATTGAAAGATTCAAGGGCTGTTCGGGGAGTGTATTACTCTGGAGAAAAAGATTCCCACTTCCTACTCAATTCAGCGTCACACAATTCAATTTACTTCATGCTATAAAGTGTTTGATTGTTATGTAGTATGCTTGCTAACATTACTGAACAGCTAAGGCAATATTGGGGTAATAAAGTGCAGCAGTTGGGTCACATAAAACATTGTATTTCCTCCAAAAGGAAATTGATTTTTAACAATAAATTATAGACCTTTAAAGACAGACCTATTGTGAGCTACGAGGTTGTTAATCGGTATGCTATTGTTGAAGCCATCTGTTCACATTATTTCAAATAGTTTTTCAAATAATTGTATTTAACAGTAAAATTCATGGTAAAAACTACCTTATAATGCTATGCAGAAAATTCCACCAATCAAAGAATCCAAGAGTGCTGAGCTCTGCCCATGAAGCACCACAATGACACTTAAAACACTTAATATTTAATATTTAACTATTTATATGTTTTTAAAATTCCAATAGAGAAATTTTAATAATAAAGGAAATACTTCCAGAACAAATGCAACTGAAAAGTGACTCCATTTGACTGTTGAGTCCAGTGGATTGTATGATCAATCTGTTCAATCTAAGCTAAGAATTTTTTAATACTTGCTTGTAACAAAAGTTCAAGTGATTCTCTTAGATTGCTCTGAGGGTTTGTGTTTTCAGACACAGTTTAGAATGAAATCTAGTATTCATTTTCCTTTTATAAATGCAGGCTGTTCTGCTATCTTGATTTTTTTCTGTGTGGGTGGTTGACATTTCACCATGAATTGATGAAACATGAAATGGAAACATTTTAGGAAACAAGATATGAAAATCATGTTGGTTATACTGTTGGTTTCTTAGAAAATACATTATTACTTAGGCAGTTTATATTTTAACCTAATTTTATCAGATTTTCTGTGCTGATGATTGAAGAAATCAGATGTGACAGACTCTACTTGTCAAATATATATAAATATAACAATTATTTTTCACTTCAATCACTTAAAATTGTAATTGTAATTGATTGAAGTCTAAATATTATATGAATATTTATATATGTTTGACCCTCTGTGAAATCCAGGCTAATGTCTCAAAATCTAATTATGAGATAACAAGCATCAATGTTTGATTTCTACCATCAATTTCACTATAATTTCAATCTTTGACACGACTTTACTTAAATATATATTAAAGATATAAAGGTTAGATTTTCACAGAATGTTCTTTACCATATGAAGGAGGATTTTTTTGTAGAAAACAAATCACAAAAAAAAGACCTTAGCTGAGAGGGCCACATTTTGTTATTTTTTTATGAATGACACCAAGTTTGTCACATCATAATAAATATTTGATAGTAATCAAAATAATGTTAGAAAAAATGGTATCCAAACAAGTTCATAAGCATATACATTTATAAACATCCATACTAATTTTAAGTCATTTTCACTAAATGGTAATATCATTCCAGTCTATTTGCTGTTTCATTCTTGCCTTTAATTCATTTCCTGTTTCTCTTTGTCATTATATTTTCAAGTGAAGTGAAAACAGAGTAAAGTATGTACTCTATACAAATAGATTGCATTCACAATATAAACATATTTCAAGTTACCTTATTTGAAATGGCTATGTGTGTTGACTGCTACTGAATTTTAATCATATTTAAATGCTTATTATGCAACGAGCCTTTGATGCTCTTCAGAGATCTTCCGCCTCCACGATGCAGCGTAAGCACAACTCCATACTCCAGCGCTCTCTCTCCTCCTCAACTAAGCTATCCCTGCCTTTCTTCTTTAGTCTTCCTTGCCTTTTCTCTCATTCCTGCACATCAGCCCAGCAGCAGCTGATTAGAAGCACGCTAATGTAATTGAATATGGAGATTAATTATCCTGGGAACAGAAGCAACAAACCGTCTGTATCTGTGCTTGGGATATTAACCCTTCCCCCATTCTGTACTTCCCACTCTTGATCCTATATTTCAATAAGCAGGACGGAATATATTGGGATTGATTGGGATTTGAAGGGTGTTATGTGGAATTGGGTCAGACTGGAGTGTTGGTTGTGGGAATGGTATGGAAAAGCTCCATCTGCTGATGACTGAGTATACAGTAGTCAAGACAGATGCCCTTTGACATTGATTTAAGGCCAGTTGCTTTTAGATTATTGGGAAAGGTCCAATGAGCAGGCTATACTGGGATTCCCTCGGTGATTGGATTTGTTTTTGAAAACCTCCCATGTAACTTTATACACTCTAAAAAATCAAGGTTCCAAAAGTGTGGTTTAATTTTGTTCCCCCTAAAGAACCTTTTTAAAGAACCATTTTTCTTCTTACTGTGAAAAGCATGTAGATAAAAATCTAAAGATATTTTTTTTACACTACAAAGAACCTTCTGTGCAGTGGAAAGGTAGGTAGCACTAATACTTTACAATTTACTGCATGTTGTTATTCTTGTAGTTATTTACTTATAGTGGCTGGCACATTCACAAGAATAAGTTAACTTTAAATATGCACTACAGATATTTGACCACTCTGTCGTCCTCAAGATTGCAAAGTTGTTTTGTGCTTCGCAACTGAATGAAGTAAGACTACAATTTTAATTTTCATTGTCAGCTTTACCCTAAAGATTTTCTGTAGTGCATCTTTCACTGATGTTAAGAAATGCTGTAGAAATTGTTGTTCATTGTTGGTTTATGATACCTCATGCATTAACCAATGTTAATGAGTTGAACCTTACTGAGAAGTGTCACCGTTCAGCTTTGTCTGCATGAATTCTTCTTGCTCATGAATTGCTGATGACATGTATGTATCACTTGGAATAAAGATAAATGTGTAATTGTGTTGAGAAGAATGAGAAAAGTTCAGAGTGAGACAGCTCATCTGACTGGGGATCCGGTGTTCTTTTGTTCTCTTCGATGATTGCCCATTATTCTAGAGAGTGATTATTTCATTCTGCTTGTGGTCCACATGATATGTTTTTGGTTGTTGCCCAAGGTGATGATAACTTTTACAAAAACTTTACCTTCGTTTTTCACTGTGCATGGCCTCCAAGATGACTAATTACTTTGAGGAATGATCCCCAAAAGTGAAAATTCTATTATAATTTTCTCACCCTCATGCTGTTTCAAATCTGTATTGATTTATTTCCTCTGTTGAACACAAAATAAGATATACTGAGAAATGTCTGGCTGAGAAATGAAAGTAAATGGCATCCAGTGTTGTTTTAAAGCCCACTGGCATTAAAAACCAGTTGAAATATTATCCCAAATATCTTTGTTTGTGTTACATAGAAGAAATGAAGCCACAACGGCTTAAAATAACACGAGGAAGCGATTAAATAAAACATAATTCAAATTTGTGCATAAACTGTCCTTATGAAGGGTGTATTGTTGACTTTTGCATTGTTAACACAGCCTTTAAATGCAGCATTGAAAAACATGGCTGGGGTGTTTATGACATTTCACTCATCCTATTTAGACTAAAAGAAGTAATGCACATTAGTTTATCTAGTATTTATGTTACCTTCATCTGTGTGTGATTATCAGAGCTATGCCTTCTGGGAAAAGAGTCCTTATATGCTCTTAGTGTGGTCCAAAGTGTGCAAACGTACTTCCAACAGCAAAGATCAGCTCAATAGGGGTGGGACTGCACAGATTACTGACTATATTTAGTGTCCATCCCACACGGCCCCAGCCAAACAGCTGGCATTTCCATATCAGCAGTGAGTTGAATGGTCGCCTTGCACTGGTAGCAGGGCACCAATGTGTCTGACTGGTTAGGACAGGCCCAGGTTTCCACCTGGGTTCAAACAGTGGTGATCAGCTGCAAGATGGAGGCTGAAGAAATGGTCATCCGTCTACCGGGACGTTGCAGCGCGCCTGGTGGAATCGGGAAGACGACTGTGCTCAGGCACAAAGAGGTTCACCATTTTTTCTTCCTACCTTTCAGAGAGCAGCCCATCTTCAGCACCCGGGCACACGTCTTCCAGATAGACCCCAACACTAAGAAGAACTGGATGCCCACCAGCAAGCATGCGGTCACTGTATCTTACTTCTATGACAGTACCAGGAATGTGTATAGGATCATCAGCCTGGACGGATCAAAGGTAATGTGGTGTTTTATTTTCATTCATGTTTACACCCTTACAAATTAAGTATATTCTTCCATGAAGAACCTTTGACATCCATTAAACCCTTTCATTTCACAAAAGGTTGAACCCAAAAATGGTTCTTCTGCAAAACCCCCTTTTGGACCATTTATTTTTTTAAGAGTGTATAGGACTTCAAAAGGAAATGGAGGATAGGAACGGAACGGTCTTATAATATGTTCGGTGGAGATTAAATGATTGTCTTTGGTCCAAGAAAAGCTTATGATAGTACTTTCCAAATCTCAAAAATATAATGCAAGTTTGATGCATCAGTTGAATTTGCAGGACCCTTTTGTGCACAAGAGATTTGAGTGTGCAAAGCACGGACCTGCTAGAGGTTGCTATCAAACATATTCCTTTGGATAGAAGTGGATTAGTTCATTCTCCCTGTGGAGAGCAGCATGCACTTGAATTGGTCACTGCTGTGCAGTCTTATACAGTGGATGTAATGGTCCAATAGTCCAGGAAACATCAATAGACAGTAGTAGGGACTCTACATCCACTAGAGTAAGTCCATCCATCTTACCGTAGGCTGTTTACTGTTTACTCTAAGGCATTCATATTTTTACCTGTTTATTTTCATGTAGTTTGTGTAATTGTCCACATCACTTGGAATCAGACTGCTGCAGACCACGTACCTCCACCAAAAAACACACTGTTAAAACCAGCCATATGTTTTTTTACGCCAAATCACAAACACTTGGACCTTATTAGCATATGATTCACAAGCATTGCTCCTGCAGGTGTGGACACACTATTGCTTTCAAACACTCCAGCAAAATCTCAGCAGTCACATGGAGTGTTTCATGTGCAGTCTTATCCATATCCCTACGGTTCCTAAGCTTTAGCAGAGCAGGATTTAAAATAGCTCCCGCAGCATGCCTGAATGTGCTTGTGAGTTGGGACGCTCAACCCTCCCCTTAGCTTTTGGTTTCAGCAACGGAAATAACATGTGAACCAGTGCACTTTGCACTTTGACTATTGACACCTACACATGAAAGCACACACACTGCTTGTCACACTTAAGGTTAGATGAAGATGAAGAGTTCAAAATAACAAAAGTCTTTATTAAATCTGACAAATAGATCCAAAAAGCCAGCGAAACAGTGTGGCTTGCACAAATAATACTAGACAAATGAAGAGTGCACAAGGAGGAACTTAAATACACAGTAATGAAGAGCTAATAATGAACAGGTGTGATGATTGAATTAGTGTCCATGGCAACAGATTAGTGGCGGTAAAGTAAGAGAAAGGAAAATGAAACTGATCATGAACAAACTTAACATCCATTAAGAATGAACTAAACATAACTGTGACACTGTTTATCAGCAGTTGATCCTGTTGAATTTTGTGTAGACCTTAAACATACCATAGGTTTAACAGCATGATGCTCATTCAAAAATACATTCACATGCAAGTTATAGATAGAATAACTTGAATGCACCTCTTCTGTTATGAGCATGTTTTTCATTTCTAAATAAGATTCTTTTTTTTCATTGCACATAAAGTAAAAAATGTAGAAAGCCTTGATAAAAGCATGGAATTTACTGGACCCCTGCAGACATCGTGTGTCAGTCAGCAAGTCTCTTAAAATATCAGATAACTTGACCTTTTTATAACAATTAATGTAACCATATTACTACAATTCCTCTGTTCTAAAAAGGTGATATGGTATTTTTAATGGGTAAAAGTGCTTTTACCATGAAAAATAATTTAAAGCCTTTGTGAAATGTGATGATTTATTGATATATGTGACAAGGTTGTGTACACTCACATGTATTCACTCACATGTATTCAAGGAAATTATGCTTTTTTTTCACTGGTGACTCACTGGTTTCACTGGATTTTTTTTTTAAATAAACCACATTTGTGATGCAACTACAAGTGCATGAACACCCTTAAACAAAATTTTACCTATCCCATAAACTCTTTAACATGCAGCATTGTATTAGTAGTTAAAACTGTACACTAGCAGTCTTAGCTTAAATAAAAGTACATAAAAAAGAGTAGCCTACCGAAAATACCATGGTCATTAGCATTGTATCATTTGAAATACTTTGGCGTATCATCAAAATACCAGGGTTCATAATAAATATGGTAACCATTTAATTATAATGCCTTTAAATGTTACTGTTCCTTCTGAGACTGGGGCAGGGAATGGGTCAGCGCAGCAGCTGTAATTAGAGTCTGATCTTAAGTCAAGTCTGAGCCCTGAAGGGAATTTCAGTTACGGCTCACAGTGGCTAAAGGTATAACAAGATGCTACATTGATTGAAGAGCTCACGTAAAGCTTGACATGATATTTAAGCTCTGTTTATTCCTGTGTTTTCTCCCTCTACCCCTATGCAATTTATTCTGCCCTTACTTTTGTATGGCACAGCTGATTGTGGTCCTGTCACTCTGAATGACAGGGACTTGTCACTAAAGCCTTGTCCTTATCTGAACCACTATTGACTTATAATAGACAGTAGCACAGCCAGCAGTAAGGTCTCAATCCACTGAGCTATTCACTTTATCTTGAATATAACTTGACAGTATTTGACCAAATGCAGTTTCACTTTATTTTTCTTGGACTTTTCGCTTTCACATTTTGTTTTTTGCCATATTATTTAGAGACAATAGCTCAGAAATCTATGTATACAAAATGTTTCAGTATTATGATATTACATAGCTTGCTCATTTTCTAAATAGTGAAGCCTTTTCAGTTACATGCAGTTTTTAGCAGTAGTAGTAGTGTAGCATGATCACTTTTCACAATTCATCATGGTTTTTAAACCAAATGCATTCTTCTTGTTCACTTTTAGTGAACAAGTAAACTTAGTAAACTTCAAACAGTTTGTTGATTGTTTTAAATAAATGAACAGGTTCAAAAACATCATCAAGGCTGCATATGTGTTATTCTTGTACACCATAATTTATGTAGATTAGTGTGTAGAAGTGAGATTTAACACTTGTGCTTCTAAAAATACTTTAACTAATTGAATTGTTTCCGATAAAATAGTAAACTTGAAAATCCCTCATTATGCTATATTATTACCAAATTTTCTTATACACTGTGTGAGCAAAGTCAGCATGTTTTAGCACAATGTGATAGCATTAACTAGCATTTTCGGGAAGAAGAAACTCTTCTGGGAATTTTGTAAATTCTGTCTATTTTTTTGTATGCAGCTTCGCTGAAACTTTCACAAGAAAATATTATTTCAGTCTTTCTACTTTCTTTATAATCTTTGCATTTTATTCCACATTGTTACCTGCCGTTTCTTTGTAATTAAAGAAATTGTTTATATATATATATATATATATATATATATATATATATTTCAAACCTGTGTTGCAAACTGCTTGGCTACTGTTGCGACACTCTGCCCTATTTTAACCCCTGACAGATTGCAAAAGTGGCATGAAACGGACATCTTCTTCCAACAACGGAGACGTTAGTCTTAGCACTATTCTTTGCTGCTGTCCACCCACTGTACAGCTTTCAGCTGTTCTCATGCAATTACAAGCCTGAAGTGTGTGATTATACAGCAGGCTGCGTGGACTCTGATTAGAGCTCTCGCCGAGCCGTCTGCATCTGAAAATAAAGACAAATACCAGCTTCAACTTACATATCATTCAGCTAGCTGAACAGCACATACACCAGTGGAAAAGGCTCAAACTATGAAGATCCTGAGCTGGACTACCACACATACACATGAAGAGCTCTTTTCCAAAACGCGATAAACGCCAAATAAAAAAAAAATGAGTTTGTCATGCCATTTTGTTGTGTACTGAACCTATTCACTGCTCCATCAATGTTTCATGCCAAATCGCTATATTTCCTTGTTTAAAATGTACTGCAAGATGCAGTTCTTTTCCAAACCGCTATAAGCGCCGAACCTGTTTTTAGCCTAAATGCGATATATCCTCTCGATCAATCAGAATTCGTTCGATGCAATCCAACATGACGACGCTTTGAAGCGTTTGTTTGTGCTCAGTCTTCAAAATGAGTGCTTTAAACTCTAATAACACTTTTGATGGCCTGGATGAGCCAGTGAGACCTACACCTGGGGGTAGAAACGCAGACTGGACAAAGAAAATCACAAAAAATAAAATCTGGTGTTTAACCGATTGACGTTAGAGGCTGTAGCCTTTGGCGTTGCTTGTTAGAGCGCCCACATCCTGCACCGGAAACCCAGGTTTGAGACCCGCTAGGTGAGATGGTGCGGGCGGGTTATAGTATGAGTCCCTAATGGAATATGTTGTATGTTCTCTTTTTTTTTTAAGACATAAACCAACATAAAAAAAAGGATGGATTTGTAGCGTTAAAAAAAAAAAATAACCTTTGCATTTATAATCGACAATATTGTTGTTTCATTTAACAATCATTGTTTAACATGTTCAGACTGAGCCAACAGACCATTTTAACAGGATAAATTGAATATTAACAAAATGTATGGGTCTAGGTAAAAATGTAATTTTCATGAAAACTATTCAAATTGATTTATAGCGTTTTGGAAAGAGCTCTTCACATGCTCATCACTTCATTAGGTTTACCACTTAATGTGTACATTAGACAGCGCAAACATCAGGCAAGTTGATGCAGGTTGGCAAACACTAACATGGATTTGTTAGAAAACAATTTGATTATTATATTTGTTAATTTTCGGAAGAAAATAATGAGCTACTTGCTCGTCTAAAACTTGCTATTGTGTTGTATTTGGTTGTTTTTACCATTACTAGTGTGTTATGCATTTTTTTATGTATTATTGTGTTTGTTATACTTAAATTCTAGGTGCTATAATATTTGAAAGTGCTGTTTATTAAAAAAAATTCTTTATGTATGCAAAAAGCTCAGTTTCACATTATGTGCCTTGAGAGATCCACTTGGATGGAGGTGTCATGGAGCGCATGAGTGATTCAGGAGAGTTTGTCCCATTCATTTTCTCCATAGGCAATTAAAAACATCAAAAAAAAAACATCTGCAAGTGAACGACGCATTACTGTACCATCCCAAAGAGGCACAAAATCACTTTCACAGACTTTTTCATTAACTGTTCCCATCTGGTGGAATAACCTGCCCAACTCAATCTTAACAGCTGAATCCTTACCCATCTTTAAGAAACGGCTAAAAACACATCTCTTCCATCTTTATTTGACCCTCTAACTCTAGCACTCTCTATTCTAATTTGATTTTATCTAATTTGTCTTCTTTTTATTAAAAAATACACACACACATTTGACCCTCTATCAATAGCATATTTATTCTTCTAACTGCTAGCTTTTCTTGTATAACTAACACTAACTTTCTTTTTTCTATATTCTATATACTCGTTTTCATAAAAACAACTTTCCTACGTGTACTGCGTTAGGCTAACCAGGACTTGTAATAGCACTTTCATGTTGTTGCTCTTTTGTTGGTTTTGATTGCTTTTATAATGCCCTCATTTGCACTCACTTTGAATAAAAGCGTCTGCTAAATGACTAAATAAATACATTTCACTGAGAGTGTCACATATTCTACATCCCCAATACCCAATACCTAAACTTAACAACTACCTTACTAACTATTTATAAGCAGCAAATTAGGAGTTTATTGAGGCAAAAGTACAGTTAATGGTTTGTTAATGGTGGGAATTTGACCTTAAAATAAAGTTTGACCGAAGGAACGACTAATTCTGTTTATTAATGTACAAATACTACCCTTCAAAAGTTTGGGGTTGTGTATATATATATATATGTATTTTTTTGTGGAAATAATTTCTAATGCTCACCAAGACTGAAATGATTTGATCAAAAATACAGTAATATGGTAAAATATTACTTATTTTATTGCAATATATTTTAAAATGTAATTTATTCCTGTGGTAGAAAAGCTGAATTTTGAACCAGTCTCTGTCACATGATCCTTCAGAAATCATTCTAATATGCTTAAAACTTATTCATGTGAATTCAAGTCCTAATTGTCATCTCTACATGAAGGAATTGATTCAAAAGTCATATAAAAATAATTTTTGACCACTACAGTTTTACAGGGAATGAGCATTTGACTACTTGTCTGAAATGATGCTTGTTGCAGAGTACTGAGAACTAAAATGAACTATGGACATACCATTATTACTATGGTAACAGCAACTTCATGATTGGTGGATCTCTCTTCTGGGTTGTGTGTAATTCACCAGATATTCATTGCTTAAAACGATATGAAATTGAAATCACACTGATTTCTGCTTTCCACGAAGGCATAAACCATCACTTAAAAACCTCAGTGCTCATAGCTCATTTGTTTTAAAATATGTACAGTATACGCAATTAAAAATGAATGGTATTTTAACTTGCAGAGCCCTGTTGTGCTCTGTAGGTTAACCTGTAATATCTGTGCGAATGCTTAATCATGGAAGTATAGAACAGAGGGAACAGCATTCCTCCTCTCTGAGGGAATGATTGTATAACATGTGTAACACACACACACACACTCAGGAAGCTGACAGTGGTAGCCCACTGTCGATTTTCTCGCTTGAAATTACACGTTTATGTGGCCAATTGGCCTTGTTCTGGAAGTGTGTGGGAGTATGAGAGCGCTCGAGGCCTTTTATCCACGCAGTCTTCATGGATCAGTATGCTTTGTGCATCCATCTATTCCATGTTTCACATTCCCCATCGTGAAGAAGTGCACTGCAAAAAATAGATGAATACCTTATGCTTCTGCTTGAAACTAGTAAGAATAAATCTTAACACTGTAACAGGATAAACACCATGATGTGAAGTCTTACTATCCATGCAAATTTGCAGGTTTATACATACTTTGTAAGAATGTTTAGATATTTCTGCTGGAAAACTGATATTGATTAAGGATAGGATTATTTTGCTGTAAAGATGCCTGAGTCTGTGGATGCTCAAATTATGATTATGTGAGTTCCACATAATATGTGCAACATTCACAGTGCACCTCTTTCCTCTATCTCCTTCTCTTTCTCCTTCTCGCTCTTTCCTCCCTCCTTATTTGCTCTCGGTTTCACACCCACACAAACACATTCACTGGCAGTGACTGTCGTCATTTCATCAATAACATTTCACAGGCTTATAACGCAGGAAATATCTTGAGATGTACAGAAGGCAGTTAAGTGTTTGTGAGCAGACATTTCTGACCATGTCCTGACCATCTCATTTAGACATTTTAGAAACATTTTAAGACAGACTTCTCACTGTACAGCAAATAAGCTATTTAATTATTCCATAATTGATCACTGATTAAACTCCATCCTGGAGCATTTTCATTAAATCCACACAATGTGTAGCCAAAGATTTCTGCAGAGTTGAAACACTTGTCATTCACAATGCTCCACATATTATATTATATTGGTTAATTTGAGCCTTTTAAAGGGATAGTTCACCAAACAAATGAAAATGACCCTATGATTTACTCACCCTCAAGCCATCACTATACAGGCGGGACTAGTTTTACAGAGGGTGGTTAGAGAAATTTGCGTTTCACAGACGTACTTGGTGATTTTAATCCCAAATCCAAGTCCAAATCTGCCACGTCTGTGTTTTTCTTATACAACCTCTTTAATAATTCCAGAGCAAATTACCTACAACTCAGAGAAAACGAATCCCATACGAATGCGAATGTCTGTTATTGATGGCTATATTTTTTCTAGCGATGCTTCTGTGTGTTTTGGCAAATTACCGTGAGACACTCTTACCATGCGCATTTTTCATATATTTATATCAAAGAAAATAAAGAAATTAAAAATTACAATAATAAAATCAACAGCCAGATCTAATGAACAGCGTCAGGTATGATTACTCATGTCCATTTCTGCTCTCAATTACATAATGTTTTAATTACATATATACCTTTATGAAGAATAAACTTGGGTTTAATACAAATAAATAAAAGATAAAATAGTTAAACTAAAGTAACCACACATTAACATGGTTTTGCTATACTAGTCATTTAGCTTCACCATGGCATTTGTAGTAAAACTGTGATTATACTAATGATAATCTATCCGAATGACTGTACACAATGCATGCATACAGAGCGCGTGATCTCTGTGATGCCCAGATGTACTAAACAGACCCTCCCGCCTCTGTTAACACGGAGATGTTAGTCCCGTCTGAACTGGTATGACAATCGCAGACGTCAGGTGATAAGAATCGAAACTCAAACGTAGTTTAGAAAACTTGTCCCATTCGAATAGGGCTCTAGATGCAAATGGCTTGCTTCTTTCAGACGATTACAATCAGAATTCAATTAAAAAGTGTCTTGACTCTTCCAAGATAATTATTATGGCAGTGAGTGAGTGGTCGAGATTTCGAAGCCCAAAGAATTGCATCCATTATCATAAAGTATACTGTACACAGCTCCGAGGGGTTAATAAAGGCTTTCTGAAGGGAAGCAAAGCATTTGTGTAAGAAAAATGTCCATATTTAAAACTTTATAAACTGTAATCTCTATTTTCTGCTAACAGTCATAGCAGAATATGTTAGTCTTGTAAGAACCAATAATTTTTTTAAATAACTCTGATTGTATTCGTCTAAAATAAGATAGTCATATACATATATTATGGTTTGAGGGTGAGTAAATCATGGGTTCATTTTCATTTTGGGGTGAACCATCCCTTTAATAAAGCTATCACTTTCATTGTTTTTGTGACACAATTTACCATTTTAATCAATCTTGCAAAATTCGGGCGATTTTCCCTAAAATCTGAGAAATAAATGTGAAATGATTTCTTTAGAATGATCAGCAAATAATGAGGGAGCGGGAAAGAGAAATATCCATTAATCTGTATGCATTGTTATTTCATTATTGTTTTATACTATTAAATATTTTTACATTTAATTAAATAAAAAAATAAAAAATGTTTTTTTCTACATTTTCAATTTTCAATTACAATTTTTTATGTAATTTTGTCATTTTTATTAGTTTTTAAGATTTATGTTCAGCTTTAATTTATTTTATTTCAGTTAAAATTTTTAACCAAGTTTTCATATCATATTTATATTTGATTTGATTTGATTTCAGCATTATTTCAGTTTAAAAAATTGTTTCAGTAGTTTTTAGCTACCAATAATAACATTTGAAATGTCAAAGGCCATATTTCAACTTATTGATTTAAAGGCCACATCTCAGAAAACACTAACGATCACACTCTTTCACACACTATTTCTTGCTAGATTTTGACCCAATATGTCTTTTCAGCCTATGTTATGGACCCTATTTTGCCTTTTATTTGCTCTCTCAAAAAAAGGTTTAGTCTTAAACACTTCATTGCCAGATTGTTAATTGTAGTGCACACTTATGTTTTTCACAGGCTTTTCTGATAAATCGTTTTTTTTTCATCTCACAGGCAATAATAAACAGCACTATCACCCCGAACATGACCTTCACGAAGACGTCTCACAAGTTTGGGCAGTGGGCAGATAGTCGTGCCAACACAGTGTATGGGCTGGGTTTCTCCACTGACCATCATCTGGCCAAGGTGGGTGGAATACTTTCTCTCTCTCTTTCTGGTCGTGCTATCTCTCATTTTCTTCCCTGTGTCTCTGGAGGCCTTGTTCTCCATTTCTTTCGTTCTCTTCCACCCCCTGTGTTTCTGAACTGGGGAACACCTACACACTGTGCCCTAATGAGGAGCTGTACAGTCATCGGTGCGTGGGAAGCTTCTTCTGTGCAGTGCTTTCCTCTCTTTCGCTCCCTCTATCTCTCGCTCCTCTGCATTATGATGATGCACTGTCAGGAGCTGGGGTGAAAAACCTCACAAACACTTTCGTCTACCTCCTCTCCTTCTTTTTATTATCTTTCACTCTCCTCTATCTCTGTTTCTTTTGCTTTTACATATGCTGTATTTACTTTATAAAAAGTGAATTATCACCATTATTTATTTATCATTTTGAAAATGTTGTGTTCTTTTCTGTACGGGTCTTTCGGTTTGGTACGCATATGTACCAATCAAATACAGCCTTGTTTTAACCACTGCACAAGTGGAACTTCACTGGAAACTTCCAGTTTTATATATCGTTACTTTTGATAACAAACAAAGTCTAAACAAAGAATAAATTCAATTTTCACTGTCTTTGATCGCTGTATAAGCGCCTAAATTCAAACGGCAGCGAGCCAGTGAGCATGATTTTAATATTTCAAATAAATAGTAATTACATTTAATTTAACCTTATAGAAATGTAAAATGGTTCCCAATAGTTCAGAGCATGAGGTGATTTCGATTTTTATCCCTAACATTTTTAAATAATAATTTATTTTATTTAAAGAAAGCCATTTGTTCAGTAAACCACTCTTTAATAAAAAAAAGAATTGTAACAATTTTATGTTTAGTTTTGTCCCCCTGCTATAACAAAACCATACTGAACCGTGACGTCAAAACCAAAGTACATACCGAACCTTCATGTTTGTGTAACTTTACACCCCTAATGAATATATATACAATGTAAATGTAATGTGTGTGTATGTACATATATATATATATATATATATATTTATAAGAGTGCAATATTAGAATGATACAATATTAGAACTTCAACGGCCGTTTCACAGTTTGTAATCGTGTCACTCTGCTTGCTGTACTTATTATATACTTATAGGTACTCGTACCACGGCCGAATTACAGCCATACCGATATACATCCATACCTCTACTTGTGTGATATTGCTTATATACTGTATATATATATATATATATATATATAATATATATATAACTACACTGAAAAAATTATAAGCATAACACTTTTGTTTTTGCCCCATTTTTCATGAGCTGAACTCAAAGATCTAAGACTTTTCTATGTACACAAAGGCCTATTTCTCTCAAATATTGTTCACAAATCTGTCTAAATCTGTGTTAGTGAGCACTTCTTCTTTGCCGAGATAATCCATCCACCTCACAGGTGTGGCATATCAAGATGCTGATTAGACAGCATGATTATTGCACAGGTGTGCCTTAGACTGGCCACGATAAAAGGCCACTCTAAAATGTGCAGTTTTATCACACAGCACAATGCCACAGATGTCGCAAGTTTTGAGGGAGCGTGCAGTTGGCATGCTGACTGCAGGAATGTCCACCAGAGCTGTTGCCCGTGAATTGAATGTTCATTTCTCTACCATAAGCCGTCTCCAAAGGCGTTTCAGAGAATTAGTTTTTTAGCTTAATTTTATCTAACAAAAAGTTTTCAATAGTTTTAGTTTTAGTTAATAACAAAATAACAAAGGAAATATCAATGGTCATATCTGAACTTTTAACTCCAGTCTCCAAGAACAGATCTGTAGGAGTATGATGATTCAATAATGGATCACTCTTTTCGTACACTATTTCTTGCTGACTGTTGAGTCAATATGTCAACCAGTCCATTATTTTACCTGTTTTCTGTTTTCTCAAAAGCCTGCCATAAACTTTCTTTCTCTGATGTGTATTAACTCAAGATCTGATGTTTAAACCTTGTTAATGGAACACCATAGCCCTGAACCTAAAGTGTACAGCAGTCTCCCGCTGGAGATTCAGAGGAAATGCTGCAGTCCTGGAAGCTTTAATGGGAGCAGTCTATATTGGGAACTGTGACCATTGCTCCTTCTTTTAGCAGAGATACTGCATATCCAATCTAAAATAGTTCATCCATTTTAAAACATAAACATGATATTCTTATTTCTGTTTCTGCATACAAGATTAAAAAGACAAGAATTAATAGGCACCAGCACAAATGCATTTTGTATGCATCCGGTTTTATTTTAGCGAACTTGACCCTATTGATTTTCTTGGTCGAATAAGCTTCAGCAGAAAGATCTTGCTGGTTGATGTGCTTTATCAGCTGGACCAGTGAAACCAGCACCAAACTAGCACTAACCGGCTACTAAAAATCCACTTGATGTGATTATTAAAACCCATTTCTCTTCTCAGTTTGCAGATAAATTTGCAGAGTATAAGGAAGCAGCCAGGATGGCCAAGGATAAGTCTCTAGAAAAGATGGACCTGGCAAGTTCGCCCTCTCAGGTATGTCCTGTAAATGTCTGGAGGATGGATTTGTTGCTTACATAGAATGAAGTTTGCTTGGAATAACAGATTTTCCAAACTGTCATTCAAAAACTCTCAAAATTGTCATTCAAGGAGAATATCTACAGTATTGTAAAAATCCTAATCCATAATAGTTTTTTGCAATCAGTATATTTTCCATTTACAATAAATTCTCATCAGTATAATCTATCCAGTATGGAACAATGACATCCGTAAAGACTGTTCGCAACATTTCAGTCTCCAAGGGAAATGTCTTGTCTCTGAGAAAAATGTAGTTTACCTAAATCCCACCATTGTAATTAGCAGCTTAACGGTTTATATACTGTATGTAAAAGAAGATTATGTCATAAGTATGTGAGGGCGCAGCAAATAACCCATCGATGTGTTATTTTCCACAGGAATCGCCTGCTGACATTCAATCCCCCCTGACTCCACCCGTCACTTCAGACCTCTGCCGAATCAACGGCACCGGTGATGACTTCACTCTGTCTGACGTGTCACCGAATTCTATGCTCCAATCAGACCTTTCCCCGACCACGCCGACCCTTGCACACAGGTAACTGGGGCTTAATGTAAAATTTGTCATAATTATGTATTCAATTTCTGCTTAAAATCTTTTGAGATTTTTAGATGATATTAGAGATATCGACTCAAGGTATGATCGATATTTGATATTTAATTGGGCTACTCACCCTCAGGCCAAATATTTAGACAATTTTTAGCTTTACGTTACTTGTACACCAATGGATCATCTGCAGTGAATGTGTGCCATCAGAGTGAGAGTCTAAACAGCTAAAGATAAAAACTTCACAATAATAATAATTATTATTATTTGATACATTTATATAGCGCTTTTCTAAGTCCTCAAAGCGCTTTACATAAAAAGGAGGGGTCTCCTCAACCATCACCAATGTTCAGCATCCCCCTGGTGTCAGGGATGGGGGGATTGGATGAGGCGAGGACCCAATTGCTGGAGGAAAATAGGCTTTTATTAACAAAAACAAAACAAACTAACAGAAACTACCCCGTAGGGGAAAAACAAACTGGCTGGCTAGCAGGCAAGGCAGGGCTGGACAAGACTGGACTGGGCAGGACAAGGCTGGACTGGACAGGGCAGGGCAGGACAAGGCTGGAAACAGACAACATCTAACATATGGTAACGAACCCATACGGAACTGCAAACACAAGGAGATTATAAAGGGAGCAAATGAGGAGGGTAACGAGGGAAAGCAGCTGGGGAAAATTAATTAATAAACAGGTAACAAGATGGGTGGGGTCAAGACAAATTGACATGAGAGCACATGGCACACAGAAAACTAGGACAGAAGCCACGTGCTCACACAAAACAGAAACACAAGCACATGGCCAGCAAACAAATCACCAGCCATGTGCAAAACAGGACATGAACACGCAGCTAATGAGAAAACTCATAAGCCACGTGTTCACACAAGACATGACAACATAAATGCACGCAGCCGATAGAAACACGAACTGCGTGCAACACAACAAAACACACATGGACAAGAGTGCGCGGTGCCGAGCGAACTCAAGACCGCGCACTCACACAATGACAGAAAATGGAGCGAGTGTCCGAACCCGTCACGTGACGAAACTCAAGACATGAGTGCGGGATCCAAACACCACGCTCCAACATGAAACAAGGCACGCAGGCGAGAGAGCGCGCGACTCGAGCACACTCGGCCGCGCTCACATGAAAACGCGGACATGATGGGAGTATCAGGGCTCTGTCACAAAACCATGAATAACACTAGACCGAAGTGACAGAACCCTGACACTACCCCCAAAGGGGCGCCACCTGGCGTCCCCAATGAGACACCAAGAACAAGACAGAAACATGACAGCACAAGAACCTGACTACACAAAGACTGACACACAATAACAGACCAGACAAGAACAATCAAACACAGAGACAAAGAGGGGCGGGAGGGAGGGAAGGAAGCCAAGCCAGTGCCAGCAGGGAAGCTCAGCATGTCCAGGGAGGGATGGGAGGGTTGAGCCAGGGAGGCTCACGCAGTCCAGGGATCCTGGCAGGGAGCCAGGGCGGAGCCGGAGGGACGGACCATGGGGGATCCAGCCGAACAGGAACCCTGGAGGATGGCCATGGCGGGACGAACCAGGGAGGATCCGGCCGAACAGGATCCCTGGCAAACAGCCAGGGTGGAGCCGGAGGGACGGACCAGGGAGGCTCCGGCCTAACAGGAGGCCAGGGCGGAGCCAGCTGCTTGGCAGGCAGCCAGGGCGGACCCAGCAGGACGAGAAGCCTGGAGGGCACCGGCAGGGCGAGGCGCTTGGGATGCGCCGGCAGGGAGAGGCGCATGGGCGGCGCCGGCAGGGAGAGGCGCATGGGCGGCGCCGGCAGGGCGAGGCGCTTGGGAGGCGCCGGCAGGGCGAGGCGCATGGGCGGCGCCGGCAGGGCGAGGCGCTTGGGAGGCGCCGGCAGGGCGAGGAGCTTGGGCGGCGCGAGGAGCTTGGGCGACTCAGGGATGGCCTCCTGGCCAGCAGAGGGCTCTGGAACGGCCTCCAGGCCTTGAAGGGTGGAAGAAGCCTTCTTCCTCCTCCTCCTCCGTTTCCTAGAGCAGGATGCCGCAGCTTCGTCGGCCGACACTGGGGGCGCTGCAGCTCCATCAGCCACAACTGGGGGCACTGCAGCTTCGTTCAACGCCGCTGGGGGTGCGGCAGCTTCCTCGAACGCCACTGGGGGAGCTGCAGCATATTCAGCCACCACTGGTGGCGCTGTAGCCTCTTCGGCTGGTGGATTCACCTGACGAGCTAAGAAGTCAATGAACCCCACAAACGTCAGGTGGTCCAGCCCCCTCATCCTCCACCAGTTGAGGGGCTCATCGAGGACACTGTTAAACATGTCCTTCAGTGCCGCATGGTTGAACCCCAACCCCTCTGCTGCGTCGCTGAACTCCTGGGCAAACCTCCTAACGTCAGTGCCCTGTTGACGGAGGCAGCTCAGGGCCCTGAACTGGAGGATGCGCTCGTAGAGGGGGCTGGACAGTGTGGAGGCTGGTGGCGGACGGTGCAAACCCTTCCTCCGCTGGGTCCTCTTCATGGTGGGTTCGTTCTGTCAGGGATGGGGTGAATGGATGAGGCGAGGACCCAATTGCTGGAGGAAAATAGGCTTTTATTAACAAAAACAAAACAAACTAACAGAAACTACCCCGTAGGGGAAAAACAAACTGGCTGGCTAGCAGGCAAGGCAGGGCTGGACAAGACTGGACAGGGCAGGACAAGGCTGGACTGGACAGGGCAGGACAAGGCTGGAAACAGACGACATCTAACATATGGTAACGAACCCACACGGAACTGCAAACACAAGGAGATTATAAAGGGAGCAAATGAGGAGGGTAACGAGGGAAAGCAGCTGGGGAAACTGGATGATGCGATGGCAGCCATATTTCTCCAGAATGCCCACCACACACCAGCTTATTGGTGGAGAGGAGATAGAGTGATGAAGCCAATCAGTGTATGGGGATGATTAGGAGGCCATGATGGTCAGAGGCCAATGGGAAAATTTGACCAGGATGCCAGAGTTACACCCCTACAATTTTTCGAAGGACATCCTGGGATTTTTAATGACCACAGAGAGTCAGGACCTCGGTTTAACGTCTCATCCAAAAGACGGTGCTTGTTGAGCGTAAAGTGTCCCCGTCACTATACTGGGGCGTTAGGATCCACACAGACCACAGGGTGAGCACCCCCTGCTGGCCTCACTAACACCTCTTCCAACACCAACCTAGTTTTCCCAGGAGGTCTCTCATCCAGGTACTGACCAGGCTCAACCCTGCTTAGCTTCAGTAGGCGAGCAGTCTTGGGCTGCTGGGTGATATGGCTGCTGGCAAATAATAATCCACAACTAATCCACAAGACTTCAGTCCATCAATTGTTGTCCATCTATTAATATAGGCTGTTTATGTTGATATCAATGCATCCCTAGTTTAATAAAAGTTGTACCTAAAGTCTCAAGTAAAAAGGGTGTTAAAGTTAGCACTAACAGTTCATTGCGCTTTTCTCTCAACCATTTTTAAATTATTTACAGTATCGCATTCAGACACTTGTTCACATGAGTATGTACTTAGCAGCTTTTTTTAGTCTGACTGCAAAGGCAATGTTCAGAGCCCCTCTAGTCTCTAGATGCTTGAATTTTAATTAGTTGAGCAATCCTGTGCTGCAGGTTCAAAAATAGCATCCCACCATTTCTTACATAATCTCAGGTTAATGTTTTACTCTCACCTGCCACTTGAAAAATACTAACCGATTATTGAACGCAAATGCACAGTGGACCAAACTGCATTCAACACCCACACTGCAGCTCTCTTCCAGACAGCTACATGTTTTGTCAGAATTTTAGAAGCATGCATTAATAACTATATATGTTTTTCCCTGTAATGGTAAAGCCAAACAAGTCAGAATTATATAATACAGTGGCATGTTTTCGGCCCAGAGCAAATGAAGATGGAGGCGTTTCATCTGTTTCTGAGCCTTTGCAAAATGAGTCAGAAAACCCACTGTTAAGTGAACACAACATGCTTACAATGTGACCTTTAACAGGACTGTGATTTGTCCACGTGAATTCATATTTTTGTGAACAAATTCATATGGTCTTTTTTGTGTGTTTTCTTTTTCAGACACGTGCTAAAAACTTGCCAAGTCTGCTCTCACTGATATTCACAGCTGTTTGACTACAATGTTTTCACTGAATGTATTCGTATGCAACAATGACTGTAGATGCAACAAAAACTTAATTCTATATGAAATTCTGTTATTATTTTTAGACAAATATGCATACTAATGTCAGCAGAACTCTCTTGATGTTGTGTTTTATGGTTTGTGTTTTGAAATCCTTTGAAGACAAATAATCTTTCCTGCAATTTTGGGATAATCTTTGCATCCTTTGTGACTTTGTTTCATATGATTTTTTGTATGAAGTTGTGTTTCTAAGGTTGATATTTGTAAATCTGAGAAACCGTTTAATACATTTATTAAATGTCATTACACTTCAATTTCTCAGTTTGCTGAAGTTTTCCAACTTGAATTTTATCATTGAAAACAGGTTGACGTGTGTGAGTGATCTTAGTGAAGCAAATTGTCCTTTCAGTTTTGCTAAGACTGATTCACACCAATTTCAAATGATAAGAAATAAGCAACTAGTTCAATTCAATTCAAGATTATTTGTATAGCGCTTTTTATGATACAATCGTTGCAAAGCAACTTCACAGGAAATTAAGTTTCTAAAATAGATTTATATTGTAGAAACTCAATATAATTAACTTATGGCAAAATTTGGTTAATTCAGTATAATCGCTGATGGTTGGCTTCCTCTGAGGTCCTCCGAGGGGTTGTCATCATCTCTTCTCAGGTGTTCGGTCAGTGATACTTTGATCGTGAAGTAAATAATGCCATTCGGTCCTTCAAATATTCCCCTTTAAAATACTGTTCTTGTCGCTTGATGAATGTGTGTATATCTGTATGTATATAGGTCATTGATTAGCTTGTAGAGTGTATTTGTTCTGCTTTGGCTTTTATTACGTGGTGAGTGATTTGAAGGCATTTCTTCAAACAGTAATTCTCTCACCCACAGTCTTGTGCAGTACATTAAAGTGAGCGTTGAGGGGCAGGTTGGGCAGTTGCCACAGTGCAGTGAATCACATTTACAGTGGGGCTTAATATGAGACGTACACCAAAATGTGTGATACGCCAATCAATAGTCTTAAAACTTCATTAAGGACTGCTCTTTTTGTGGCATATGGGAAGCGATCCATTTTATCGGTGACCTAAAATGAATTCATTCAACAGTCCTTTGAGATAAAATGCTGTTGGTTCTCTGAATAGAGGAACGATCAGATAGAGATTGTTTATTGATTCACATTCAGCAGGCCTGAAGGACAGTCACACTGACATTATGCTTATGCTTTCTTTGTTATGTAAGGCTGACATCCATATGCTTCTGTGCACCTGCTTACATACAATGGCCCTTTAAAATAATGGCCAAATTAATATTTCATATCTAATGCAATGACATGACATGTTTCAAAGTATAGTGTAAAAGTCCAAGTAATTCTTATACATGAAATGAGAGGCTTCAAGACTTGCATTTAAATCAAAATAATTTATTACATGAAAACAAGGTACACATAATAAAAATACAATTTTAAGATTGGGAATGAAATAACATGCACGGATAACATTAAATTAGAGTTTTTAAATCTACAGTGATTTTCCTTTTTGACTATATTATTAATGATATAGTCACAGAAATTTACCCTCAAGATTAGATTCTCTTTTATGGTTCGTCTTAAAAATTATTGTTAAATCTCGAAGTCTATCTTTAATTAAAAAGACCGAACAAGCATTTTAACAGACTATATACAACATATATCAACTTACCAAGCTGAATTCCCTGTCTCTCTTAGCTTGAAGCTGAAGGACTCTCATCTTCTCTCCTCTCTTTCTCCTGCAGAGGAACATTTCTTCTCCTTGTGTGCGGCGCTTTATAGCATGTGTGTCTCCAGCCCACTGTGTCACGGCTTCAGTAGGAGTTGGAGAGTGTGGGTTGAGGTGTTGTCTGTCGGGGAGGAGGCGATCACATCAGCTGCAGTACTGGGGGAGGTGAAAGGGAATTGGCGTCGCTCAGTAGTGTAGGCGACAACGCTGAGGACTCATGGTTGCTTGTGGTTGCGTGGTTCAGCTGCGGTGGAGTGTGTGGCAGGAGGCAGAGATGTTAAGCAGGTTGACAGTGGATGGGATTCCTCATAGATGTGGGTTGGTTATGTGTTCATTGGCCCTGTGACAGCATCATCGTTTCAGCACTTGTTTTTTGTCAGTACATGAGGATCAGAGCACATTGTAAATTTATGCTTGATTTTGTTTGTCACTACATGAAGAGCACAGATGGACTGATGAGAGATGGTTATTGCATAAGTGAAGAATTCACTTCTTCTTTTGTCTTTGAGACTTTTTGTCTCTTTATAATCATTAGGTGACTTTGTACTTTGATCTATTTCAGCTTGTCACTTTCCATCAGTCTTTTTATTGTAATATTTATGCAAATGACTGAACTCGGATCACAGAGTTTGTAATAATCCTTGTTAATTGCTTTTGAACTACGTCCAAGTCTTGGTAAAACATAGAAAGGTCAAATTAAAAAACTCTTGAACCCACATGAAATCCAACTTTAATTACAGTCCCGGTTAAACTGCCGTGCTTCCTACATCCACTTCAACACACAGTCCTCGTTATGGTCTAATGTAGGGGTGTTTAAACTGGGGCCCAAAGACCTCCAGGGCCCACAAGTGGATACTTGGGGATTTGTGGATAATTTGAGAATGAAAAAAAATCAGTTTTTGGGGGGGGATAATGTTTAAATATACACTACCTAAGATTTTTCAATGTTCATGAAAGATGTCTCTCCTGCTCATCAAAAATGATGGCATAGCTGAATTTTCAGCAGTAATTACTCCAGTCTTCAATGTCACATGATCCTTCACAATCATTCTAATATGCTTAAGAAACATTCTTTATTTTTCAATGTTAAAATAAGTTTATTTTGAAAAGAAAGTAAAAAAAACAATTTTTGTAACATAAATGCCTCAACTCAATTTTGATAAATTTAATGAACCCTTGCTGAATAAAAACATTAAATAAGCTGAATATATATATATATATTAGGGGTGGGCATAGATTAATTTTTTTAATCTAGATTAATCTAGATTAATTTTGGAATTAATCTAGATTAATCTAGATTAAAATGGCTCATTTGAATTCTGCCGAAGGCATTCAGAATATGTTTGCTACCCAAATAATGACTAAAAGTAAGTATTTGAGAATGGGTTTCTCAAGCCAGGTGGCGCATTAGACCAGGGGCTCATCTCCTGTTTCCAAAATGCATCACAAACTGCTTGAGAAAGCTGTTCTACTATGATAATTGGTGATGAAAATAAACTATGTTCAATAAGATGTACTTGTGTTTACTAACTGTTTATTCAGTTAAACATGAATTTTGAACTGTAGGCCTACATAAGAGGTCGTGATGAACTGTTTACAGTTTCCATTGGGAAGCTTCTTAAAAATAAATTTTCCCTGAAGCAAACCCGGCGGCTTCATAGCTGCATCCATGTTAGCACGTCACGTCTGATGTGGTAATTTCACAGTAACGTTAGGCATACACACAGGTTCGAAGCAGAGGGTGACACGGGAGTGAATTCTCAAGTTCACATGAGACCTAAAGCGCATCCTGTTTGCTTAAAAGCGCAACGTTTCGTTGTTATTCTGAGTGCACACAAATAAACGTAGAGTCTTTACAGATTCGAAAGATGTATTAGGCTACTTTTATCTGTATGACCAAAAATGACGGAGATTTTAAGAGCAAGTGAACGCACCGGAGCCTGTCCTGCAGCAAACGCGCTTCCACACAAACACTTCAATAGCGCACATTTCTCTAGGTTAACATCATATTGAGCGGCCATGTAAAGTTGCTACTACATACATCTTTCAGATGAAAAGCCATATTTGAGGTTGATGAATGATAGGCGTTTGGATGTCCTGCCCGATTGTATTACCACAGACCAGCCGTTAACAATCTGTCCATCACGGACTGCGAGCCTCTAGTTCAAGACTCGCTCGCCCCCTACAGTGCAATTCGGCTAGGTATACATCCGGCGCTAAAATATCAGGGTGAAAGTCATCATAGCTGTAGTATAGACCCAGCTCCCAACCCAACTTTGAGAATAGATTAACGGCGATATTTTTTTTATCGCCGATAAGAGTCTCACGTTAACGCAGCACGTTAACGCCGATAACGGCCCACCACTAATATATATACATACATCATTGATCCCAAATCTTTGAATGGTAGTATACGATATTTATAAAGTTTAATATGAAATTTGATAACATGACTGTTTAATCCTGCTCTTGAAGAACTGGTCAGAAATAATGAAATTAAACAGTTATTTTATTCTACTGACAGCCCTAGTTTGTTTTTATACATTTATAAAATGTAACATTTATACATCTTGTATTAGTCGTCAACTTAATACAAAGCAATAATATTTTAATAATTTGTGTTGCTTCAGGACTGAGACAATATAAAAGCCAATTGTTCAGTTAAAAAAAGTATTTATAATAAATATATATTTACACACAGTATGTAAGATTTTATGCATGAAAATATAGCTGTCTTTATATTTTAGTTTGCAGCTCCCTCACAGAGAAATGGCACTTGAAGGGTACTACGTTTAAAAAAACCTGGTCTACAGATTAAAACACTAGTCTAAAATGGATATTAAAAATCAAGGATATATTTAATTCAAGTTTATTTTAAATTTTGTTTTTATTTTTTTGTTCTACAGCCCGACTACAAACAAACACTGGGAAGCAGAGCTTGCGACACTAAAGAGCAACAATGCCAAGCTCACAGCTGCTCTGCTGGAGTCCACGGCCAACGTCAAACAATGGAAACAGCAGCTAGCAGCTTATCAGGAGGAGGCTGAAAGGCTTCACAAACGGGTGAGGAGGGGAGGGTTGACCTTTACCATTTGTAACTCCATATCAAGCACATACTGTCCTGGGGTTCAACAGATCTAGTCTTGTCTTGAACTGTTGTATAGTGAGTCTATGACAGGGACGATGGAGTGTTCACACTGACAGCGATTTCATTTAGTGTCTGCATTTTCATTGGTCATTATTTTGCTGCTCATTTACATAAAGTTCACATAAACAAGCAACATGGTCTCATAAAATACGCGTACCTCTGTGCACTGTCTGTGTGACACCGTTTTATGTACCGTACTGCACGTTTCGTCGCAGTTTCAAAGAGAAATGTCCACTGAGTGGCGCTAAAACACAGGTTAAATACGTGAACACTGGCACGTTTTTATTACGTAGATATAGGTACATATTGATGTGTTTTTATTACGTTGCTACAGAAACGTATTGCGGCGGTTCATAATTCAAATATCCAGGGTCTGTCCCTAAAAGTGAATACTCTATCGTGTTGAAAATATGCCCTACACCAAACCCAACCCTAAACACCCGATAGTGTTAACAAATGCAAAACTGATATAAAAACGTATTTGTTGATGCAACCATGCTATTCTAATGTTTGAAAAAAAAATTGTGATGACATGGGTACATTCGTACCAGAGCTCCTCACCTCTAAAGTACATCTCCGTACTCCGTGAGCTATCGAACAAACCATGGGTGTAAATTTCATTTAACAGTAGGGGGGGGACAATAAATATAAAATTTATCATGAGAAATTTTTGAAGGGGACACAAATAATACAGTCAAATTGTACTTATAAAGATATGTCCCCACAGTGAAAAACTTTGCTTCTATCATTATTATTGTAGCACGGAGACTGCGTCATTATGGGTTTTCAAAGTTTTCTCAGGTTCAATGACAAAGCAGAACAGCACATTTCAAACAGCCACAAACCAAGGATAAGAAATAAAATCCCTTTTATTTCATCTATGCTGACGATTGTAATGATGCCAGGTTGTTTACCTCAGCTTAGAGCGCTCTGCTTGTGCTGCTTCTCAGAATGTTTGGTCGCTATAGCAACCAGTTGTAGTGGAAGACTGTAGGTCCGAAACAGAGCAGAACCGAACTGAACCGAACCGAGCTGGTACCAGTCAGTGGAAACACCCCATAAGATGCAGTGTACTATGCAACAAGCTATTGTAAACAAGTTAACGTTAACTAGATAAGCAATATTTTATTCGCTAATATAGCAGATTCTTGGAAAATTAAATCGGTAACGTTAATCAGCATTTTTGCCGCAACAAATTCATGAATGAGTCTGCTGCATCAACTACATTAAAGAGAATCGCTTTATTTAAAGTGAATAAAGTACCCTACTTACTGGAGTTTAACATTAACTGAGCAGCCACACACCTGACTCGTGTGTGGAGTAGGTGAGATGAACTGGGAAAGCAGGCAGTGGGCCAAACCACTGTGAGGAAGGGGAGGGGGAACTCAACTGTTTCTAAAAGCACTTTTTTGTAGTTTTTTTTTTACTTAAATTATTGTAGGTATACATACATATATTTTTCACAATAGAGAGTGTGATTTTTTTAAATATTTTTTTTGGGGGGGGACAACCCTCGGATGGGGGGGGGACATGTCCCCTCCGTCCCCCCCGGGATTTACGCCCATGTAACAAACCTGCCGTCTATGAAAACCCATAGATATGAAGCTGGATATGTGTGATGCTAATGTTCAAAAGCACCAGATTTCAAATCTCACCGCTTTTTAATATTGTTTTGAAGTCGTAACATGATATTCTTCAAGTAATTGTGCGAAAATTATGCTTTATTAATCAAAACTCTGTCAATTTGTGTGAAAATGAATAAAAGGTGTCAGAGTTTTACTGCCTCTAGTGTTTGTTTCTTTTGGAAACTGCAGTAATATGTAGATATTGGTACGTATTTCGTGTCTAGCTAAAAAGTGCGCCTAGCTGCGTTTATGCCATGAGACCAGGTAGCAAACAAGGCTGAACGTTTTTCCTTGGCCTCACCAACAACTGTCATAGAAAGAAATTACTAAAAACTAAATTTGTGACTAGCATGTTTTTTTTTTCCACTGCAGGTTTCAGAATTGGAAAGCCAGAGTATTCAAGCCAATGTGATCAAGTCCCAGAAAACAGAACTGAACCAAACAATAGAGGAGCTGGAGTGCACATTAAAGGCAAAAGAAGAGGTACTGGTTGTTATTATGTATGGTCAAAATATATAATGTATTCCTTCATTCTCAACTTTATTGCCAGATTCTATTTAAAACATCTTTCCTGTGTGTTCTTCATAGGAAATGGTGCGATTGAAAGAAGAAGTAGAAAATGCAAAGCAGCTTCAAACTCAGAAAGATGAACTCACCCAAAAGTTAGAGGTAAGGACTGTCCTAAAAATCTTACATTTATATATGCATAAAAGTTAGTTGTCAGTATGGTTTTTGAACGAAATACACTTTAAATTGATCAAAAGTAAAGACATTTATAATGTTACACAAGATTTCTATTTCAAACTAGACAACGGTTTTCTACATCGCACCAAATCAGCATATTAGAATGATAAGGATCATGTGACACTGAAGACTGGAGTGAACTAATGACTGCTAAAAATTCAGCTTTACCATCAAAGAAATCAATTACATATTCAAATATATTAAGTATAAAACAGTTTCTTTAAAATTGTAATAATATTTCACAATATTTAAGTATTTTGATCAAACGAATGCAGCCTTGGTGTGTATAATAAGAGGCATGCTGTGTGTTACAGGATACAGACTTGGAATAAGGAGCTTGAGGAACAGTTGGTTGATCTGGAGCAACGTCTGGAGTCAAGTCAAGTGGATCAGGAGAACCTCCAAGAACCTCAAAACTCTGCTGGAGATTCTGGATGGAAAGATCTTCGAGCTGACAGAGCTGAGAGATAACCTAGCTAAGCTCATAGAGGACAGCTAGATTCCTCCAACTCTCGCCTCAAAACATGACTTTAATGCCACCTTCCTTTCCTTTTTACAAAATACACAGCGTCCGATTCAGGCAGAGAGACTCTTATGTGCTTTCGAACTCTCGTTCACTCACTTACACGGAATGATAAACCTTTGGTTGCACTTGATTTTGTATTTTTGAGGTGGGTTCGTTCTTTTCAGTGCCACTACTACCTACCGAATTTTATTGTCAACAATACACCTGTACTTTTGTCGATGTTTCCTCCAATTTTCCCCTGAAATAGGCAGCCTGCAAAGAACATGGCTGCATCTAGGCTCCTACTTTTTAAAGGTGCTGGTTTCGTGTGCCTGGCTGTTGGCGTTAATGGACGTTTCTTATGCTGCTGAGGACACTACTGAATTACACTGACTGGATCTTCAGTCGTATTTTAAGACTGGATATTCAGAGCCATATGTTGTAGCCAAATGTTATTGGCTTGCCTCTTCCCCGTCATGGAAACTGCCTCAATGTTCAATCAGTCAAAGTTTCAGGATACTCAACCGCTGACCTAAAAAGCTCTTGACATTTAGCAGACTTTGACAAGTAGATGTGGCGTATGCTTTAGGCCTGTAATATACACTGAGCAATATTAGTGTGAGCGTCTGTATGCCAGATTAGTGCAAGCCACTTCAATGCATCCGTCAGGTACTCAAACAGTCGAAAGGATGAATTTATGGTCTGTTGTAGGTCAACTTTGGATTTCTCCAATGACCAGTGTAATGCTTTTGGATCGTATTGGCCTTATAATAACCCGTATCTATACATTTTTCAGCATTTTCTTGAAGACGAGGATTTTCCTTTGTTTATTGACTTAACAAATGCAATTATCTACTCGATTCCTTACGATTTTCAATAACAATATTATTATAATATTTAAAAGTCCATTCTGCTGATGGGTATTACAATACATAGATCATGGTACATAGGTCAGTATGATTGTATTTGTATGTGGGGAAATTCTGTTTTAAATTTCCCAATGTTAATAAAGACTATTTAAAGATATCTCACCATTTTGTTCTCTAGAAATGAAGAGACAGAATGACAGCATGACTCATCGAGGTTTTATAACATTAAGACCCGCAAGCTGTGAGAGAAAAATACATTATTTCCTCACAGACCGATTTTCATCAAGACGGGGCTCAACTAAAACGTATATTGAGAAATATTAGTTTTAAAATTAGGCTTCCTCATAAATCAATGTTTTTCAAGACAGTGGGAACCCTCCTTCAAATCATGTTATGTTTTTGTTGTTTTTGTGAATTGTTTTAGCTTATTTTAATGCTTGTTTTATGTAATTTTTGTCATATTTTTGTCTTATTTAGGCCCACTTGGAGGTTTGTTGGGCCTCACCTGGTTTAGAAACATGGCCTTAACCCTAAACTTGTGTTCCTGTGGCTCAGTGGTATAGCATTGCGTTAGCCGTGCAAAAGGTTGTAGGTTCAATTCCCAGGGAACACATATACTGACAAAAAAATATATAACCTGTAAGTCGCTTTGGATAAGAGCGCCTGCTAAATGTAAACTTGAATTTTTTCGAAGGATATAGCTACACAAAAGAAGACCTTTCATTGTCATTATTGTTTAGACTGGCCACAAACAGATAAAGCGTATCAGTGTGAGGTAAAATCAACACAAATGAGTTGTGCAACTACCCTAAACACACCCATATTACACGATAGTCTTCTTCATTTATGTTAGAGCGACACCTTGTGGTTAGAAACTGTACTAGAAAAGAATTAATGTAATTTAGCTGCTTATTCTGCAGAGGCAGTCATGTTCTAATGTTAACGTCGAAAGTATTGTATAAAGTTTACAGGAGAAACCAGGACTATCATCCTGATCATGATCCCAGCTGTATCCATGTGGATTCTAGCAAGATATTTCATCCAAATATAAATTGCATAGCTAAAATTACATTGTTTTTTTTGGTGGGGCTGCATTGAGCAAAAAAAAAGAAAAATTGTTTTTTGAGGTAAGTGGTTGCACAAAAGTAATATATTTTATTCTTAGTTGAACTTGGTCAGTGCTTTTAGTTATGTCAGCACAGTTTTATTCCACTAAATTCAAGTTGTATTATCGAGGAAATCGAAAGATCTGTTAGAGCTTTACATTTATTTTATTATACATTTAAAAGAGTTTTACAGGCACTGCGCAAATACGAAGTTACTTTTCAACACACTGGCGTTAAACCAGCTATTTCTAATTAAACAAACCTACATACATTATAAAAAATGTGATGTTGCCACCCACAACCAAGAGCTTTACTCTTTAGCACAAAAACATAACTATTTTAAATGTCCAACATAGCTTTAAAAAATACATATTAACTGGTCTTGCACTTCATTCAAAACTTCACTTCACCTTAATTTCAACGTTTACACTTAATCCAGCCCGATGCAAAGCAAGCTGGGACCCAATTTCCATTATTGCAACAACAATAGTTAATGTCATCCCAAAACAAATTAATTAAGTAAACTAAAATTCCACAAACATTTAAGTGGACTAAACACATTGAAATTAAGTTCAAACTAAATGTACAGCAATTGTGTTGCATTAGCTCATTTTAATTAAGTAAATTAAACATCAAATATATTTATTTTTCATTGTACTGACCCAGCAGGAAAAAATATATATCATTGCTGGGCCCTGTAGAGTTCATAATGGCAAGAATTGTTTTGTATTGGATATGGATTATTTGCTCTTTCAAACAGACTATTGGGATTGAAATGCATTACTTTCCAGTAGAGCTGTTGTAGATATTGACTATATGTCTAACCAGCTCAATTTGAGGACACTGATGAGCCCTTTGGCCCGTCCTAGTCTCAGTTTCCCTGAAGATTAAACTGCTTCAGTCTGCTTCATCTCAATCTAGATGTCTTTTAAAATGTTACAGCCAATGAAAGTCACAATCTGTTTAAGAACAAACCAGGTCAGATACACAGAAACAGAATTACAGTGAGTGAACAGTGGGCTGTCTTTGTAGAGTGCTAAAATAAATATTTCTACATAAGTCATATTGGACAAATTGAGCAATACAATTAATTAAACTTTAGTATGTTATATGACATTTTATCATCTATTCTGTCAAGTAGCTATTTCACCCCCTTGAGTTAGTATATATATAGATTTCACTCATTGGCAAGTCAGTACAGCATTTCTCAACTATCACACAGGGATTACATCCAAAACCTTGAGAAGAAAAAGACAGATTTGAATACTGCAGACAGGTTTACTTCATAGATTTGTCCGGCATTTGCATGATTTTTCGCTCTTGGACTAAGCTTGTTTTGGGTCAGCAAGTACTACACAGTGCACACGTTAAACAGATATGGCCTAAACTTTACTTCATAATTCATAATATAGCAGCACACAGTGTTACTGTTAATGCATCAGTTTGTTTTGACTTTGATTTAGTTCATTGTGTATTTTATAACCTTTTACACTGTAAAGCATTCTTTTTTACACACAATAATGCATCCCACAGACCCACACTCGTCGCCTTCACTCAGAAACAGACACAATATAGCCCTCTAGAGTTAATACATTAGTACTACAACACTTCTGTCAATTCTTACTTTAACGTCCTTATATGGAATCTTTTTACTACCCTTGCCTCGAATTGTTCATATTTAAACTATTGCAGACTGGTTATCTTCCTGTAATATTTGTATAATGGGTCATCTGCAGCCATGCCTTGTCTTTGGACTTTATGTTACAAATCAAGGGCTGATTTGTAGTAGCCTATACTGATACTTGTATGTATACAGATCACATTAAAGCTGTCCTGGAAGTTATCATTACTTAATCATTTATACTAGCTACTTTTCAAAAGCCTTTTATTTGTATTATCCCTGGCAACTTTTCAGTTTTAATCTATGTGAAACTCATAAATATGAATTATAATGTTACTATTGCTTTATAAACTATTATGTCAGCAAAGACCAACATAAACCATTTCAATATTAATTGTGTGAAAACTAGGTGGACCGAAATCGTTCATCAAAATAAGATAATATGCATTAAACAAAGAAAATCAAAGTAGCCTAACATTTTAATTTGGTGTTATTTTAAAACTGTAATTTTGCAGCAAAAAATATATACAAAAATGTGAAAAGACTGTTCAATTGTATATTTAAGATACAAAAACAAATGCTAGCTATGCAAGATTTAAGCCTTTTGTTCCAATAAAAATATTTCCTCAACTGAAAGCTATTAGAATGAATATGTAGCTTAAAAAACATAACAACTGAAAGCTATTAGAATGAATATGTAGCTTAAACAACATAACACAAATGACCGTTCTCTGCTACAGTGTTGAACATTGTGAATAAAACGAACTTTGTATGAAACAGGGCCAAAAACTAGCCCACTCATGTATGAGAAACATCCAGCTGTATGTCCACCACCCCATAAGGGTGTCTCTTGTATGAACTGATTGGGTAAAGTTAATCAGATTTTCCAGACCAATGTAAACATCTTTACAAAGAAAAGAGGGCAAATCAGAGCAAATGTGAGCTCGTAGTGAGCGGTCTACCTAGACTAGCCTACATTAGCGTATGGGCGCATTCCGAGCCATTGTAACTTCGCGAGGGGCTGGAGTAAAGGAGGCGGGGAAGAAACAATGAGAAAGTAGCTAAAGTGAGCTTGAACTGGTATTCCTGAGACTAGCGCCGAACTAGGATCCGTGATCTCTAAACGAAGCCATGTTGTGTGTTTTTCCATGAATTCCAGAGTTGTTTTTGTGAAGCTGAATGTTTCCAGGTTTCTGCCGTGGCTCTTCCCTTCTGGCGCGTGAGGAGATCCGCTCAGACTCATCAGGAAGTTAAACACTAATCGGCGATCAGCCCGTTAATTCAGCACCGTGAAGGTAAGAGGGATACACATATTTTATATTTGCTTTTCAGACTGCGTGTTATTGTTAGTCTCTTTCAACTGTGTCGAATCCAGGTTCTGATATCGTCGAAAGTCTGGCTGAACAAAATATATAATTTTCTCTAGCTGTGGAGGGATGAGACAATTTATTGATTGAGCATTTAAAACAGAGAAGAGAGAGCTGTGCTCCAGGGGACTTTTCTGCCTTGCTTAATTATTTAAATATCAATAAACTGCTTTTTGAACTTGTTCTTTTAAGGCAAACTTCGGTAACAGAGCATGAGAAAATAAAGTTATTCTTTGAAGTAACACGAGATTAAGCCGGCAGACTGCTTAAGATTTAAAGGGTTAAGTAAACTAACATATTTTATCATCGTGTAGCATGGCAATAGCATTGTTTTGATTGAACATGTATCATTATATTCTTTGATATGGTGTACCATGCCATGGCATATGCACCATGGTACTACTAGCAGTTACCATCACTATGGTAAAGTTACACAGGAATAGTAGGCTATAAGTGAGATTCTGCCAATGAAAATCCCATATTAATAAAGCATAGGAACTAATTAGATGTAGCCTATAAGATAGGGCATTTGATTTTTGACCTCTGTGATTTTGAGGTTTTGTTTTATTGCTGAGCACATTTTGACCTCATTAGAAGTATTTAATATTGACCTTGGAAGACATTCCAGAGTTCCTAAGAATTAATTCATTGAATGCTTCTTATCAGCGTTCAAACAGCTTTGGAGGCAGCATTTCAGTTGAAAGTGAAACTATTGAAACTCCAGTTAACCAGCGAAGGTCTGTCACCGTTTCTAGGGACTTTCTAGATCCATCTTTATTCATAAGTAGAGAACCTCGTTATCCCTTTTTAGAACTGCATTAATTCACCAGCAGGAGAGCCCTTTGTGTCCTCATCTCACAGCAAGTCTCTGACATTCTTCAGGCCCCTTAAGAATCCATGGCACTTTCCCTTTTGGTTTGCTATCTCCTTTTTTGGGGAAATCATGTGGTGTAATTAAATTAAGCTTGAGCTTATTCTTTGTGTTTCTTACATCTGAAACATTCTGGCCATTCAGGTAAAGAGTCTTGGGCAGCTCACAAATAATTAAAAATCATTCTTGAGGACTGAAAAGAGAAGTTTATTGGTAGTAACAGAAAAGCTATAAACACAAGACATACTTTATGTGTGTATATACTAGTGCTGTCAAATGATTAATCGCATCCAAAATAAGAGTTTTTATTCTCATAATATATGTGTGTGTACTCTGTATATAAATACAAACACACGCATGCATATATTTAAGAAAAACATGTTATGATTATATATTTAATATATTTATGTATAATATAAAATATAAGATTATACATTTATATACATGTAAATATATAAAAATTATCCATGTGTGTGTATTTGTTTATATATATATATATATATATATATACATAATTAATATACAGAGTACACACACATATATTATGAAAATAAAACTCTTATTTTGGATGCGATTAATCACGATTAATCATTTGACAGCACTATACATATTTGAAGATTCCCTGGGACATCAAGCTTTGACATAGTGCTGTGGTTGCTCGCCTTTTCAGTTTTAAATCCTAAAACAGAGCTTGATACCAAAAAAAAGACTAACCCTAACCTGACATAATAATCTCCCATTCAATACATTTATACATCACTTGCCTTCATAGCACTGTCATTGAAGGGTTTAAGAAAATCCTTAACCTGTCATCAATTACTCAGACTCAGTTTACTTAAACTTGGAATTGTTTTAATGTGAAATGTCATGCCTTTCTTATGTTTATGTTATGACTGCATTAGGAAGTACATTTCGTTTTTTCAAATTCTTTATTTTAACAGCTTACATACCTGTACAAACAGGCATTTGCTACTTACACAATCTTGCGGCATCACAGTAAGGACCTGTCATAACATAAACCTAGGTGAAAGTGTTGTATAGCTTGCAGCACTATTCTCTTATGGGTGAAATGACAAAAATGTTGTTTCATGAATATCTTTGTCATGCTAATATTAAATATTCCTGGTATTTCCATGCCTTTTCAAACCCGTACCCCTCAATTGTCGTTTCTACTTAACCTAAACTGTCTCCTCTAAAAAAAATCTCAGCTTCATTTCCCGACTTGACAACTCCTTTCTCCAATGCTAGTAAATCTGACCAAAAATAAATCAATAAAAAAAACAAATTTTAAATGAATTTTAATTATACTGTTTTTTATGGTTCCAACATGTCTCCCACCTCACAGTTTTTCTACTAAACCCAAGTTGGGTTGATTTTAACCAAGCGTTTTTCAGAGTGTGCCATGTTACTAGGATTTGGTTTGTGAACTGGAAAACTTAAGAGTTCAATTGGATTGTTCCTGGTACAGACGTCAGTGTGCTGATTCAGAGCTCTTGAGCAAACGAGATTTATAGCCTTGATTATAACTTTCTCAAACAAATGCTTCTCTTTTTTTCTTCATAGATTTGTTCAGTCGGTTTCAGTACATGGATACTCTCAGGACGGTCCTAGAGCTTAGGAGTTCTTCTGTGGTGCTGTTTGAGGAGATCTGGTGCTAATTTATCTGTGATGATAACACCACTGGGCCTTCATTGACGTGCCTCAGCTGCTGCTTGAAGAAACCGCTTCCTCTCAAGTGCCGGCATAAAGCTTCTGCAGAATGTGTCACGTCATAGTCACATGCCGCTCTATGTTATGGACCTTGATGAGCATTGTGGTTGCATTTGCTGAGCTGGTGGCATTTATGAGCGCCGAATGGCTAGTGGGATATCCAGATGGATCCGAGTTCAACTTCACCATCACTGCTTCTCACCGTAGCGACCAGCGCACCCTGGGTATTTATAACCGCTGCATCAAGGTGGCACAGCAGAAGGTGGTCCAGTGTGGGGCCTACGCCACAGACTTCACGGAAATAGCCAGTGGCTTCTGGCAGGCCACTGTTATATTTCTAGTCATCGGAATCTTTCTCCTGTCCCTTGTGGCCATCCTTTCGGTTTTCAGCATGTGCTTCCAGAGTATCTTGAAGAAGAGCATTTTCAATGTTTGTGGCCTGCTTCAGGGAATAGCAGGTAAGATGGGAAAACCTACTGTAGCACTGCTTTTTAAGATTCTTGGTAGTCTTTGTGGTGGCAGTTGGTGGTCATCTTTAACTTTGAACCACTATCAACTAAACACAGAAAATTAGGGAGAGTATTTAAGTGAGACACTGAAGCTGCCCCCAGAATGCTCTGATCTCACGGCTTCAAGGCTTTGACATTCCTCTAGTGACCTCAAAGATCTTGCTATCTAATTATTAACTTCAACACTTTCCTCATCCCATTACAGAAAAGACAGTCTAAATATTACAGCATTGAAAATGTTACTTCGGTATCTCCAATGTTTAGAAATCCTGGATACGCTTGTCCTATTTCTGATTTAAAACAGAGCTTGATCTGAGTTTGAAAAAACCTTCAAACCATTAAACATAAGTGTATCTTTTGCTTACTTACTTGATTCAGGTACACCAAGGACTGGATTCATGAACATCTCCCTAAAAAACAATACATCAACATTTCTAAATCAATTTTTGAATGTAAATGTATTAGTTTAACAGCATTAACCAGCATTTGTTTGCTAATAATTTTATAATTTGACAAAACAATATAATAATCATAATATTTGAAACAAGCAAATAAATTAATGAAACATCTTTACTTTTAGGATTTAAGACTTAAAACAAGGGTGAGGATATCCTATTGAGAGGCTGAATTACAATGATTATTTGTATATATTTGTATTGTATTCAACTGATATATTATGTTTTTTCGGGGCAATCTTAAGAAAAAGATACACCTTCTTACAAATATCTTTTAGACACCACACTTTTTTTACGTGGGAAAATAATAATAATTAAAAAAAGCGCAATAACAGTCAATTGTGGAGGGACAGTGTTTAAGTTTCTACATTTAAGTAGTCCGGCATTCACCAGAGAAATTTGTCACCAGAAGATTAAGACACTGATTAGGAAAAAAAGAGCAGAAATACATGGACAAGTAACCCTCAATATCATGTTCTAAATGCATTTAGAAAACAGGGTACATTTTTATTTCATGCTGATCTGAATTCTTTGTGAATCAGGCCCCAGGAATCCACACCTACTCTTGTTACCAAGCTCAAAGGAGCAGAGCTGTAATGTTGACTGTGGCAGGGCCTTCTGAGTCAAAATACAGATCAGTCATGATAATCTTATTTGCAGTCATGTCTGGAAACTAGCACAATAAAGTATCGTGTTACAACAAAAATATTGTGGTTCATTTTATAGAAGACCAAGACCAATATCAGGTACTACCAAACTATGTTGCTCTTGTATTATTTCATTGAAAGATTTACGACATGTTGATTGAGTAATTTGTGAATAGTGAGAGCAGGACTTCAGCATGACTTCAGAGACAGGATCTCACTTGCCTATTTAGAGTAAGATCTCAGAATAAAATAGAGGGATCACAGTGACCTGCTCTGTTTGGTATGAAGATTAGATCAGCAAGAGTTCTTGCCTTTTAAACACTATTTGTTATCATTATAGTTGTTGTTATTTATTGTTCCTGGTGTGAATGGCTCTTAAGAGTTCTATAGCTGTGTGTCTTATTAGTTTCAGCAAGTTATTTTATTGTTAACTGTTCATTTATGTTCAAAAAGTTTAAAATGTTAGTACACTGTCCACCTCGCAATTATCCAAAACACCTTAGCAACTGTAATTCACAATATTTCTATTAGTTTGTTTTGAATGGATGCCCTTGTAATTACAGCGTTCCCATTTCTCTTTTGCAGGTCTATTCCTCATCCTCGGTCTGATGCTCTATCCCGCTGGCTGGGGCTCTAAGAAGGTGGTTGACTACTGTGGTCCGGATGCTTCCCCATATAAAGTGGGCCTGTGTTCTCTGGGCTGGGCTTTCTACACAGCCATAGGAGGCACTGTTCTCACGTTCATCTGTGCTATGTTTTCGGCCCAGGCTGAGATCGCCACCTCCAGTGATAAGGTGCAGGATGAGATTGAAGAGGGACGGAGTCTCATTTGTGTCCTGTGAGACGTGAACACAAACCACTCAGATGAAAAAGAATCATTTGTGTCCCATGTTTACTGATTGAAATGACTATTGCATAAATGGGAATGTATTTCAGACCTGTAGGTCTACTGATCAAGGACTTTACTAGTGTATTTGCTTTTGCGTTTTTACTCGCATCTCATCCTATCGCTGTATCGGCATTGCAAAGTATACGCATAACAGATTATTTTTTAATGACAAAACCTTTGAAACTAACAAATGTATTAACATTGTGTTTATAAGCAAATTAATGTTATCAGTATTTTGATTTATTTGTTACTAAATTTTACATGGAATTTTTACTAATGGCTGAAACGCTAAGCAGTTGTTTATGGAATGGTATGCTGCACATAAGTATAGGTTTCTCTCTTAACTGCCCTGTGATCGACCTAGTCTTTTTAAACTGTCAAATTAAAAGTGATTATTGAATCAGAAGGTGTCTGAGGCACTTTCTGCCTCTCAATCACGGTGCACGTTCACTGCGAACAGTCCATATATGGGAAGCTGATTGCATCATACGGTGAACTTTCAACTGTTTTTATGAGTATTTTTGTTGAGTGCAGGTATTTTTATCTGTCAACAATGGCTGACACAGCCAAATGGAACAAAGAGGATAAATAAAGTGCCTGTTGTAATACCGACTCGAGTGGTCTTGGCTTCTTGAGTGTGTACACAACAGGAAGTGAGGGCTCAAGACTGTCCAAGGTCAGAAAAATGCCAAAGTTCAGTGCCCTTAACGTGTACTAAATCCACACTCCCATCTCTAATATCACTTCGAAGTAGTATCAAAGTCTCTTTAAGAGGTATTCTATAGTTTTTGGTAGTATTTGAGGCTAAGCCTATCCCATCATTCATCATATTCAGGAACTCGCATGCAATTGCAAAGTGTCCTGAAAAAGAACAGTATTAAAGTTAAATTCGATTTTTTTATATCAGTAAATTAGTATCAATAGTATAATTTAGTAGTAGCCTAGCTAAAGTGTGATTTGGGTGAGTAGGTGCATTTTGTAAACTGCTTTTGTGTTTGCAGCTGCTTTTTCTTTTACATCGGAACTACGGAACACACACATTTAGACGTTTAAGGGGGGAAGTATTGAAAACCATCATACTGCTATGTCAATACTTACAGTGGGTAAAGCTCTATAAACACTTGCGCCTATTTGAAAAATTAAATAGAAGAAATACGTCATGTAAGTAGACGTGCTCACGTTCAAAGACCGCGATCGGGCAGGTCAAGAGACCCAACGTTGAACACTGACAGCTTTCCGTCGCTGGAGGGAGCTGACAACATCAAACATGCTGGGTTACCTTTACTGCTGTTCACTGGTAGGCTACTTGTGTTACATGCCCTGCGTCCCAATGTGCATACTATCCACCCCACCTGCTCTAAATAAATAGTATTGAAAATTAATACTATCGCATATATTTTAGGTAGGAAAGTATAGGCCTATCTCGGCAGAAGTTCTGGAACGGCAGTAGGCTACATAGAACAATAATTAAAGAGAGAGAGAGAGTGTGTGTGTGTGTGTGTGTGTGTGTGTGTGTGTCGAGGCAGCGCAGTTTCATGTTTACATAGAAATATAAATCATAGGAGTCGAACGCAAAAACGCGTTTTTGATGAACCCTCATTACATAGTTTATTTCAGCTCTCATGAAAGGGTGCGTTTTTGTTGTGAATGATACATTTTTTAAGGTATAGAGCATTTTTCTTGATCTTGAGATCTGAGAATGCTTGATTGACATCTGTTCGTATTCCCGTGGTGAAGGTTACATCAATATGTTCAGTAAATGCATAACATTTTTGTTTTTTTGTCCAAGTGATTTCTTTTTGGTTTACTCAGATTTGAGCTATATTTATGTATTACCATTATTTATATACAAACAGTGCACTGCTATACTGCTAAATTCTCTTTGTCTGTTCACAGCAAACTCTAGCTATTTCAAACCTTATCATGTATTACTCCGCTGAAAAAAACACATCTAAAAACAGCCTAAGTTGGTTTTAGCTGGTCTCCCAGCCTGGCTAGGCTGGTCAAGCTGGTTTTAGCTGGTTGTTCCTGGTCTCCCAGCCTGACCAGCTTAGGAAGTGGCCGAAACCCTTCTAAAACCAGCCTGCTGACTATGACAACTACGACCAGGCTGGATGACCAGCTAAGACCAGCCAACCAGCTTAGGCTGGTTTTAGCTGGTTGAGAGGCTAAACAGAAAATTCTGGAAACAGGAAGCTATTAATCTCAGGAAACAGAATTAAAAAAGGAACATCCTCTACTGTCCTTATCGACACTCAGTGCTCACGCTTGAGAAGAGCACAAGTTGTCAAATGCACATATGTGGCAAACTGCATTTTAAGGCTGTGAACGGGAAGTTAACATCAGCAAATAATGAACAGAAGGACCTAGAAAAGTCATTGATTCGAGTAAGATTCATCAGATGAGTTGGTGTGGGAAAGTACATGCTGCAGCGAGGGCCGGACTCCTGGTGTTTGTTCTGTAATGACTGCATGTGGCAGGTGTGCTGAGGGGAGGTTTCTCATCCAGCTCTGTGTTAGTGGATCAAAGTAGATCTTAGAGTCTCTCTGTCTGTTACTATCCTTAGGCCCCGCCGGCCCTCCCCTGCTGATCAGAAATGCAAGACAGGCCTCTTCATCTTGTATGAGCATGCGATCAATTTATAATTAGGTCTGTAGTGATTAATGAATTCCCAATAAAGCACCCTCTGCTCTGATGAATGTATGCAGGCCATCCCACCTAAACTGCTGTCCAAACAAGCATGGCTCACTGTTTCATCTCATTAGAGCTGAATGTCCTGGTAAACGGGGGCTGAGGTCTGATTATTTAGGGTCAAGAGTCACTTTTACTATCTATTGGTGGAGCAGTGATTGTGTTGTGCATGTATTGAATATACAAGTAATGACATGTAAAATATTTAGCTGGACTCTTGTTGTTTGCATTATTGAACAGGTTATTTGTTTTACCTAAACAAGCTTTCATTAGCTTATTATCCATTTAAATGCATCAAGTGTTATATTTTAAACGGACCATTTTGAAAGAAACTTGCCCTAATCATTAATTTATGCATAACAAATTCACATTCATGTAGCAATGCAGGAATTCTGTTGCTTAATTGTTATTGTAGTAGCGTTGATTTTCCATTTGGAGGAGCCCTTGTCAAACTATTCTGCTGTTCCCTCATCCATCACACAGTTTAGTACAAAATAAACAAGCCACAGATTTCACATAAATGAAAACATATGAAGATTGTATTGGGTTTACGTAATTATGGGGAACTTGTTTGAATAAACAGAGCTTAGTTTGGCACAGCAAAACTGAATTTTGATTAGTTTTCTTATAGGCCTTTGTTTTTAACATTGTTGGTCTATTGACAATTAGATTGGTGAAAAATAGAACAGTAGAGTAATCAGCACATCTCTAGGTTAGTATATGTTAATGTAGCAAGGTTACAAAATTGCAGATAGAAAGAACTTGGACCTTTATGAGTACTATATGAGTTAAAATGACATTAAAGGATAAAATATAAAAGGTGGTGAAATAATATATGTCATAAAATTACATTTTTAAATAAAAAAATAGTAACAAGCTATACTAAAACATGACACACAGGACTGTGAAAAATAGTAATTATCAATGTGAAATTATTGGAAAATGTCTTATTTGTGGGCAAAAATATAATGTAAATACACTTTAATTAGTATTTGAATAAAAACAAAATAACGATCTGTTCACTTCATAACTGTAATTTTTACACTGTCCTGGCAATTCAGTCTTCTGCTTTAACTGGTATAAATTACAAATATATATATTTTCTTCAAATGCTACAATATTATCTGTTTTATCTGTAGCTAATTAAATTAAATGAGGTGCTTTTAGATGAATAAGAGTCAACATAAACATATTATAACATTACTATATATTTATGTATTTTACAGAAAGTAAATGTATACATTTAGGGAAAATAGTAGTGCGTACATACAGTATTTTTATTTATTCATTTATTTTCTCCATGGTATAATTAGGAGTGCTTAGCAAACTGCCTAAACAAAAACCCACCCTCTATTTGTGATGCAGCGGGGTAAACACGATGATATAAAGGCCCCCCATTCTGTCCCATTCCATCTCTCTAGTGTTCAATAGGACCACCATCCTTCTGCTGCCTGCGCTCACCGAATCTGCCTCCCACTTTATCTTCCATTAATGGGCTCCAATCAGATTGTGTATGAATAATCAATGGATAGTCAACAGCCGGAATGAACTCTCCTGAAGCTGAGCATGAATCTTGCTAATGGCACACATCCCCGGATTTAATTAGGAATAATGCTCCGCTTGGGTGTACAGACCATCACATGGTTTGTTTGCTGCGAATGTGAAAGGTAAACACGGAGGGGACAAAAACAGAGTAGTGTCATTTCCCTGAGGTGAGTGCTGGCCAATCTGGGGAAACAACTGCTCATGCTTAATGCCTAGTACATTAGTCTTCTTAAACACCTGGTCATGGCCATTTGGAAATGTTCATTAACCACTGGTGCAGAGTGAATAGGTGCAATAGTTCACTCCTGCTTAATTGAATGAATGAGCTTGACTGTTGACTCTAAGAGCTCTTCAGTGTTAAACATTAGGCCAAGTGCTAAAAGCCAAACCCACAATTATCTGTTTGGATTGGACATGAGAAAAGCGTAGGAAATATTGTGTTATCAGACAAGATGGAGGCTTGATTATATTAAAACCAATATAATGGGATATTACAGGAATCAGAGTCATTATTAACGTTTATTCATTTAATGTAGAATTATTCTTATGTTGAAACCATTAATAATAATAATATAGGATTTGTAAAGTAAATTAATTAATTTGTTGATCGGTCTTGATGAACATTACACTTTTAAAGCATTTGAGGGAATTTCAAAGAAACGTATTACAAAAAATAAAAATAAAAAAAATAATCGAAAAACACTTTCACGTACAAAGTAATATGTGCAATAATAACCAAATAATAAAACAAACAGTCTATATTAGCTTCCTCAACATTAATTTATACTCTCTCAGCAGCAGGTTGAATTGTAATTGTGCGGTATGTTTTCTGCTGGGTGTTTTGAATGCTTGGCAGGCTGAGGAAAGAAGACCATCATTGTTTTTGTGCTAATTCAGCAAGCTGATGGGAAAGCTGGGTCAGTCTGACAGGTTGAGGAAACCCGTAATGCTTTTCCTTCTCACAGACAGGTCTGCTGACAGCACCATTTACTCTACACGAGACCCATTCTAGCTTTCAATGCCCAAACCATAACCAACTGAACATCTATGATCATAGCTCATTTTATCTATTGTGACATATGTAATTCTTTTGTTTGGTAAACGAATAAAACCTTGAACCTTGAACTGAACTACGAAATGAAAAATAAAATGCTAAATGTAAATTTGAATGTCTGAAAAAGCGATTTCATGTTTTAAATTCACACATTTTTGTCATAGTTTTTGTCAGCAGAACGGAATTGTATTTGTTTTAAGGACTCCTGTATCAGTTTAGTGCATCAGTGTCATTATTGTTTCATTTTAGAGAATATATCACATTTTATGTCTCACATTTATATCTGTATATTCACTTATATGTCAACAGCTGTGTGTGTGCTGCGAATGTGAAACTCAGGTGGGCTTCATTCTTCTCAAGATATTGATTTTACAGGCAGCAGTTGTAAGAGGAAGAGGAAGAGGGAGGCTGTGTTAACGTGTAGTGTCAGTACACGTGCTGCATTTGTGTGTGTGTGTGTGTGTGTGTGTGTGTGTGTGTGTGTGTGTGCGATGTGCAGATGTTCCATTGTGATGGATCTATTATCCAGCTATTACAAGATAAATGAATGATCTCTCCTATTTTCCATGCCTCTAGAAAATTGAAATTGGGGGGAGGTGGTAAAGTTGGGGTGGTGGTGGTGGTGGGGGGGGGGATATCATCCGGGCTGCATTATTAGGGTTGTTGGGATGGCCATTAATTTAAGAAAGAGTAGAAACTCTAGCAGCTTGGGCTCACCGTTTCCACGTTATCAATCAAGCCTCAGTCACTTTCCTGGGACGACCACACACTCAGGTTTATGCCACTTTAATTAGGATTCATGGCAAAATAGATGCAAGGAAACATCCAATACCCCTCATTGTTTCACTGTAAATTCATTGTTTTTTTGGCCAAGCATTTTGCCAGGAGTGATATTATATTACAAGTCTGTCAACAAATATTTGTAATTGTAGCTCACCAACTTAAATTGGATGGACCAGTATTGGGGGTTTAGAGAGACTGGACAGTGAAAAAAGGAAATAGTTTTGGTCCTATTAAAGTTGCAATAAACTTAAAGTCCTCTGCAATATCAAAATAAAAATCTCAATGTCGTGACAATTGTTTGTTGTCTTTATTTTATTTATTTTTTATAAAAAATGCAATTTATACATACAGCAACTTGAATACTCTTCTTAATACTCTTCTATGAGGAATTCATTTATTTATTTATTTTGTTTTTAACTCTGACAAAAAAAATATCAGGGTGGTAAAGACATTCTGATATAATGAAGAAAAAATCCTTAGAAGGAAGACTGTAGTAGTTTGGCATAATACATATCTTTTTAAACAAAACGTTTGCTTTACTGCTTATTACAAACAGGTTATAAAATGTATTGTGGAGCAACTACCCAAAAACTTTATAATATTTATTAATTCATTTGTGATATTTGCTCAAAATGCAAAGTAAGTAAACAAATAAATAAATATTTTAAAACGCTAACATATAAGTTGTATAAGTACGCCAACATATATTCAGGGTATAATAAAAATGTCATTACATTTTACTTAATGGTTATGCCACATGACATTATAGGATCATTACATTTTCCTATAAATCAACTTTTCTTGAAAAAGATATCAAAATTAAAATCACATCAAGTATAACATAAATACATAGAGTGCATATCTACATGTGTTCCCTATCAGTCGGTCACTCTCGACGTCACGTCGGAGGACCGACGAATTGGGATATCGCTTAGAGAGACCAATCCACTTCGAGTGTAAACTAAACGAGCCAATGCACATTGGCATGCGATTATTGCATCCAGCTGCCGCTGATCACAGCGTGAGCATAAATAGGCAGCAGGTGCAGCGATATTCAGCTTTTCGCCGGAGCCGAGCGGTTACATCGTTTCTGCTCCTGACTTCTGCTGAACGAGTGAATTCAACGAGTTGAGCACGCTCGAAGACTCTCGTGCTGGTGGTACGCCCTACAGCGGTGGTGGTTCTTCCCATGTCGAGTGGACTGCACACATCAGGCTGCACTACCCCTGTTTGTGTTGCAAATGACCATCTCCCTGTTTGCTTCAGCATGTTAAAAGAGTTTTTCCCTAAAAGAGCTTCACGGGTGCGTCCTTTTAAAGACGATGTTGCATCTGGCAAACTTGACGTTGCGTCTTTATAAAGACGAGTTGGGTTTTGCTTCAGACAACGTGTCACCCGTGCGTTTCTGGATGCGGTCGTTGCCTGGCGCTGGGTGAATGGTCACGTCGCTGCCTCACGTGCCTGGGGCAGCACGCTGAGGTGGCGTTCGTGGATGAGTCATCTTCTCACTGTGGATGCTCATCTCGGAGTTGCGGCCAGGCTCCGTTACCTCGACAAAGGCGGAGCTGTTGCCTCCGTCTCGATCTAGTTCTCGTCCTGGCTGCAGACAGGCGAGGTCTACTTCAGGCGGTAGCACGGCTGGTCTGAGGACTACAGTGGTGGCAAACCCTCAGGGGACCATCGCTCCTCTTGCGCTCCGCAACCAGTTGAGCTGCCAATGGAACGTGCTGGGCCCTCTAAATGGAGCGTACCAGCAGTATCCTTGGTGCTCCTCCCGACGACCAGATGTCGATCGCTGCATCGGAGGGTGAGCCGGAGCTTCTGGAGAGGAAGATTCGGCTGCGTTGCCGCTCCGGCGGTAGCAATGCCTGAGTCGGATCTGGAAGTGACGGCTATGCTTTCCGGGCCACGGAAGGGTAGGGCTCGTGTGGAGAAAGCCACCGTGTCCCGAACCCTCGAGGTTGGACGACTGGTTTCTCGGGTAGTGTGTGCTGGTTCTCAGCGCCCTGCCCCGGTGCCTCTCCCGGACGTGCATGAGGGGCTTACAGGTCGTGACGGCACCTTTTACTGCCAGAAACCGACCTGCTAACTCCTCCTCCCTCACCACCCTCGGTGGTGCAGCTAGGGGTTACGGGGGTCCCCCCGGTGGAGCGGTCAGTTGCGATGCAAGTGTGTCCCTATACTGTCTCCACCCGGCAGGGCAAACCGTGCCTCCTCTTCCGGGCCTGTAGGTACTCGTCTGGTCTCATCCGGCGAGGCTTATGTGGCCTGTGGAGAGGCTGCCTCCACCTAATGCTACGGCGTTACTGCAGGTTCTTTTCAGGCTAAAAGCACTGAGGGACATGCACGGGGGTGGTTACGATCCGGAAGTTCTGAGAAGAGCTCCGTACCGCACCTGACCTCGCGCCACGAGCGACGAAGGTTATGGCACGGTCTCTGGGTCGTGCGATGTCCACACTTGTGGTCCAGGAGCGCCACCTCTGGCTGTGTCTGGTTGACATAGGGACGCCGACAAAGTCGGATCCTCAAGGTTCCTGTATCCCAGACTGGCCTCTTCGGCGACGCAGCCGGTAACCTGGCCCAGCAGTTCCCGGCTGCACGGGAGCAGACTGAGGCGATCTAACACTTCCTGCCTCGGCGGGCAGCTGCTGCCTCCACCCGTCCGCCGGTTGCAGCGCCCAGCCTGCTGCCGCCGAGGGCGGCCCCTGCATCCACCCCTGCTCCCGCACCGCATCCGCAGCAGCCTCCAAAAGCGGTGCCAGAGCTAGGTGTAGGCAGGCCGCCCGCCCGTCCTGGCCCCGTCCTACTGGCGGTAAGCAGAGGAGCAAGAGGCCTCGGACGGGCGACCCAGAGAGAGAGGAACTGCTTCGGGAGAGGGTAAGTGCATCTCTCCTCCCGGAGGAGGGCCGGGTGGATAATCTGTTTTTTTCAAAAATCTCGACAGGAAGCGGTTGTTTCTGTCTCTGGGTCCCAAGAGGGCTTGGAGAGTCATGGACGAATCAACTTCGAACCACACTCATCCTCCCTCTCGCCAGCAGGCAGCAGTGGGCGGTTCGAGAGCCATCAAAGGCTACTCACGCACCCTCTGCCAAATTATGGAAGCAGGTAAACGTGCACCGCACACTCAGACCCCTCCACGGTCCGCCACGGGCCAGGTCCCTGCATTCCACCTCGCTGCCCTACTGCGGGTACGTCGGTGGTCCCGATGGTCCCGCTTGTACGGTGTCTGGGTGCCGGGAGCTGCCCAGCCTCGCTGGCTCCTGAGGACCATCTGACTCGGCTATGCGATTCAGTTCGCCCGGTGTCCTCCCAAGTTCAGGGGCATCCACCTCACAGCAGTGAAGGCAGCCGATGCCCATGACTTGTGAGAGGAATCTCTGTCCTACTGGCGAAGGACGTGATGGTACCGGTCCCTCCAGCCGATATGAAGGCAGGGTTTTTCAGCCCTTACTTCATTGTGCCCAAGAAAAGCGGTGGGTTACGACCAATCTTGGGTCTGCACATCTTGATGCTCAAGATGCTCATGCAGAACAGCGTCTTCGGATGCATCCGTCCCCAAGTTCGGTCTGCAGCATTGACCTGAAGACCCGTACTTCCATGTGTCGATCCTTCCGTGCCACAGGCCATTCCTGCGGTTTGCGTCAAGGACGAGCATATCAGTACAGGTCCTGCCCTTCGGGCTGTCCCTATCGCCCGTGTCTTCACGAAAGTAGCGGAGGCAGCCCTTGTTCCCTTGAGAGATCAGGGCGCGCATTCTCAACTACCTCGACGACTGGCTCATACTGGCTCAGTCTCAGGATCAGTTATGCGAACACAGGGATTGGTGCTCGCACCTCAGCCAGTTGGGCCTTTCGGGTCAACTGGGAAAAACAAACTCTTGCCGATGCAGAGGATCTCTTTCTCGGTATGGAGTTTGATTCGGTCAATCAGACAGCGCCTCACGCAGGAATGCGCTCAGTCGGTGTTGAACTGCTTGAATACATTCAAGAACAGGACGCGGCACCACTGAAACAGTTTCAGAGGCTCCTGGGGCATATGGCGGCTGCGGCGGCGGTCACGCCGCTGGGGCTGCTCCATATGAGACCGCTTCAACACTGGCTCCATGGCCGAGTCCCGAGGTGGCGTGGCAGAGCGGCACGCTGAGGTCCAAGTCACTCCAGCCTGCCGCCAAACCTTCACCCCGTGGTCAGACCTTTCATTCCTTCGGGCAGGAGTGCCCCTGGAACAGGTCTCCAGGCACGCTGTGGTTTACACAGACGCCTCCGCCAAGGGCTGGGGGGCCACGTTCAACGGGCATGCAGTGTCAGGGGTTTGGACGGGTCCCCAACTGCACTGGCACATCAACTGCCTAGAGTTGCTGGCAGTACACCTGGCCTTGAACCGTCTCAAGAGGCGCTCACGAGGCGAGCATGTACTAGTCCGTCACGGACAACACGGCGACCGTTGCGTACATCAACCGACAAGGTGGTCTACGCTCCCGTCGCATGTCACAACCGCCCGCCACCTCCTCCTCTGGAGTCGGAAGCATCTGAGGTCGCCGCCGCCATTCATATCCCGGGCTTGCTCAACCGGACAGCCGACGAGCTGTCACGAGCTGCGCTCCCGGAGAATGGAGACTCCATCCCCAGGACGGTCCAGCTGATTTGGCGGCGTTTTGGACTCGCACAGGTAGACCTGTTTGCGTCCCTAGAGACGTCACATTGCCAGTTGTTCTACTCCTGACCGATGGAACACTGCACGGACGCACTGGCACACAGCTGGTCGGGGCCTTCGCAAATATGCATTTCCCCCAGTGAGCCTTCTCGCACAGACTCTGTGCAAAGGTCAGAGAGGAAGAGGAGCAGATCCTGCTCGTGGCACCATACTGGCCTACCAGGACTTGGTTCCCAGAGCTGATGCTCCTCGTGACAGCCCCTCCCTGGCAGATTCCTCTGAGGAAGGATCTACTGACTCAGAGACGGGGCACCTTATGGCACCCGCGTCCAGACCTCTGGAAACTTCAGGTCTGGTCCCTAGACGGGACGCGGAGGTTCTAGGTGACCTACCCCAAGGTAGTTGACACCATCACTTGGCGAGAGCACCGTCTCAAGACATGCTTACGCCTTGAAGTGGAACCTGTTCGTCGAATGGTGCTCTTCTCACAGAGAAGACCCCCGGAGATGCCCGATCAGAGTCGTGCTATCCTTCTTGCAGCAAGGGTTGGAGCGAAGGCTGTCTCCCTCCACCCTCAAGGTCTACGTGGCCGCGATTGCTGCCAACCACGACCCTGTGGAAGGGAAGTCGGTGGGGAAGCATGACTGGGTCGTCAGGTTCCTTAGGGGGGCTAGAAGGCTGAATCCTCCACGCCCCCTCTATACCCTCTTGGGACCTGTCCTTAGTGCTTAGAGCACTACAACAGGGCCCGTTTGAGCCCTGCAGACAGTCGAGCCCAAGTTTCTTTCAATGAAAACTCTGCTCCTGCTTGCACTGGCCTCCATCAAGAGGGTTGGGGACCTGCACGCATTTTCGGACGAATTCGTGCCTACAGTTTGGACCGGGCGGATTCCCAGATAATCCTGAGGCCCGGCCCGGCTATGTGCCCAAGGTTCCCACTACTCCATTTAGAGACCAAGTGGTGAGCCTGCAAGCGCTGCCCCCGGAGGAGGCAGACCCAGCCCTGGCTTTGCTTTGTCCCGTCCGAGCATTAAGACATTACGTTGACAGGACGCAAAGCTTCAGGACCTCAGACCAGCTCTTGTCTGTCACGGAGGCCGGCAGAAAGGGAATGCCGTCTCCAAGCAGAGGATGGCCCACTGGATAGTGGATGCCATCACCCTGGCTTATCAGGCACAGGGTGTGCCTTGCCCGTTCAGGTTGAGAGCTCACTCTACGAAGTGTGGCGTCCTCCTGGGCGCTGGCTCGTGGCGCCTCACTGACAGATATTGTAGAGCTGCGGGCTGGGCGACCCTAACACATTCGCTAGATTCTATAGCCTTCGTGTGGAACCGGTTTCCTCCTGTGTTCTCACCTCAAACGGGTAGAAGCACTGAGGGCCCCGGTTTCGGTCGGCTTGCTAAAACTGCTCCAGAGAGTCCACTGTAGACCCTGTCGAGCTCCTCCATCCCTCGGCAGCTGGACGTGGCGGGCGTCCGGCGCCAGGCCCTCACTCGATGAATCCTTGAGAACCGGTAGAGGGCTGGGTTCCATATGTAGAGACCGTTCGGATCCCATATGTGTATTTCCACGGTTAGCCTTAGAGCCCGTGTTTCCGGCAGACTTCCTGCTACTCCAAGAGGTTACAATCACCTCCAATCTTCCATATGCATCTGACTATTGTCCATATGTGTAACTGCCTCTGAACCTCCCTCGGGAAGGTAAGGGCTTCGCATAGCGTCTCTGTTCTGAGCTGAAGCAGTGCGCTTTCCCAGTGTTATCCAGTCCTACTGAGTGGGTAGTGCCATAGCAACAGTAACGGATCTTCCTATGGGGCCCTAACCTGCGCCAGAAAATAACGGCACAGGAGGCCTCCACGGGACACTGGAAGGGCAGTATCCGTGGCCTTTTGGTAGGGATCCCAATTCGTCGGTCCTCCGGCGTGGCGTCGAGTGACCGACTGATAGGGAGCGTCTCGGTTACGTATGTAACCCTCGTTCCCTGAAGGAGGAAGCAGGCGTCACGTCCGTCGCCGCGGCTCCTGTACCACCGCTGGCGGCGGTCCCGGCTCGGCTCCTCAGCGAAAACCTGAATATCGCTGCACCTGCCTATTTATGCTCACGCTGTGATCAGCGGCAGCTGGATGCAATAATCGCATGCCAATGTGCATTGGCTCGTTTAGTTTACACTCGAAGTGGATTGGTCTCTCTAAGCTATCCCAATTGCCGGTCCTCCGGACGTGACGCCTCCGTTCCTCCTTCAGGGGAACGAGGGTTACATACGTAACCGAGACGTTTTATCTAGTTTTTATTTTATTTAGTTTAAAGTAATGTATTTCTTACAACCTGAATTCTGGAAATGTTGGGATGTTTTTTTTTACATTTGAATAAAATGAAAACTAAAAGATTTTCAAATCACATTAGCCAATATTTTATTCACAAAAGAACATAGATAACATAACAAATGTATAAACTGAGAAATTTTACACTTTTATCCACTAAATGAGCTAATTTCAAAATTGATGCCTGCTACAGGTCTCAAAAAAGTTGGCACGGGGGCAACAAAGACCTGAAAAAAGCAAGACATTTTGAAAAGATTCAGCTGGGAGAACATCTAGCAACTTATTAAGTAAATTGACATCAGGTCTGTAACATAAAATGGATGTCTTAGAGAGGCAGAGTCTCTCAGAAGTAAAGATGGGCAGAGGCTCTCCAGTCTGTGAAAGAGTGTATAAAAAGATTGTGGAATATAAAAAAATAAAAATTCTCAACGTCAGATTGCAAAGGCTTTGCTGATCTAATCATCTACAGTGCATAACATCATCAAACGATTCAGAGAAGCTGGATCAATCTCTGCGTAAGGGACTAGGCCGAAGACCTTTGTTGATGCCCATGGTCTTCGGGCCCTCAGACGACGCTGCATCACTCATCGGCATGATTCTGTAATTAACATTACTAAATGGGCCCAGGAATACTTCCAGAAACCACTGTCGGTAAACACAATCCGCCGTGCCATCTTCAGATGCCAACTAAAGCTCGATCATGCAAAAAGAAAGAATATGTGAACGTCCAGAAGCGCTGTCGTGTTCTGTAGGCCAAGGCTCATTTAAAATGGACTGTTTCAAAGTGGAAAAGTGTTCTATGAGCGGACGAGTCTAAATTTGACATTCTTATTGGAAATCACAGACGCCGTGTCCTCCAGGCTAAAGAGGAGGGAGACCTTCCAGCGTGTTATCAGCGTTCAGTTCAAAATCCAGCATCTCTGATGGTATGGGGTGAATAAGTGCATACGGTATGGGCAGCTTGCATGTTTTGGAAGGCACTATGAATGCTGAAATGTATATAAAGGTTTTAGAGCAACATATGATCTCCTCCAGATGACGTGTATTTCAGCAGGACAATGTAAAACCACATACTGCAGCTATTACTACAGCATGGCAGCAACGAAAAATACGTCAAAGGCGACCACAAACTCTTCAGCAGCTGGAAACCTATTTCAGGCTAGAATGGGACCAAATTCCAACATCAAAACTCCAGAAACTCATAGCCTTGATGCCCAGACGTCTTCAAACTGTTTTGAAAAGAAGAGGAGATGCTGCACCATGGTAAACATGCCCCAGTCCCAACTATTTTGAGACCTGTAGCAAGCATCAAATTTGAAATGAGCTCATTTTGTGCATAACATTTACAAATGTCTTAGTTTAAACATTTGTTATGTTATCTATCTTCTATTGTGAATAAAATATTGGCTCATATTATTTGAAATTATTTTAGTTTTCATTTTATTCAAATTTGAAAAACATCCCAACATTTGCATCATTTGGGTTGTACATACATAAGGATTAAATTAATAAGAAAATTCCTATGAATCAGATGGAGCCTTGATTATAGTCACAGAAGTCTCTTTACTGATTTAAAGCATAGTCTATTGTAATATTTACCTTTAAATGCAAATGATGATCTGTAATTAAATGGATATCACCCTGTTAACAGGGCTATCAGAGTGTACTGTCTTTCCCATTATTTATTATTTGGCATTTTATGATAAATGGTGGATAGCAGTCAAAGCTGATTACACACTGCACTAGAAGTGCAGTTTACTGTCAAGAAGAAGACCGATTGACTTTATATTTACATACTAATGAGAAGGAGCACAAATTTACCAAAAGAACACTGAGCATTCATAGGGCGACATTTACAAAATAAAGCTGATGCCATGCAAATTTTAAATGAAACCTATTTAGAGTAATAAATGGAAGGGCCCTTGGTAGACCACACTATTTGCATTTCCATTTTCAAATTAGCGTGTGTGACTCCTTGCAATGCTGGTGATGAGACAGTCAGTGTTGGTGAAATTGCTGCATTTTCAAGGAGGTTTGCGCTAAGTATGACTCTTATGACCTTCTCTGTAATTTACCATTTGTCCGTTCAGGAAAACAGCACTCAAGATCTATTATCTATGGCAACCTTCAAAAAGAAAGTAGGACGGAAATAAAGAATAAATCAAATTCCAGGAATAAGGGGCTTAATATAATCTTTACTATATTTTACACATATATTTATGCAGCATCTCATCACATTTCCAAGAATTTCTTCCTGTCTATACATAGTTGTTTTTTTCTTTACAGTATGGTCTAGTTAAATCACATAATATGCAGTTTTTAAATCATTTGGATCATTTATTACAAATGCTTTGGGATGCACAGTAACACCTGTATGTGATCCAGTGTGATCTATAAAAATTGCTCGCTAGTTTAAGTGATGAGTTCATAAAAACCAGTCACAAGAGGATAATGTCGCACACAGAGGAGATTCATCCAGCCTCCATTTTTCAAAATGAGTTTGATGGACGCCAAACCATTGTGAAAGTGCTGTAGATGGGGCCAGCGTTCTGCAACATATTCTGACTCATCAGGCATAGCATTAATGCGCTGCAACTCATTGCGTACTCTATGTTCAAGTGTATGAGGGAAAATAAAGGGAAAAGTCTTAGTAGCAAACAGTGAGCTCATGTCTATTCAAAGGATAAGTGCTTTCTAAACACTACATAGGATAGATAGGCCTATATTTATCATGTAAAATGGCTTACTATTTACTGAATACTGCACAATACCTACCATATACAGGTGCATCTCAATAAATTAGAATGTTGTGGAAAAGTTCATTTATTTCAGTAATTCAACTCAAATTGTGAAACTCGTATATTAAATAAATTCAGTGCACACAGACTGATGTAGTTTAAGTCTTTAGTTCTTTTAATTGTGACGATTTTGGCTCATATTTAACAAAAACCCACAAATTCAACAAATCTCAACAAATTAGAATCTAGCTACATGCAATTCACCTGAATCAACTCAAAACACCTCCAAAGGTTTCCTGAGCCTTCAAAATGGCCTTTCAGTTTGGTTCACTAGGCTACACAATCATGGGGAAGACTGCTGATCTGACAATTGTCCAGAAGACAATCATTGACACCCTTCACAAGGAGGGTAAGCCAGAAACATTCATTGCCAAAGAAGCTGGCTGTTCAAAGAGTGCTGTATCAAAGCATGTTAACAGAAAGTTGAGTGAAAGGAAAAAGTCTGGAAGAAAAAGATTCTGAAGCCAAGGAATTTTGCTTCAGTTGTCGTCAGAGCGGTCTTACCTGGGCTAAGGAGAAGAAGAAAGTGACTGTTGCCCAGTGATCCAAAGTCCTCTTTTCAGATGAGAGCAAGTTTTGTATTTCATTTGGAAACCAAGGTCCTAGAGTCTGGAGGAAGGGTGGAGAAGCTCATGGCCCAAGTTGCTTCAAGTCCAGTGTTATGTTTCCACATGTGATGATTTGGGGTGCAAGGTCATCTGCTGGTGTTGGTCCATTTTGTTTTTTGAAAACCAACGTCACTGCATCCGTTTATCAAGAAATCTTGGTGCACTTCATGCTTCCTTCTGCTGACCAGCTTTTTAAAGATGCTGATTTCATTTTCCAGCAGGATTTGGCACCTGCCCACACTGCCAAAAGCACCAAAAGTTGGTTAAATGACCATGGTGTTGGTGTGCTTGACTGGCCAGCAAACTCACCAGACCTGAACCCCATAGAGAATATATGGAGTATTGTCAAGAGGAAAATGAGAAACAAGAGACCAAAAAATGCAGATGAGCTGAAGGCCGCTATCAAAGAAACCTGGGCTTCCATACCACCTCAGCAGTGCCACAAACTGATCACCTCCATGCCACGCTGAATTGAGGCAGTAATTAAAGCAAAAGGAGCCACTACCAAGTATTGAGTACATATACAGCAAATAAACATACTTTCCAGAAGGCCAACAATTCAATAAAATGTTTTTTTATTGGTCTCATGAAGTATTCTAATTTGTTGAGAGTGAATTGGTGGGTTTTTGTTAAATGTGAGCCAATATCATCACAATTAAAAGAACCAAAGACTTAAACTACTTCAGTCTGTGTGCATTGAATTTATTTAATACACGAGTTTCACAATTTGAGTTGAATTACTGAAATAAATCAACTTTTCCATGACATTCTAATTTTTTGAGATGCACCTGTATACTGTATATTCAGTAAACCATAGATATATAATTACATCCACTCAGTGACATATAGTGTGGAGTCTTGAAATGCAAAGGTTTAACTATTGATGTGCATTTAAAAATTAACAAAAATCTATATGCATTTTATTTTGTTCTAACTTTCTCTTACAGAGAGGTTATATTTGCAGATTAAACATAACCCTTACGCCTCTGCTCTGGTTAGCTCAAGCTGTTGAGATGATGTGATCAGCCTTTGGAAAATGAGGATCAATGGGATTTTTCTGTCAGACTGATACCATGCCAACAAGCATTGTAGAAAAATAACAGCGTCTGATTAAATAAAATCATTTAATTAAACCATTTTCTGTCATTAACAAAAGCGAGACAAACAAATATACACACGACACCACAAACAGACTAAAACTGGCCTCTGTGACCGGCGTCCTGCTCAACCATGTCCTTGACGCCTATCTCTCATACCCTGAAGTCCCTATTACCGATGCTAATTGCGCTAGCTCACCCTGCTGCTTCCATAACAAACCAGCATAATGCCCAAATTATGACTTTATTAATGCAAGTCAGCATCTAATGGTTATAAAAATGATTTATATTGTTTTCGTGTTCTGAACAAATTAAATCTGTAGCTCGAATTAGCTCAAGCTTTTCATCATTGGAGAGTTTAGCAGTGCGGTTTCATCCTTAATTTCACATCTGAAACACGCCGGAAGCAGAGTAAACATTGTTACATTATGCTGAATGTAGAATGAACTGTAATACAAAACTAAACTCTAACGCAACAAATATCAACTTACACATGATGAGCTGAATGTTTTTAGAGATCGCGTCTTGAAAACTGGGAAACCTGAAAAGACTCTTCTACACAATGAAATTTAATACAGTCCACCTCTTCCTACAACCCCATTACTCTTAGCATGCTGTGAAATTCTCATCTTACACACTTTGCTGGGCAGGGCCATGAATTATGCATTGTGCCAGAGAAATCCTCAATCTCACGCTTCAAGACCACCACACATTACCCTGCTTCTGTCTCTATTACCAAGATGAATTGCTGAATGGGGGATATTTGAGTGGTTATGGTTCTAACTTCATTGTTTGTTTGCTGTGTAAAATCTCTCTTTTGTGCGAGTCTCTTCTTTCTATTGAAACAACAGAGAATTTTATGGCTTTTTAGAGGGTGAAAATGATGTTCATGGCTTAAAGCGGTATGATTCTGAAATTACTGTTGTGGTGATGTTGTTCTAGAGAAAACTCGTGGTTTTATGCTGCTTGAGGTGTAGAAACATAGGTTCCAAGTAACTGTGAAGGTTGCACAGGAGTGAGTTGGGATATCTGGTCTGAAATGAATTGCTACTTTTTTGGGGATTCTGGTTGAGGTCTCCTCTGACGCACTGAGAGTCGGTGACCTCCATTTCTAAACGATCATTAGTGTCTCTTCCTCTAAAACGTTGGACACACTTACAACATTCTAATAGTCCTCCTCTAGTATGCACAATCATTCACTGAGCCCCTAATACCATCATGAAATGTAGTCACGCTAATGATAAAATATTAGCTATGCTCCCGGTGTCATAATTTAATCTTTGCCTGGCATTTGAGGTCAAACTCTGCTTTAAACTATTGAACCTCTTTCCACAATATGTTGGTGTTCACTTGTAAATACAGAGACAGTTATAATGCTGTTTAACAAAAAGAGGAATAAAAAGGTATCACACCTATTTACAATAAGATTCAGTTAGTTAACTACAGTCAGAAATATTATTTTTAACATAAAGCTTGCAAACTGTTATTTTGTTAAATAAAATGTAGCTGCAATAAAATTTAATATAAATATTCATTGAAAACCCTAACCTTAGTTGCTACAACATGTCTGAATTTTGTTTAAAATTACAATAAAAGTTAAAATAAAATAAATAAAAACTAAAACTGAAATAAAAGTAAGTAATGAAAACATGACAAAAGCACATAACAAAATTACAAAAAATTGTACTAAAATTAAATTAAAACTAAAAGTGTACAAACTGATGAGAATGAATGACTACAATACATTAATTAACATGAAATAACAGTGAAAAATATTATATTTCAAAAGTAATTTTTAATCTTGATTAACGTTTCAAAATATACTAATAAAAAGGCTTAAAGTCAAAAGATGTAGCTGTTAATATTTTTGAATGGACCTAAGCTAATATTAACAAACTGTGCGTTGTATTTTTTAACTCACATTAATAAAGATTAATAACGATTGTAACAAATGTATTGCTAATTGTTAGTTATTCTTAGTTAACAAATGGGACCTCATTGTAAAATGTTAACAATACAAATATATAACAGAAGAGTGTGATATTATTATTTACAGCAGTTTTAGCTTTTAATGTCTCTCTTCTTCCTTTTTTCACGGCAAACTGCTACATGAAGCAGCTCCATTCAGCAGCGTTATTGTGTTTGACCCTCTATCCAGCTGAAATAACAGTTTGATATTAGAATGCCAACAAAAATGCATTTAATCCCTCTTTTCAATAGGTGAGCGACTGATAACTTTTCACTCATAATTAACTCATCTTGAAATGAGAGACATTTGCAGGAAATTGAACTGTCAGCCATTGGAGTCGTGCATTTGACCTCATCACGGCGAATGGGGCCCATCATAATTTGTTCATTTGGTGCCTATCAGTCTGGCCTCATCCTCTTCTTGCCGATCTGCTGACCTCCCTCTCCGCAATTCCATTTGGTTCTGTTTTAATTATGACTCAGCAAATCCAAAGCAATAGCAAAACCCACCCTGAGCTCCCCTCGACTGTCACTCACGCTCTGATTGACGCGAGCCAGATAGCCTGAGTGCTTGGGGGGAAATTGAAGCAGTGGGCGCCTAAAATGGCTGTTTGTGTGTCCTCTTGCAGCCAAGCTCATTCATTTGTGCCGTTCGCAGCTTTCCTTGCTGCCATTGTTGGAAATATACATAATGGACATAGCAGTGCATTAACATGTATTTGTCCGCAGTTCTTGATATGATTAATGTAAATAGGTGAAAAGGCTTTTAACATTTCTGATGCAAAATGTCATCCAGCACAAGGGTTCTTCTTGAGTGATTCACCCACAGAGTAGTAATTAGTCCTATTTTGACAATGCATCCATTCATATACTAATTCTCAATGCCTCAATTAAGCAAATGTTTTCCAGATTGAAAATGCCATGCTGTTTGCCAGTCAACTCTATTGAGGGTGCTTTTGGCTATGCTCAAGCAATGCTCTTACCTCTAGTTGTGAATTGCACAGGCAAAAATATTTTTGAATCCAATTTTTGATCTTCTTTAGATGCATTTCATTGTTTGGTTGCTTTCTTGTTTTCCCAAGACATTGATAATGTTTCAAATGGCTGTTTCTTTCATCAGGATTATTGCTGAATCAATGTAAGATTTTAAGCGAATGCTAGAAAAAGTAACCATCTTAACCATCTGTCCAGAACACCGGAACAACAGTGTAACGATACAATTTCAACCTAGACTTTTTTCCATTTCCCCTTGAACCTCTGTCATGACTCTGAGAGTAGCTTGCTATGTGATTGTATCTGTCAAGCATTCACCCGCAGGCAGTTAATAGGCTTAACCCAAATGATTTTCTGTCCTTTTCTTTGGGCAATAGTCTCAAACTGGGAATTTGTAATAGGCCAATTTGTTAACCTTCTCAGGGCAGGAGCATTAATATATGTCTGGTCAAAGGAGGTGAAGACTTACTGTTGACAATCCTAAATGTATTTGTCTGCTTTTTCAAATATGGGCTTCAGTGAGAAGAATAATAAAAAAGAAGGAAGGAAGGACACAAGGATAGAATTGAAAGGTTTCTTTGAAATTTTGATTTGTTGAAGTATGTTATGCTTTTTTTCTTTTTAAAAATATAGCTTATTTGATCAACTTCCTCTCACAGTATAAACACAGATCCAGTACACTCTTTAAAATAAAGCTTCTTTATTGGCTTAGTTGGCATTGGCTTTAAAATCAATGGAACCTCTTTATTGGACAAAACAGATCTTTGTAGTGGAATTTTTGTCCTTCACACTAGGAAAATACAGTTATTTTCTTAATGTGAAGGACATTTATTTTAAGATCTGTTCACTGAAATGTTCTTTGGGGAATCCATGGTTCTTCAACATCATGTGAAAACCTTCTTTTGGAATCAAGAGTGTAGTAATTTCATGTAATTCATGCAAGAATAGTTCTATATGGTAATCCTGCTCTGACTCTACTAGTAATCACAGTCTCTATCATTATCATACAAATTCCATCCCGTGCTATTGATTTTATGCAGATGTTCACCAATACATTTTGGAAAGTATGATTCGCTGTTAATGTTTACAGTATTAGAAAACAATTACCTTACCTTTGAGTAATTGTTTATTATTTTACAATTAGACAAATGCTGATGATCAATGAGTTAGAAATAAGGGCAATGAATAACATCAACAGTTATAGATTAGTTGCCAGCAATCGAGATTAATTGTTTTAATGATTTCTACAATGGCATTTCAACGGTATCCAGTGCCATTTGAGTCTCACCACAGATGATGAGGATTGTTGAACCGTAGGTTGTTTTCAGTTTTATTCAGAAGAGTAATATTAGGGATAATTAAATGTATTATGTTAAAATGTATTAAATGTATTACATTTATACAAAAAAGGAATAGTTAAAGGAATAGTTCACCGAAAAAGGCTACCTGAAAATGTACCCTGATTCAAGATGTAGATGAGTTTGTTGTTGTTTGGTGAAATTTAGCATTACATCACTTGCTTACCATTGGATCCTCTGCAGTGAATGGGTGCAGAATGAGAGTCCAATCAGCTGAAAAAAAAACACAATAATCCACAAGTAATCCACGTGACTCCAAGCTGGAGAAAAATCCATCGCCCAGACATTTTAACTTTAGGCCATTACTTCTGTACAAAATACCATAATTCATAACAATGCCCCCTTTAGTGAAAACATCCATCTCCTTGGCCTTTCACATCAAAATCCACCAACACATTTATTTAGAAACATTTTGAACTATTTTCACTTGTAAACAGTGCTTGATAAGAGCATATTTCTCACCTGATTCAGACAAGAAAGCTATATAGAGTTTTGAAGTGAAAAAACACCTTTATGATGAATTAGTTGTTTGCAGATTTTCACTTCACGACATTAATTGATGGACTGGAGTCATATTTGTGGATGTTTTTAGTAGCTATTTGGACTCTCATTCTGATGGCACCCATTCACTTCAGAGGATCCATTGGTGAGCAAGTGATGAGTTCAGATGAAGAAACATTGATTTACATCTTACATCTATCTAGATGGAGTAAACTTTCAGCAAATGTACATTTTTGGATGACCTACTCATTTAATGCACTTTTAATGCTCTTCAAAAATCTTCCAGATAACACACATTTAGTACTATAACAGAAATCCAATATAAATATTAGAAGTTAATTCACTCTAGATATGAAATGATGTAAGACATCAAAATGTGTTGTTTTCTATTTTGCTCCCTCATCCAAACCGTTATTTACTTCACATACAGACAAAAATTGATCTTGATGCAGTGCAGTCAGAGTCTTAATTTACCAGCCCTACAGCAGAGAATGGAATCCAATTGTTTGGGTCCAAATCAATGGTTTAACCAGAGAGGGCGAGGAGCTAGAGACTGAACAGCGAATGTATGATCAATCAGCCTCAAGTGATTATTAGCAAACCTCCGGCTGCAGGTTTGTTGCCAAGAGAACACGAGACAAAAAGACTCATGCGTTTCAGACAATAGGAATGCCAGAGGGTTCTGAGAGTCATTGGTTTTAGTGTGACGCAGATCTACCTGAAAATTCACTCACCTGAGAAGAACAGATGCTCATGTGAAACCCAAACACTAATGTGAAACAGACCAAACCTAAAAGGACAAACAAACTTGCTCAGGTATGCAAATGACATCATAAATGAGTCCGGGCATGTGTGTTGTGTGGAATAATTAAAATTGATAATTGCACTGTTATGTGAGATTATGTCTGGTGGCATGACGAGCAAGACCCATCTTGGCATACCATTTCTGGATGTCAGCGACATCTAATGTCACAGTAAGGTCAACATGTATTACAGCTATGGATGTGAACAGATGACAATCAGTGATAATGCTACAGAATCTTTGCTTTCCTCTTGTTATACAAGGGTAGTTCATGTGAAAATCTTCTGTAATTGACATGTCCTACATTATATAATTGTATATTTAAAAATTATTTGATAATTAAACTAATTAAATATATTTATTATTTTAATGGAATAAATGTTTTATGTTTTTATCCTGTACTTGCTATGCAAGGGTAGCTGACATGAAATACTTCTGTAGTGGACATGTCCTGCAGTGAGACATTATATCTTTGTATAATTTCAAATAATTTGTTAGGAAATAATAATTAAATTAATTAAGCTTATTATTTGTATGGAATTTTTATTGTAAGGGTAGCTGACATTGAATTCTTCTGAAGTTGAAATGTCTTACAGTTATACATAACATAATAATTAAATTAATAAGGTATATTTATTTTAATTCATTAATAACAATCTAGACTTTTAATGCAAGGGAATATACTTCAATATTTCTGAAGCTGACGTGCCCTGCTGTCAATATTTTAAAATTATGTTTTATGTAATATAACATAATATAATAATATTTATTTATTTATTTATTTACGTATTTTTTAAAGAATGACTATTTACATTTATGAACACATATGAATTCATTTGTACTTAAAAAATAATTTGTCACACTCCAGTAGCATTTAAAATGAGCTACTGATGAAGAGCAAGGTGTTTAAAAATGATGAAAACTTCAACATTTCTTTATAGTCTACGGGGGAAAAAAACACTGTCCTTTATGCATTCATAAATAATTGAGCCTAAATTCCCAATGTTGATATATAGAAAAGTCCATGAACATGTTATGCATCTGCCCACAAACAGGTTCCACGTTCTTATAAGATTACGCGGGTCAAATTGATATGTTCTAGATGTCTTCCATTATAGCCTGAAGGATGGTACGTGAGGTTTTGTTTACTTTGTTTGAAACCGTAAAGCTTTGAATTGGTCAGAGCTCAGGACGTAAAAGCGGCGCGTTCTCCAAGGACGTTTTGGCGAGTGCTTCTTCTCAATCTATATCTCTTATCTGTGGTTGTTGATGATCTATCTGAGCATTTGTGGCAGCTGTGTGTTAGGTCTAATAGAGCAGAAAGGCTGCTCAGAATAAAGCTATTTGAAAATTTGTTTATGTGAAATATTTGTAAATGGAAGCAGGCCTCCTGGCGCCTTTGCATCACGTTCTGGTGTCATTCTGGATTGTGAATTTGACGGGGGATTTGAGGCTGGCAAATGGAGCACATGTTGAAGCAGATCACGAAGACTCCTGCCTCCCTCAGGCCGGTGTTAGATGCCAGCGGTGTCTGCTGACGTCTCCTCTCTGAGCCACAGTCATTCTGCAAGAATTCCCCTTTGGTTTCTCAGAGCTAAGAGTGTCATATTTGCTCTACTGACAGTGCATGGATCCTACTACCTATTTTCTAGCATTGTTTGACATATTTGGCTTTTCAGAGTAACTCATATGTAAACGTCAACTATTGTTGTGACAGAAGAAAAACATATGTGCAGTCTTATATGATCAGTTAACTCACCATTGAATAAAGTTTGATTTTGCTTTGGATGAAATGTGTTTTCTAGTCACAACATTCCCTGATTTATTTGCTGACTTTTCCATTTAGTCCTTCAATGCAACACATAGTCTCGGTCCCGGCAAAGAATTGTGCCATTTCGGCCTTTTAACCAGCTCTAGCAATTACATTTGATGCTCCTTAATTCTGACACGTCTCTCCCTCCAAAGCCTCTTTTCCAGCTCAGCAATCGAGACAATATGTTTGCTTACCGCACTGCTCTGCTAAGTGTTCCTTTGCATGTAAATTAATCTTGATTCAGTTGACACTGTCATGCTGAGTGGTACAAATTGCCCATAGCAATAAAGCAGGCTGAATAAGAAAAAAGGCAAATTGCGGCACTTGACATGATGTTTCTTTGCTTTATGCCAATACATTAGCAGCAAGTAATGAGTGCACTGAAAAGCATGGTATACTGGAGTTTTAATTTTACTTCAATGGAGCAGCACCATGTCTTTTGAAATCCAATCATTAACAATGTGGATGTCGAGGTTAAATAGGAAGCAATGCATTCACTTGTACAAGCGCCGAGTGCCATCCATCATTCTATTTGCAGAAGCTTGACAAAAGTACTTGGCTTTAAATAACAATCTATTTACTCTTGGTTCTGGGCAAAACAGGTTTTAGGCATTATACAGTGCAAAAACTGTTTTCCATTTATTTAACTTTAATTTAGAAAGAGAGGAATGAAATCCAAGGATAAAGATAAGAAACAGAGAAATGATATACAGCATTTCAATGTTAGTATACATTTTTCTGTCTATGTTTGTTTCAATACATACCATAGAATAATATAAAAAGTCTGCTAATGACTAAATTAATAATATCTTAATAAAAAAACATCATACAGAAAAAGTGCCTGAAACAATGCTTATATATTAATCATAAAGAACAATACTCACAAGAGGTCTGCAGAATTACTTTTAAAATTTGAATTTAAAATGACTTATATAAAATATATAGTTCCACTCCTGGCTTGCTTGGTGCAATATTCCAGTTTTGTTATTTTTAATAATGTAGTTGCAATTATGATGCAAAAATATCTTAGCAGATTTTGTTGCATAAGAACTATAATAAGAATTCAATTCAAGATTCCAAATCATGCTATACAAATCATTGCAAAGCAACTTTACAGGAAATGAAGTTTCTACAATAGATTTATATAATGCAGAAACTTAATATATGTAACTGTATGTGGTTAATTCTGTATATTGTCTGAGGTGTTGGCATCATCTCTTCTCAGGTGTTCGGTCAGCTCAGATCATTTAAGGGTTGGATCGAGGCTAAAGCTTGTGTAAGTCCAGAAACAGAGAAACATTAGAGACATAATTAGCGTAGCTGTTGTTCCATCCAAGCACGAATGATTTGTTCAACCCAAGCTAAAGCATAATAATGTGCGTTTGATCAGCTATAACTGCAGTACAAGATTATGAGATGCTTTATATGAATGTTTGGCTAAACATTCTTTTTTTTAGAAAATGAAAATTTAGAAAATGATTTTATTTTTAATAAAAAAAATATCTTAATGGTGCTTCTCAAGTAATTTGACCTTGATTTATAAAATAAAACAAATATACTGCATGAGTAAGATTAATTTTTCTTTTTTGCAGTTTATTATTATTTATAGTACAGTACAACCTTAAGTGCTGTATTTAGGTGTTGAGCTAACATTTCTTTGTCCGTGTGTTTTTACCACTATGAGACAGCACTCCTCAAAACGTTGTTGTTAATATAAATATTCTAATGTGTAATTTTGTTGATCTGAAACACAGTTCCCCATATATTTCCCACATTTATCAGAAGCAATATGCAGCAAAATCATGTTTCATCTCTGTCTCATGTAATTGCATGAAACAAATCTTCAATATGATTTTAATGTGGGTTATCCTGCTGTTTTGTTGTGGTAAAACCACATGATTTTTCTCCATCCTATTTAGTATCTGTGTGGGGCGTCCATACAATTGACCAACTCCGTGATAATTATTCTGGCAGCACAAATGGAGGGGCCAGCCTCTTTCTCACTCAATGCTCCCTAATAGGATTGTGTCTGCTTCAGCAGACTTTAATTGAGGACTCCATGTCAAAAGAGAGCAAGCCTGAATGACTCTCCCTTCTCAGCTGCTGGTCACCATGAAGTCTCAGACTAAATGCAGAGAGGATTAAGGTGCTGAGTTATGATTTTTCCAACAATACAGCAATTGCCCTTACCTGCTGATAGATGATATACTAAGAGATGAGACATAGCTCAGAACATCATAGTAAATATTTAACTAATAACTAAATAATATAATATATTATAATTAATATAATACACAACTATGAAATAAAATCTAACATATATATAGTTCCCTCTTGCAAATGCTTTGTTATTACTTCCAGGGATAGCATTGTTCACACATTATGTGTTTTTATCTAACAGACGTTTTTGACACACAGCGGATGAAATAAAACAGTGTCAGAAGAGGAGGCCCTAGAGCATATTACTCATTTAATCCTGATTTAGCCTGAGGGAAAAAGGGATTTCAAGTGTCTAGTGATAAACTCCCTTTCTTCTGTTGATGGTAATTATCCACGTCTCTTGAGACTCTGCCAAGATGTTGGCGACAGGATGTGTGTTCTGATCGTCAGACATGAGACACACTGTCCAGTTGGTCTGTGTAGGTGAATAGAGCCCAATGCATTTACAGGCTCCTCTGCGTGTTTGAAGATGGCCTATTGTAGCCCTTTTGTAAGGGATAACTGGTCAGCCTTTGTGGACAAATATGTTGGGCAAATTGAGGCAGATGGCTCCAATTCAGACACGTGGCTTTCCCAGGGCAGCGGGGATGGCCTAGACAGTGGAGAGGGGTGTTGGGTCAGAGCCCTGCTTGGTACTTGTTAGTGCCTTCAATAGACCCATGTGGCTTTATTCACCCCCCATGTGGTGTTGCTGAGAAACACCACACTGAAGTCTCCAGCCCTGCCCGCTGAAGGACAGCATGGGGGCGGCTACAGCAGCACTCCATCTTCCTCGCAGGCCTCGGCATAGTCCCGCTCTTGCCCTCTGGGATTTGGATGAATAGGGCAGACTGACAAGTGGGTGGTGGTTCATCCTAAAAGGCTTTTCAGTCAGCTGCTATAATAGACTAGCAGGTTTTTTCCACACTCTCTATAATAGCTGCTAATTACGGGATTTGCAATGTTGGAATCCTTCTTCAATATCTGTCTATGTGTGTTTTCTTTTCAGTGCATTTTCAGTGAACATTGCGAATCTTATAATTTGTTGATTGTTTTAGTTCTAATCCAGCTACCTGTTTTATTTGAAGGAGGATGTTGTATATGTTTATAGCCCATAACATCTTTGAAGAGAACACATTCATGTTAAGTGACTTCAGTCAAGTTGATTTCCAATATGGTTTTATTTTTTTTTCCAATAAGTTTTACATTAATTTGTGAGTGTTCAGTATAACATCATTTGAATTTTAATGTATGTTAATCCATTTTAGCATGTTTGCATATGTGTGTAAAATGTTGTTTGTGTGTGTATATGCACCCCCCACACATATATATTATATACACAATATATATATATATATATATATATATATATATATATTTGTGGTGGGCATAGATTAATTTTTTTAATCTAGATTAATCTAGATTAATCTTGGAATTAATCTAGATTAAAATGGCGCTCATTTGAATTCTGCAAGGCATTCAGAATATGTGTGTTACCCAAATAATGACTAAAAGTAAGTCTTTGAGAACGGGTTTCTCAAGCCAGGTGGCGTATTAGACCAGGGGCTCATCTCCTGTTTCCAAAATGCATCACAAACTTTAATCTCTTCCGTCCCAATCCCACGAAAAAACTGGGGAAAATCCCGTTCCACTCGGGAAGAATGACCCCATTCCTCCTCCACTCCGTGTTGTTGTTTTTTTTTTTTTTTGCCGATAACTGTCAATTACAGTAAAAATATAGTACAGATCACAGCGTGCCCACCTTATTAGTTGAATAAAAACCCAAAATGTCGTTTTTGTTATTATATTGAACTGAAAGCCATCTTATGCACAGTGTTGCACAGATTAAATTTCATGTAAATCATCCATGCTAACACACACGTCTTCTATTTTTATTTTTAGACATTTCACTCTCTATAGATATATTTTTCTATGTACTGTATTTTTAGATATATTCGAAGTTTCAAGTTTCTCGCTCAAGTTCACATGAGACCTAAAAGCGCATCCTGTTTGCTTAAAAGCGCAGCTTCGTTGTTATTCTGAGTGCAGACAACAAACGAGAGTCTTTACAGATTCGAAAGATGTATTAGGCTACTTTTATCTGTATGACCAAAATGACGGAGATTTTAAGAGCAAGTGAGCGCACCGGAGCCTGTCCTGCAGCAAACGCTTCCACACAAACACTTCAATAGCGCACATTTCTCTCTTAACATCATATTGAGCGGCCATGTAAAGTTGCTACTTCATACATCTTTCAGATGAAAAGCCATATTTGAGGTTGATGAATGATAGGTGAGTGTTTGGATGTCCTGCCCGATTGTATTACCACATAGACCAGCCGTTAACAATCTGTCCATCACGGACTGCGAGCCTCTAGTTCAAGATCGACTCACAGTGCAATTCGGCTAGGTATACATCCGCTAAAATATCAGGGTGAAAGTCATCATAGCTTGCGTAGTATAGACCCAGCTCCCAACCCAACTTTGAGAATAGATTAATGGCGATATTTTTTTTTATCGCCGATAAGAGTCTCACGTTAACGCAGCACGTTAACGCCGATAACGCCCACCACTAATATATATATATATATATATATATATATATATATATATATATATATTAGTGCTGTCAATCGATTAAAAAGTTAACTAATTAATCGCGCATTTCTTTCTGAAATTAATTGTGATTAATCCCACCAAACATTAAATTTTTTAAATATACTTTTGTATTGCAATACTTTTGCATTCAATCTTCAAATTAATGTACAAACAACATATTTTTATGATTTGTTTAATGGCATCTTTTTTCATGACTGGAGGCCACTATCACTGATACCAAGTAATACTGGGCTGCTTTCAGCCCCGAAAAAACGATGCAAAACGTTTATTAAACAGAAACGGTGGTGCGGTGAACACCCTTCTCTGATGACGCAAGTAATGCAACTATGGAAGCTGAGAAGGCCATTCTTTGTGTTCTTTTAGAAGAGTTTTCAGAGCCTGATGAAATAGATATAAATACGTGTTTAATACTGCAAAATACCCTCGATGTTACAGTCACTGTCTTTGCCATCCAGAATAAAACAGAACATCCCAATCGAGTGAAGGGATTTGTGGAAACTGTGGTTCCTAATTATTGTGATCCAATATTTGCCTCGCATTTCAGCATGAAAAGACAAACATTTCAGGTGAAGCATTATCCACTTCTTACCTCCGAGACTGTGATATGATCTATATGACCTTATTATTTTTATTTTGAGTATTAGGTTTATCATTATTGCTGATCACTTTTGTTGTGCTATGATATATTTACCATTATGTAATCAGAGGAGCATAGACAAGTTTATGAAAGTGTCACTCAACAATACAATAGCAAAATATATAAATATGTATAGTATTTTTATGTTATATTATTAAGTGACTAGCACACCTTCCTAAGGAAAGGATATGGACCAGAAGACATTGCAAATACTACATGATATAGACAGACTTAAAGAAGTTCCAGATCTATACTTGTGCTCCTATTATTTCAGTTATTTTGCCTTTAGTGTAAATAAACATGTGTAAACAATTGCTCTTGTGAATTTATTTTGATGTTAATTACATTTACTTACAAATTCATCACCATCATGTTGATATGCTATGTTACTATAAAACTCTTACAACAAACATGTCTTCTAATATCTTCAATTGTTGCGTATACCGAGCTGTAGCGGACACATTAAATGACTTCGCATTGTGCGAGCGGTCTCTTTAATACCGCGTGGTTTCTACACACGTTGCTACTGATTGGGCTGACATTTTTGACACACCCACCAAACAAGAGAAAACGTATCTCAAACCCTGTTGCACATCGTTTCCAGGAAACATGTTTTTCAACCCGTAAACCGTAGCAAAATGTTGCACACCAGTGTGAGCTTGAACATGCCCCTGATTTCCCTAAAAAACCCGCCTTGTTGGCTGAGGATATTTACATTAACTCCGCCCATCAAAGTGTGATTGGGAGAGTCATGACTGAAAAAAGATAAGTTAAATATCCGTTTCAGTGGCGTGGATGGTAAGGTAAATTTGATTTAAAATAAAATAAAATCCTTATTCTTTCTCTTTCTCTCCTTCCCTTGCTAGCGTGTACTTATGAGCGTTGTGTTACGAGCACTTCCTCTGTCTGATTGCCTCTTCAAGATGAGTCGCTTTATGTATTGCCCAATTGTAAGTCGCTTTGGTTAAAAGACTAAATGTAAATGTAAGGTGTGTGCACTTTTTGACGCGATTGATTCGAGTTCGAAACCGCCTTTTGCCAAACTTTTGTCTTCCTTTTTCAAATCTCATGCCTCATCGGAAAGGCGTTCATTTTCAATAACAATGAAGAAAATAATCAGTTGAAAATAATGTATCGGGTAAGGTTAGAGTAGGTGTAGGGAGGGCTTTATTGTCCCAATAAGGTGGCGTTCATTTAATAATTTGAATACAATTTAGAATTTACACTCAATACGTTATGAATGCGTACTGTTTTATAATGTACTACAGTACTGAGGTGCAGATAATTGCCACTATTTGCAATAAGTAGTATAAATAGCAGAAATTCTTGTAAATAGAATCCAGCTATTTGCACTTAGTGTAAATAGCATATCGTTAAAAAATACTGCTATTTCACATAGTGTATTTTCTCTCAACTCTAATCAGCTTTTCTGACCCATTTTCAGTCTCTACTAATGAGCTGAAGAGTTGAATCGGGTGTGTTAGATGAGGGAGACAGTGCTGGGATGCTCCAGGACTGTTTTGAAAACAATTTCAGAGACATGTTCTTTATGTAACTCATATACTGTATAACATATTACATCCACGCACGGTTTTAAGGCTTTAAACGCCTTTTCGGTAAACCTTTCCGGTGGTTTTAAATTCTTATTATCCAGTGAAAGGTTAGATTTTTGTGGCTTTTTTAAATAAAATATCAAAAGAATTAACAATGCAGATTCATTTTCACAGCCTTCTTTGATCATATTTACCAAGGGTGCTGATATTTTTGGCCATGACATACACAAAAACACAATATTTTACACAAACATGCTAAAATGGTTTAACATATTATAATTCTAGTTATGTTATAATAATACAACTAGTGCCCACCAGAGGAAATCTGTTGTTTTAGGTGAATCGAGTTTAGCTTAGAGTTGTGAGAGTAAATGAGTGTAGTTAGAGATTGTTTGGTCATATAACATGTAGTTGAAGAAGCTGCTTTGAAGGGATATGTATTGTAAAAAGCGTTATATAAATAAACATGAATCGAACGCATATTGGAAGCTTTGTCAAGCGTATTTTATAAAAAAATAATTAAATTTGACCATGTATTTCGACTGTAGGCTATTCTTTCTAATATAGGTCTATATTTGTATTCAGTCTGCATTTCAAAATACTTATAGCATGTCCTATGTAACAAACATTGTAGTTATCAGGCGAGATAAGCATAAGAGTATGCCATACTTTATTTATTTTTTATTTTTTTTAATAACAAACTTTCTATAGTGTTTAAAGATATCATCAAGATTCCCCTCATAATTTGCTGTGTATACATAAAATAGCTCTGTGTAATATTCTTCACTGCGTTCCCCGGCATCTCAATTATCAGCGTCGCTCTCTGTGTCTTCTGAACATGGATGCTTTTGCTCCACAAACAAATGCGGTCTAGAGATCTCCATTTTAATGCACTGCTTATTCAAACGTGCCAGGGGTCAAGAGTGAAGATGTTACCAGCCGGCCATTCATCATGGCCATGACACCCTCTCTCCTGCGCTCCCTCACCTCCAGGCTATGCTTTATAGAACAAACACGTCACCACAGGCCGTGCAGTCATCCATTTTCCTGTGCTGTGCATTAGAGCTTCATGAATATCCCCACACAGTACCTGCAGCCCGGCTGTGGAGGGATTGCAAGGGGTTCTTTTCTTCTGCAATATGAAAGTGAGAATGTCAGGAAGTTATCATATAATGATGCTAATTTCTTCTTCAACCCATGTTCTGTGTAGTTTAACGTGACCGTTTAATGTTTGGAGTTAGTAATGGTGAAATAAATTTTCTTCTTCTGTTCCTCTGACCAAATCAAAACCAAGCAAGAAGATATTTTTGGACGACGGATCGCTGTTTGATGACGCAGTCTTTTCAAAATGTGACTATTCTGTAGTGTATTCAGTAATGTATTCTAGTGACAGTGTTTCTGTTTGTGGTCAATAAACCGTTTTGACAGAAGGAAAAACACATTGCATAAACACACTGTTAAAAAGTCAAATCAATTACAAAAAGGTGAACTGTATCAGAGAATTTAATTGTGTGAAAGGTTTTAGTTTTTATTTAAAATCTATATTTGGGGTTTCCGAATCTCCAACTGCAGCGTACATTTTTATTTGCGGAAATCATTTCATCAAGTGAAATTACTCATAAAGTTTAAAAGGTTTAGGGTCAGTAATGCTTTTGAAAAACGTTTCTTTTGCTTACAAAGGCTGCATTTATTTGTAAATAAAAATCTGTTGTGAAATATTATTAGTTTAAAATAACTTTTCTATTTTAATATATTTTAAAATATAATTTATTCCTGTGATGGCAAAGCCGAACTGTCTGCTGCCAGCCTCTTCAGTGTCACATAATATTTTAGAAATCATTGTAATAATATGCTTGAACTCAAGAAGCATTTATTATTATGTCGAAAACAATTGTGTTGCTTAATATTTCATTTCAAACCATAATGAATATGAAGTTCAATAGAACAGCATTTATTTGAAATAGAAAAATTGTGAAACTATACATATGTGTTTGGTGTCCCTTATGATGACCCCAAACATTTGATCGACAGTGTCTTTTGTTCATTTATTTTGTTTCAGCTTTTTTCTCTTAGACCAAAGTAGAAAAGTTGGGTTAATTAGTTAGAATACAGCAAGCCCGAAATCATACAAAACAACGTGCTTCTACAGAATTAGTTTCTCTTTAGTATTCTTATCGAGACAATATGCTCCAGACCCAATGGCATTAGTTCTTTGTGTCGTGGGGCTGCAATCTGCCATAGGCACCACTGCACGCCTTTGATTATTAACAGACAGCATGCCACCGCTCCAACCATTCCACCCCTCCCTCCTCTTCATCTGCCACCCATGTGACCCCTCCTGGCAAATGATTGGCTAATTACGATTCTGGACAGAATTTGAGGGTGGCTAACACTGCATCTGGCCTCTGAGGTGCCTGCGACTGCAGCTGGTGTGGCTGCTCCACAGCAGGGCTGTCTGTGGCCCCTCATAAATAAAAGCTCTTACAGACTGGTTATGAACACCTGTTAGATCATCTGTCAGCCTAGCCCCCTTCTCATCCATCACCTAGTGCTCAGGGAAGTCTTTCCACCCCATCAATCCCCTCCGTACTTACCAGGACTTCAACACTGCCCTGATACCATCCACAGCGTAATCGCACTGCACTGCTCAACGCTTTTAAATACAGATGAAGAATCCCTTTCTGTCAACTTTGGGTATTTAAAAGTGAGGGGCTGCGGAGTGGCGTAAAAGTATTTGTGTCTATAAATCAGAGGAGAGGAGTCACGGGCAGGCTTGTCATTCGGACTAATAGCCGAATCCTTCACAGGCAACGCTGAGCGTGCCGAGATAAAATGCGTTCGAGGTTGTTCAGTCATTATACCTTTATTACCCCCTGCCATAACCAAGGAGAGCGAGGAGAATCGGAGAATGAATGAATTATGTGTGCTTTAGAAGGTGCTGAGGGTCTTCATCTCTGAAATTATGACACATTCAACAACCACAACATTTTACTTTAACACTGCTGTTAGTGTAAACCACATGGTCTCAAATGACATAAAGGATGGTAAATTACAGTCATTTGCTACGTAGTCAAAGGATTTATGGGTAAAAACATTAGCCTTCTACAAAGAGAAGATGAAGCTGTGTGCATTCTCGTTCCCCGTCACTCACACACAAGGCTGTAGGATGTCATTTTTGCTGCAGACTGCACAGCACACTGTTACCCAATGACCCAGCCTGATCTATGAAGAATTTGTAACTATTTATACTTTTGGATTTATTCTAAAATGGATGTATTGACATTGGCAGAACACATAGAAGTACAGCTTTAGAAAAGCAAAAGTAGTGATTCTCATTATTAGCAAACTATTAACTAATATTAGACTTTTGCCTAATAAACTGATTATTCATTTACTGATTATTAATAGTTGGAAAAATAGTTGTTAAGTTTAGGTAAAAGGTAGGATTAAGGGATCTAAAATATGGTCATGCAGAATAAGGCATTAATATGTGTTTATAAGTAGACCACTAATAAACAGCCAATCTGCTGGTAATATCATGCTAATAAGCAACTAGTTAATAGTGAGAATTGGTTCCTTAACTAAAGTGTTACCAGTGTTTTTTTTTTTTTATAAAAGTATCTAGATGGTGTGGTGAATTCTATTTATTTTTTTGTTTACTGAATGGGATGCTACACTTAATTAAAAACCTGTTGAATACTGACTAAATATCTTTTGGTTTTAATTAGATTTCTCCGTTAAAATAGGCAAGGATGAACTCCTGAATGGGCCGTCCTCCATGATTCTGTCCTTTGGGACAACGAAGCACTTGAATACAACAAACTCATAATTACAACTTTAGAAGTGGGAAGTAGGAAATTTCCAATAGCATGTGAAGGCAGCATGAGGCCTTAACAATCATATGAATTCACAAATATGTACATGTTTTTGGTGTCACTACTTTTCATTTTCTATGCAAACACACAAATATGTGCTAATACCACAGTTTACACACATGAAAACCTATGATTGTAACACATTTTGGAAAGGGTCTTTATTTCAACCAAGAAATTATAATGTTCACTTGAATTTGGTGTAGTTTATGTTATACACACATGGCCTGAATTACCCTTGGTAAATATGATCAAAGAAGGCTGTGGAAATAAATCTGCATTGTTAATCCTTTTGATCTATAATAAAGAAAAAGGAACAAAAATCTAATCTTTCATTAGGGAATAAGAATTTAAAATGGGGGGGAATATCATTATGAAATAAATGTTTTTCTCTAATACACATTGGACACAATTAAAGGTACCTATTTATTCAATACATTTTGAAACATCTATTTGCCAAAATAGTATAAGAGTTTACTCCTATAATGCCTGATGAGGTCAGAGAACACATGACAAGAGATCAGAGACCATTCCTTCATCCAGAATCACTCCAGACCCTTCAGATTCCCAGCTCCATGACGGTGCTTCTCTTCAGTTCACCTCACTCATTTTCTACAGGGTTCAGGTCAGAGGACTGGAATGGCCAAAGCAGAAGCTTGCTTTTGTGCTCAGGGACCCATTTTTTGTGTAGTTTGTGTTTGGATTATTGTCCGGTTGGAAGATCCAAACATGGCCCATTTTAAGATTTCTAACAGAGACAGTCACTTATTGATTATTTTATCTGTTGGTATTTGATAGAATCCATGATGCCATGTGTCTAAACAAGATGTCCAGGACCTCCAGCAGAAATATAGGCCCACAACATCAAAATACAGCAGTATATTTCATTGTACACATGGGATACTTTTTTATCCCTGTGTTCATCAAACCCATCTTGAGTTTTTGCTGCTAAATTGTATTTATTTATTTTACATCTGACCATAGAAGCCAGTCCCATTTAAAGTTCCAGTCATGTCTGACAACTGAATATGATGGAGATCGTTTTTTGGTGAAAGCATTTTATTTTCTTGACTTCGTTCTCTCGAAGCCCTCCCAAACAAAATGTAGTGATGTAGGGGCTGTTAATTTGATAATTTTAATGATAATTTTTTTAAAGGTTCTCTGATCCCGAAACTCAACCTTTTTCTGCAATTCTCCAGCTGTAATCCTTGAAGAGTCTTTGGCCACTCAAACTCTCCTCCTCACCTTGCATTAGAACAATATATCTAAAATATGGTCAGAATAAGGCATTAATATTTGTTTATAAGTAGGAACTAATAAGCAGCCAATCTGCTGGTAATATGCACGCTAATAAGCAACTAGTTAATAGTGAGAAATGGTTCCTTAACTAAAGTGTCCTCTTCCAGGCAGATTCATAACATTTTCTGTTGATTGGAAATTCTTAATTATTGCCCTGATGGTGGAATTGTGAATTTTCACTGCTCTTGCTCTTTTCTTAAAGCCACTTTCTTATTTGTGAAGCTAAATTATCTTTTGCTGCACATCAGAAATACATTATTAGTTTTTTCTCATTGTGATGGATGATAAATTTGGAATTTGGCCTTTTTTGTTTCCCCTGCTATTTATATTTCTTGTGAAACAAGAAGCCATGGCTGAATAATTTCATGTTCATAATCACCATGGAGGGCTCAAAATTGTGAAATGAATGGGAATATACTTCAGATATATATTAATCACAAGAATTTCTAGGGGTACTAATAATTGTGTCCAACATGTGAAACTTGAGAAAAAACATGTATTTCATAATGATATTTCCCCAATTTTAAATTATTATTCTCCAATGAAAGCTTAGATGTTTGTGTTTTTTTTAAATAAAATATCAAAAGGATTAACAATGCACATTTATTTTCACAGCCTTCTTTGATCATATTTAATAAGGGTACCAAATATCTTGACCACATTTTTATTTATGATATGGTGCATTACAAGTCCCGTTGCCTTTATACAGATTGCTGTCTGTTAAGTTGTTTGAAGTATTGGGCAGCAAATCAGATGCAAATTCATTTTCAAATCAGTTGCAAATTCAGTTTCAGCCAATGTCTTGACATTTCTTGAATGGCGAGGTGCATGTAAGCTTTATGAGTATTTGCATGAAAATGGCCGGCAAGTTTAAAGATTCTCTCACTGGTTTATGGCAACTATTACAGCAGAGTTAGTCTCAGTTTTATGTGCATTATCTCAGGGCTTGGCTGACACTATAACTTTTATGCATTCATAAAGAGTAAATTGACAGCGATGAATCAGCTATGACCATGCAAGCACTTATACCTTTCTGTCATCTTTATCGAAAGAGAGAAACAGGAACTCTGGAGATTTTTTAGTGCTTTCTGAGGTGTTTTATGATCTTAACTTAGTCATGCCCTTAAACTCTCTTGTCAAAGTTGCCAGAAATGACATTTGCGACACTGTAAATGAGTATGTACTTCATATTAAATAATTACAAGCAATCAAATGCATGATACCAGAAAGGTTAATCAGCATTTGGACAGAAGGCCAAGTTTAGATGCTAATTGTCCCATAGAATGTCTTTAAAATGGGATCTACTGCCAGCTAAAAGAAAATATCTAGTGGAGGAATCATCACCACAGGAGCCCAATTTACAATCTCTTTGAACCAGCAAGAAGCAATAATGAGACCCCTGATAGCATCCCAGAATAAACTGGAGAATGTGGCCTGTCTAGTTTGTGGCACAGGCTATTACAGAGAAGCGTTGAAGAGATGTGCAGTCTCACTGGCCTGATGTGACAGCTTGATTTCCTGGCCTCCTGGTGGGACATCAGAAGAGGTGACATGAACGGCCTGTTAATTTGGCCATGTCACAGTATATAGCAGCGTCCTCAGGTAGAGGATACTTTCATATGGTGCAGGGTGAGGGAATAGAGCTTGTCTCAGCCCGGAACCACCTGTCCAGTGTGACAGAGAGGGGCAGTCTCACACTTTATTGTGTAGGTCGCTGAGCTCAGGCCTCACACTCACACACACACACACACACACACACACACACACACACACACACACACACACACACACACACACACACACACACACACACACACACACACACACACACACACACACACACACACACACACAAAACGGCCCATCACTGTGCGGTGACAGGCGTGGATGGAATAAGGCGGTCGTGGCTTCTCTTGTTTGCCCTTGATGAGCATGTCATTAATGGAAATAGGAGAAACGGTGGGCCATATCAGTATTCAAATAGCCTGCCATCTTCTTCTGTTCATCGCCTGCTGACTCCTAAACATTCAGCTCCCTGCTAACTCTTTCCGTACCTCTCTCCATTCCATTTTCCAATCAAACTAGCCCGAACTACAAGGTGTACTGGAGAGAATAAGCTGTAGGAATATTTATTACAAAGTTTTCTTCAACTGTAGGCTCTTTTGGCCCTGTGGACTCCTTGTGGACAATAAACTCTCTTAAAACACTTTTTACACTATCAATTCTATATTTAATTCATCTATTAAAAATGTCCAACAGTGAATGAATTCTGTCATTTTTGTCTCTTTTTATTGGAACATCATGAACTTTCCCACCACAGTCCCATTTCCACCAAATCTTATGTTTAACATTTTGTGATGGAAATGACAGCAGTGCAAACGGAACTGAAACACTTTTGGAATGAAATAATCAACATCCTTTGTCTGAGCTGAGGCTAATTTGACACCAATTTATGTATCCTAAATACACGCAATATAAATAAATATAGATATATATATCACTTTTTTTAAACTTCCTGCAAATTGGATGTAACAATATTTAGTTTACAAGTGATATTTATATTTCATTTGTAAATATATTCAATATAATATATTTTACTGATTTAATTCCAAACATGATGCATGTTCCTCCTCTTGATAAAAAAAACACAGTTTTGAGAAAAAAAACATATTATAGGTCGTTTTTTTTAATTGTTATGAAATATACTGTAAATATACAAATAACTTGTAATTGACTTAGTTTGAGGACAGTTGCAATTTGTGTAACTGCTCTAAATATTGAAATGAATTGAAATATTGCATTAATACTGAGTTATAAATATTGAAAATGAATGTTATATTAATTGTTGTTAAGACAATAAGTACACACACAAAAAGGAAAAGCAATTTTTTTTTATTTGATGTGGAAATGATGATACATTTAATAATCATTAGTACATTTCAGGACCGCTGTCATTTGTCCAAGCATTGCTATAAAATATTGAACATTCGAATACAGATATACTATATCGAAACAGTATTTAATATGTCATTCAATGCTTTAACTAGCATTGTTTTTAAAATGAATTTTTCACGATGAATCTTCATAAGATTGGTGTGGGACAAGGGTAGAACAATCTTTAAACTTAAAAAGTATCTATGTTTTAAATGCTAAATAGTTAAATATACTAAAAATGTAAATAAAAACAAACAACAACTCCTGTGACATCAGTAACATAATAAAGCTTTTTGTACAATCAAGTACAGTCTTGATAAGTCATTTCCTGTGACAGAGGATGATCACAACAATCCCGTGTGCTGGCCTTGCTGCTTTTCTCTTTAATAAAGTCAATTCTGCACTATTGCTATAAATAAACACCCACTCTACCTCACTTTTACTGGTATGGACCACTTCAGCAAGGAGTCTGTCAAGTAGTTAGAGGATTAATTGGGCTGATCCGTGTTCAGTTCGTTAGAGTAATTTATCAGAAAATTGGCTGCGGGAAATGAAGACAGGTCAGACCCTAAACAGACATGTGTAGGGATGCACAGTCACAGAAGGTACAGAGCCAGACCATCACAAGCAACCATGGAAAAGAGTGGTTGTTTTCTTCCCCGATAGACGTTTATTGATGTAAAGCTAAGAAATAATTGATATATGACATATAGGGAAAAGTACACATGGCATCCCATTAACAGCTTCAGAAAACCTCCCATTTAAAGTCGGCTTATTGGCATCAGTGCATCCCTCCGCCTTTTCCACTGTGCATTACTGATGCTTTCTCTTAATCAGAGTGATGTTTTTTACATTATGATCAAAAATAACCTTTATGTGCCAGTGACGCTGCTGGCGAATGCTGCTGTTTTGATAGGCTCCATTGAGCCGATCCTTGAGGCTCAACACAAACACTCAGCGGCAGGTGCACAGCTGTGACGTAATGAACGCTCGTGCCACTTTCTTTTTGTGGGCAGGATTTCTCTATATTCTGTAATTAAGGGTGAATGTACAATGCAGCACTGGGCCAATGCAGAAAGCACTGAAGAGGATGCCTTTTCATTTAAGTGCCTTCTTGAGTCTATCTGGGAGCTGAGGTTGCCAGTGCAGCCACATCTAATCATGAAAGAAAGCCTCCTCATTATTTCAAGTCATTCTGTAAAGGAGGGCGGCACTTAAAATCCCACCAAAGAAGTCCGGACCAGTGTAATTGTATTTCTTATTTGAATGAGGGTAAAAAAAATGGAAAGAAAAACAGAAAGAAAAGTCAAAGGTTTTTCGCTTTATCATAGGGCTCAGGTTGTCAAATAGGCTCCTGTATGAAAGAGAAGAAAGCACGCTGGTTTATTCAAAACATTCCCACTGATAAATTGAAACAGGCTTTTAGGCTGGTTTTGTGAATCCCAGTTCAAACAAGAGCAAGAAATACACATCCTGCAATAATAAATGCCACAGTGTTAAGTGCCTCTCTCGTCTATAGCAGAGCGACTTCAAATGAGATCTGTGCTTAACACTTGCCTCGCTGCCTTTTCTAAGAATCACGAAGTTCATCTCTCGCTCTCTCTCTTGTGCTCTTTCTTTTTGTTGCTGTTAGATTTGTTTTGCTTTCAAGTTAATGATTTATTTACAACCAATTAGGAAGCCAATCAGGGCAGAGTGCAGCGTATGGGCAAAGAGGCCTGAGAATACATCAGCCATCAGCCCTTTTATTTACTTAAGAATTAATATTGATAGTAGCAAAATACTTTTTCACTCATATAATGTACCATTTTAGAATGACTCTATTCCTCATCTCACTAACCACACACACAACCTTAAACTCCTGGTCTTTTTATGTACTATTTGTCATGTTTTCACATTTAAGAGTGAGACAAATGCATTCAGAAACTCACAATTAAGATTTTTCTCTAGATCCACTAAACAAAGCCATCCGACAAATATCTTCTTGGCAAATTGTTCTTATTTGAATCATTACCTTGTTGCAGTTTTGCTCATGGCCTTGCTGAAATATCTGATACTTTGAGGTATATAGAGGCTGAAATCCCAAGGTGTCAATATGCTTGGTACATGTAATTTATTAAATCTCTAAGAAGCTCCTAGTGTGACTTAGAACAGTGTCCAAGCAAAAGTTAATAGAATAGTAGCCTATGGATTTACCAAAATGATTCGTTAGGGATGCATTTCTACACTGCCAATGTAGAAGTGCTTCACAACTATTGCTGATGTCTGTAACTAATATAACAGATTTGATTTACCTTTAATAAAATCCATGAACAACATTCATACTTCTATTATTTCCTATCACTAACTGAAGACTATTTACTGTCTGACTGTTTTTGGAACACAATTTGATATTTTGGATGAAAACCGGAGGCTTGTGACTGTCCCATTTACTGCCAAGTAAAAACACTGTCAATGTCCAGAAAAGTATGAAAGACGACATCGTCTAAATAGTCCATCTGGCATCAGTGGTTCAATCTGACTGTTATGAGCGAGAATACTTATTTACTTGGCAGTCAATGGGACAGTCACAAGCCTCCCAGTTTTCATCCAAAATATATTAAATTGTGTTCCAAAGACTCCCCTTCATGGGAACTCGAACTGCGTCCCTAGGGTCGCTACGGGAACGCCTCAGCGTGACTCGTGTCTGAAGATACATATTTAAAACACCACCTGTTGGCGGCGACAGCCCATGACGTCACTACCGGCGTGCACAATATAAGTGCCGCCGGAGATTACATCATCAGCCTGGTCTGTTTGAAGAAACGTGCATTCTGGTAGGAATACAGTTTTCCTTTATTTATCATGGCGAGCACTAGCAAGGCGTTTGAGATTGTGTGTGGATCCGTGTCCTCGTTATTTGACACCCGATGACACACACGATCCGTTGCGTCTTTGTTTGGGCGAAGAGCACGCACGCGATGTCTTTGAGGGGCAATCTGCGTGCACTGTGAGCCGAGAAAGCTCTCGTCTGTCCCTCTTTTCGAGGAAAGAGGGGCAGCCGTCTGCTTCCCGCGATTCGATACCCACCGCTGCCGAGGCACGGAGGCGATTGAAATCGCGGGGTTCGCAGTTGGATATGGCCGATGAGTTAGAGAAGGACCGCCTTTTTCGCGTCGGCCGGCCGAGAACGAGAGTGAGCTGCTGGATTGTGATGATGCGATCTTTCTGACATCATCAGATTCAGCGGTTAGTGCTCTGCTGGGTTATGCCCAGGAAGAGCAGGAGATGTTTGAGGGAGGAAGTTGAGACTGAACCCTCTCAATCCTCCTGCACTGCATATGAATGAGTTTTTGGAGGTTATGGATCATAAAAATAAATCTTTCTGGCCATAAATCCCTAGCTCGAGCGAGCCTTCCTTTCTTCATAAATCTCGATGTGGAGGTTGAGAAGGAGAATGGAAAAGCTATTTTTCTATTCTTAGGTTTCAGCATACTAGTTATGCTGACATTGAGAGGATGAAAATGGCTATGAGGGATGCCCCTGTGCAAGAGATGATAGCCAGCTTATCTCAGCTGTGGGCGAGACATCCTCTCTCACCTCCTCTTCCCTCCTTAAGCCCCATCTAAGCTTAAATCCTTGCCATCTAAGCATCAGATGTCAGGTCAGATCGTTGCTGCACACTATGGCGGTGCTTCAGGCTGCAGACTGATCTGCTGCTGAAAGACCTGGTCCAGGCTTTCTATGAGTCCAGGAGCCCGAACAACCAGGGTCCTAGCCCATCTCGGTCTGGGGATCAGAGATGGGCTCAGAACTCTGCGACTCATGCCCCTCCCCTGGGGGGGCAGTGGGCAAGAGAGAGGCAAACCTGAGGGAGGTGTTCCGGATGGGCGTCCTATATGACACTTTCGTCCGGACCAGAGTAAGACATCTACTCTTTCCCTTAGGGGGCATCTGCCCTCTTGATCCTCTCTAATTCCCCTGCAACCAATGGATGAGTGCGATCCATTTCTAAAGGCTATCGGCTATCGCAGTGATTACATCACCGATACTAGATCCAGGCTAGTAGCGCTCCTGTGGGTTGAGCTAGCATCCCCCCTCACCATAGGGTCACCTATGAGCATGCCGCTCCCTTCTGGCGTCTCTCTCCACTCGCCAGAGCTCGTTGTTGGTCGAGCTAGCATTGCTCCCCTCTAGAGGGTCACCTATGAGCATGCCGCTCCCTTCTGAGCGTTGAGTTCTCCTCTTATTCTGAAGAATGTGTTCTCCGCAGAGCTCTGATTGGTCGCTGAGCTCTCTTGCTCCCCTCACCTTAGAGGGTCACCCTATGAGCATGCCGCTCCCTTCTGAGCGTCTAAGTTTCCTCTCATCTGAGGTTCTCCTCTCCAGAGCTCTGTTGGTAGAGCTAGCGTTGCTCCTTTCACCTAGATGGTCATTTATGAGCATGCCGCTCCCTTGGGCGTCTGAGTTCCCTTCTCATTTCTGAGGAATGAGTTATCCGCTCCCCAGAGCTCTGTGATAGATTGCTCTCCCTGATTGTAGCCTTGCCTCCCCTCACTATGGCAGGGTTAACTAGGAGCATGCCGCTCCCTTTCTGAGTCTAAGTTTCCTCATCTGAGGAAGGAGTCCTCCGCTCTCCAGAGCTCGCGGTCGGTAAGAGCTAGCTCCTCACCTAGGGTCATTTGAGCATACTGCTCCTTCTGGCGAGCGTCTGAGTTTCCCTCTCACTCTGAATGTCTGAGTTTCTCCGCTCCCAGAGCTCTGTGATGAGTCGCTCTCCTTGTTGGTCGAGCTAGCATTGCTCCCCTCACCACAGAGGGTCATTTTAGAGCATGCACGCTCCTTCTAGGCGTCCCTCACTCTGAGGAATGGTTTCTCCGCTCCAGAGCTCCTCATGGGTAGAGCTAGCACTGCTCCCCTCACACAGAGGGTCACTTATGAGCATGCCGCCTCCCTTATGGGCGTCTGAGTTCCCTCTCATTCTGAGGAATGAGTTCTCCGCCCTCAGAGCTTGCTGTCGGTGAGCTAACTTTGCTCCCCTCACCTAGAGGGTCATCTATGAGCATACTGCTCCCGTTCTGAGCGTCTGAGTTTCCTCATTCTGAGGAATGAGTTCTCCGCCCTCAGGCTCGTGCTGGTCGAGCTAGCTTTGCTCCCCTCATCTAGAGGGTCATCTAGAGCAGGCCGCTCCCTTCTGAGCGGCGTCTGGTCCCCCTCATTCTGACGAATGAGTTCTCCGCTCTCAGAGCTCTGTGATAGGTCGCTCGTCGAGGCTAGCATGGCTCCCTCACCATAGAGGGTCACTTATGAGCATGCCGCTCCTTCTGGGCGTCTGAGTCCCTCACTCTGAGGGATGGGTTCTCCGCTCTTAGAGCTCCTCATTGGTAGAGCTAGCACGGCTCCCTCACCAAGGGTCACCTATGAGCGTGCGCTCCTGTCTGAGCGTCTGAGTTCCCTCTCATTTCGAGGGGTGTTTTCTCCGCTCAGAGCTCGCTTGCTAGCATTTCTCCCTCACCTGAGGGTCGCCTATGAGCATGCCGCTCCCGTCTGAGTCCTGAGTCCTCTCTCATTCTGTAGAATGAGTTTCTCCGCTCCCCAGAGCTCTGTGATAGGTCTCTCTCTCTTTGTTGGTCGAGCTAGCATTGCTCCCCTCACCATAGAGGGTCATTTATGAGCATGCGGCTCCCTTCTGGTCTGAGTTCCCTCCCCTCACTCTGAAGGGTGAATAGTTCTCCGCCCGGGCCATAGCGTTACCCATCTAGATAAGTGCACACGCTAAGATCTTTGGGCACTTCTGAAAAATCCACTCAGTGGTAAGATCGCACATCAAGTGTTCTTGCGTTCTTTCAAAATCCATGTTATGGTAAGTGCAGACTTTGGGCACTTTTTTTTAAAATCCACTCAAGTGGTAAGTTCGCACGTCAAAGATTCTGCGTTCTTTCTAAAAATCCGTGAGGTAGGGTTCTGCAGCAACCGTGCCCTCTTCTGAGCTAGTAAAGCCCCGGCTTGTGCCTTGGGCCCGCTCCTTTTGTCCCATATGGGTTGGGTTCCAAAAAAAAAAAAAAAAAAGATAAGCTACCAAAGGGTCTGTTGAGACAGTCCCTCAGCAAGAGCTTGTGCAGAGCAAGCGGTAGCTTCTGGTGACCGGCAGGACCTAGTTATTACCACTAGTGCTTGGCCATATTCCCTTAAAGGAATTTCTGATTCCAGACCTTTGAGCTCTACCCTGGGTCCGGTGGTTCCGGCACCCAGCAGGTAAGATTTAGGGTATAGCTCAGGCTTTCTGGCGTGGGGATAATGTCACTGACACAGCCATCAACCGTCCGGGGCAACTCACTTAGCCTGGTAGAGTTGGCTTAGTGCTCGCCTTTTTGCGAGGCGAAATTGCACTCCCCTCAGCATGGCGGCGTGGGTATAAGCGTTCCCCGTAGCGACCCCTAGGGGCGCAGTTCGAGTTCCCATGAAGGGGACGTCTCCAGGTTACGTGTGTCATGGTAACCAGTGGTTCCCCAGTGGGGACACTGTCCCCTAGGCTTTGGGCCATGCGGACGCAAGCTTCAGGCGAAGAAGCGGATGATGTAATCTCCGGCACTTATGCTGTGGCGCCGGTAGTGGCGTCATGGGCTGTCGCCGCCAACAGGTGGTGTTTTAAATATGTATCTTCAGACACGAGTCACGCTGAGGCGTTCCCGTGGCGACCCCTAGGGGACGCGGTGTCTCGTTCACTCGGGAACCATGGTTATCACGTAACCTGTGAGGCGTTTTTAAAGACATGGGGGTAAGTGATTAAAGACTAAATTAGCATTTTAGCATGGTGGTATTTGACCTTTACTTATTGACCCTTATTAACCTTTATTGACCTCATACTTGGGAGAAAGTGACCTCATACTTTTATTCAGAAATATGCAAATGCATGTTAATAAAAAATATGCAATTTGGTGCAGTTGCTGTGATTTTATATTGCCAGCAAGATGAAATTCTGACAGCTTGTAATGTAAATCAATGAGACGTTTTTATATATATATTGTTTTACCAGTATAGTCAAAAAAATGCATATTAACATAAGTAATCACAAAATATGCAATGCAGTGCAATATAATGATGACTGAGAGGTGTAATTAAACATTCATTAAATCTGATGCATCATATTTGATACTCACTTTGTATGTATTACAAAGCACTATTAGCATTTTAGGACTGTTAAAGAGGGCTATAATTTATTTAATATGTTTAATATAGCCATTTTAACAATTGGTTTTTAACCACAATTTTATATTATCACTGGTTTCATTTCACTTCCTAAAACTAGACAGAAATCATGAAATTAATCATCCTTTTTTATTATGGACAGCACTAGTTTTGTATTTATTTTGCAATATATAAACATTTAAGATAAATACACAAAAACTAAACGTTATTAGTTAAGGTGACTAGATGTGCGAACTGTGAGCAAAACAACATTAGTAATAGTATCGTCCATATTTTAATATTATATTATACATTGTTATTATAATTTTCTTTGCCTTTAAAAAAGTGGCATTTTGAAGAAATTTTTGAAACATGTTGTCTTTATAATATCACATAATACATACAGATGCCTTTTATATTTTAGGATGTAGGTCCCTTGAATTACATCTGCGGATATAACCAAAAATCAACAACTTTTGGTACAACTGTGTCCAGTTATATGGTCAACAAACAGATATTTTTGGTCTTCATACAGGCAAATCATTCAGTATTTACCATATGCCAATGTCAAAGATTTAAATCACAAATACAGGGGGACAAATGGTTGTTCTCCACCGATGGCGATCCTCAATCAATTAGCGAGGCTGAGGAGGCTGGTGGCTGCGAGGGCTATTTAAATTAAATGTGTCTCATCTCCGAGGCACCTAGCGGGGCTACATCACTTCCATTCAAGGAAAAGACATTAACACCGTCTGTCCTTTTTCAGCAGTTTGTCCTCCAGAAGCTAATTCTTCAGCCACTAGTGCAGTCGAGGCGTTCTCTCTGGGACACTGCAGTCAGTGCGCCTCTCAGAACTGATGTTTAGAAACTTTCCTTTTACCTCACTCCCCTGTGAGGCAGCGTAGAAAGGGCTCTAATTGAAAGTGACAGTTCTTTAATTGAGAATGTCTTAAAGCAGCGCCTGCCTGATGAATAACGATTGTGGTTTCCCCAAAATGCATGCTTAGACCGACCATGGATTGTTCTGGAGAAGTCACTTTTATTTTATTTGCTGATTTAACTGACTAAACCTGCCTCTTCTGCAGCTGTTGAAGTCATTATTTATTTAACATTTAAACATAAAATGCATATCTAACACCAGTATTGGTCCATTCAACTCTACAAGTCACCAGGGCAGCTATTCGTTCATTTCATGACTTTCAAAGCATCCACAAAGAAATATTCGTGGAATATGAATATTAATTTAGGAAATCGTGCTTTAACCTGGAATGTGGCTGCAGTGTTTAGACTTTTATGAATGGTTGCAAAACATCAGTACTATAACGAATGTGGTGATATTATAAATGTGTAAACTTGATAAAAGTTTTAATACAGGGATCAAAAGTTACATGGACATGGGTGGAGCTCCGCCCCATACGGACAATCTGATTCGATCAGCCGCGGTGGGCGGCGTCCAAACCGGACAGTTGAAAAGATGACGCGGCGCGCGCGCTCTCTTCTCTTCCCTCTTGCAACTCTCTGGCGCTCCTGAACTCGGCGCTCAAGCGCGCAAGGCTGACCTGGAAGCCGGCCCGCTGGACTCTCACAACCAAACCAACCATCGGAGGGGGTCTAAGACCTGTGCCAAAGCCGTAACGGAGCCACGAATTCAACGATTGCGGAGGAGAGCTTTCCCGGTGGCGTCACGCAGCCATCTCAAGTCTCCACACGAGCAACCGAAGGAGCCCGAGCTGAACACGTGACACCGAAACAAAGAACTGAACTCACGGGAAAACGAAACCAACTCCGAGCCTGCTTTAAACCCATCCAAGCAAGTACAAACTGAATTCTAATCCTGATTGAACTGGTTAAAATTGATCTGAATGCAGTAACGAAACATACGATACGTGATTCGTTTTTGGCTGGCTGGTTAAGTTATGAAATAGTAAAGAATGTCATTCTTTAAACCTTAACCTCAAAACTCTTGCCTATGTGTGTGTGTATGTCTATGTCTTATCAGTTAATCCATTTATGTTAGAATAGCAATATCACGAATAAACCTTTTCATTTCATAAAGAATTGTCTCTGGAATGTGATTTTAAGTATTTTTATCCTTATTTGCCCTAAAGATAACGCAGCCTAGCTCAAAACTAGAAATTATTAATCTCGTATATCTACCTGGGGCCACGAATGAATGGAAGCGAGATTTTAATTGAGATTAACAGAATGTACTTTTAGTGATTGCTGGACAAGCACTTAATAAGGTGTAAACTGTAAAGAAATATTAATAGGGCTTAATCGAGCCATATTAAATATTTAATAACTAATTCGGAGCTGAAACAATAGCTCCATATTAAACTGGTATTTTACTACATAAATGGTGGAGGACAAAAGCGGGCATTAAAGATTTAGATCTGATGAATCAAACCAGAGACAACATAACATATTTCTCACTTTTATCCGGAAGAATTGAGTAAATATAGAGAAACAAAGCGGTTATTGGTGATATTGCATGCTTGTTTGAAACACAGTGAGGTTGAATGAAAGAGAGTGTAACTGTTAACTCGAGTTCGAGAAGAAATTAAACTGCAGTAAATAATTAATAAAAGTCGCTCTAAAGCGCATGAGAGGCAACAAGCGTGTCCCTTGTTGCCCCTCTCTTAAGGCCTTCGTGGTAATGCTTTGTTAGTGCGTGTTCCACTGCAAACCCAGCCACGTGACTCTCCGCTGTAGAATATTAAAGTAGCTATTTAAGTAATTCTCAGCCCATTTTTGATTTCACGAGTGAAATTCAAACGCACGGCGCTCAAAGGAGTGGCCAGTCGTTTTGAGAAAGGGAGACATTTTGCAAATCGATTTAATTGTTTGTTTTGTTATATGCGGTCTAAACAGACAAATATTCACATAATAGCCGCTGAGGCTTTGTTGGGTTATAAGTAACCCGTAGATAAATGTATCTCCTAAATGAGTGAGATTATATGTGCTATAGAAAATTCAAGTCTGAACAAGTGAGCGTGAAGCACATTTTCCTTCTGCCTACAGGCACTGAGTTGCCATAGCGACCAGTTTAACCACGTGGAGCTTAGCCACGTAAAGCATTAGCGCTAAGCTAACAAAGAAACTGTAGCATTGTAGCTTTGGCCATGCTGGTAGCATTACGGCTAGCGATTAGCACATAGCATTTAAAGCTTGAATGCAGTGTGTGTGGAAAAGTGGTTCACAGCTAACACTAATTCTCTTCTCTCTCTTTCCCTCTCATTTAAAAGACTAACTATGTTTTGAGTTGGCTGTGTTAATGTTCATCAGTGTTAACAATTTCACAGGTTGGTTTAATATAACAGCTGATTAAAGTCTTTTTACCTTTTGTGAGACCAGCTTAATAAGTGGTGGTAACATGGTTACCATGTGATAACATAGTGAGGTTGATTTAGTTCAATTATAATGGCTTTTATGATTTCACATCAATGGATGAGCGCTATTGTTAGGAATTTTTAATTGTTAATTGAATGTCACAATTGATTACAAATTAATTTTGAATTAATTTCATTTAATAAAATTTTCAATTCCTGCTTCCAACAACAGCATCCATTTATGAACCATAAAGCGCTTATAATTTGACCACTACAATAAAACCTTAAGTTATCTAGAGGGCCAGAAATTTTTAATTTCATTTACAAGTAGGATACCGATTAATTATTATTATTATTATTTTTTTTTGGTGATAAGGACAATGAGGAATGCTTAAGTTTGGAAATTATTTTAATTACTATTATGGGAATCCAAAACTAGTGATTTAGAAGCTGTAAATTAATTTAATAATTAATTATGAATTCGAAAATTCTAATTACATTTAATAATTAATTACACTTCCTGTCTACATTTTGCAACAATATTGGTTTGTCAACTCAATTGCAGATTGCATTTGTAAATTCTAATCCTAAGTGAATCCTATTAATTTTAATTATAACATCATAAATTTTAATTAGAAACCACAAAGTCTAATTTTAATTATAATTTCAGACTTACCACAAGTCTGGCTCTATCTGTAGGCCATACTTCATTTCCTTAGGTGATCTGATTAACTCAAGTAAAAATTAATAATAATTTAATTAAAATAATTTTATTAAATTAAAATTAGTCCTCTTTACTTAGGCCTGAGAGTAGATAGTGCTCCCCCTAGTGTTGTGTTGGAGAAGTGACAGTGACACCATACAGTCAAAGTCATTTCTCACCAATCTGGAGCATAAACGTAACCTTAGCATAGCGACTCAACAGCACCACCTTGTGCCAACGTATTAGTTTTAAATCTTGGGAATAAATCTTAATTTCTCTTTTCTTTTCTCCCTGTTACTAACTTCTAATTTGACTTGTTTGCTTAAAGCTGACCAGGGAAGATCACGAATAGAGCGAAATGTCACAATTGAACATATGTATGAAACTTGAGAACCACATTCAAACTGTTTATCATTTACCCTCTATTGTGAAATCCTATTCCCCAGGTTAAAGCGGTGCAATGAGAAGATAGACATCGGCAAAAGTTTTAACACGCTGCGACACACGCTGACCAGCGTTGGGTGTAAAATCCTGCCATTCAGGGACAAGTACTGTCATTGCTGTTGTTTTCCTCCATCAAGGAGAAAATTGGAATAGCAATACCAGTCTTATTACAAAGAAAACTCGCCTACAATCCTCTGATTAGAAGCGTCCTTCTAAATCAGACTTAACAAAGCGAAGAGAGAATCTGCTATTAAAGAGATCGGTCTAGTGTTATTGTCCCTGTGTACTCATTCTGTTAGTGTGCTTTTCTTTCTGTTTCCCAACAGTGCTGCCTCTCACGTGGGCGCAATTTCTACGCAGAAGCTGCAAATTACACGCACCACCACAGAGGACCACAGAAACAGAATCACACTCAACACTAGCATACACTACACTGTGCACATTCACACCCCTGTTGTTTTGTTTGTGTTTTTGTTTTGCTTTGTTTCCCATCCAAGGTCTGTGTCAGTTCGGTCCAAGATCCCATCACCGCCAGAACATGTATCACCAGCCAGAACATGTCGGTCACTGGGAAGGACTGGAAATGTGGCTAAGTGCTACAACAAACAGCATCCTCCCTAAAGCTGCTGAAGCACTCCAACATCAGACACAGGACCAACTAGATGACAACATCACAAGCATCATGAGACAAGACCCAAGTCAAAACTACAATCACAAAGAATTAGCCAAGATCACCTCAAGCTTAAGTCACACACTCCATCGCCACCCTCAAACTGAGCGACAAGTCGCCGCTGCGCCAGCAGGAGCTGACAAGCGCTGCGCGCACAGAGCAGCTGGGGCGTGAAGCTCAGGTACGGCGGGAAGGGACCGATGAGGTGGAGCAAGCGCCGATGAGGAAATCAACAGGCTAAAAGAAACTCTAGAAGCTACCAGCCACGAAATGCAGCAACTCAAAGAGGACTTTGCTGATTGTGCAGACAAGCTACAGTATGCAGAGAAGCTACTAGAGAAGGCAAAGACTGACTTCAGGGACAAAAACAGCAGAATCAAGGCCCTCGAAGCTCATTTGGCTGAATCAAGAAACGAGATCAGCCGCCTAACACAACTCGACTACGTCACAGAGGAGTCTGAAAGTTTCCAAGAGGAACTCAAGCACGCTTACGAACTTCGCCATGAGCCGTCAAGGACAGGGCGTGCACCAACCGCACCTGCCAAGCAGGACCAAGTCACCTGTGCCTGGACTGACACGTGAACATAAGACAGAGGGGTGATGTTAAAACAGTCACCAGCGCCGTCTGAAGAACTTTATATCACGACAGAACCAGAAGAATCTGCTGCAGCCAGCCGCAGATCGTCGCACAACTTGGACCTAAAGACCTTGACAAGCTCGCCCGAAGCGTTAGCAAATTCAACCCCAGCGTGCCAAACAGCCAAAGCGGTCCAGGCGTATCTGCAAGATATTGATTTCCATCTGGAAATGCGACCTAACGTTACGGACAAAGATAAACTCTATTTACTCGAGCGACATCGGCCTCTGAAGTACGCAGCTTCCTGGACCGGCAGCCTGTTAACACAAAGACTGATTACCAACGGCTGCGAAAAGCCCTTATTAAAGAGTTCGCCGACCCTGAGTCCGATCAAGGCTTAGTGGCTGCCCTGGAGACGAGACAAGGACGTCACGACACTCCTCAAGCTTACTATAGTCGACTCAGACAAGCATATTTTGGAACTCGCAATGATTCTGACATGGAAGATGAACTGAACTTTAAAACTCTCTTCCTCAGGAATCTTCATCCTGGCATAAGCCACCATCTTGGCGTTCTCGCATGTCCACGAACGATGAACACTCAGCAGTTGCGAGACTTGGTGCAAAAGGCCTACTACAAACAAAGATGGCCTCAGAAAAGAGCGCCAAAACCCCAGCAGTTCTTGATTTCAACACGCAACACCATGAACTGGCTCTAGAGGGCACCCAACGCCAAGACAGCGCTAAGCCACCACACAGAGAATGGAATGCACCCCGTCCAACAGAGAACGAGACTCACACGCTGACACCCGACCTGAACAGAGGTATGACCGATGGGATGAACCGCGTGGGACGTCAACGCTCACCTGGGACGACACTGGGAGAAGTGGTCTCATGAGAATCAGTGGGAAAAGGAAGACGAACCAGAGTCAGCCTGACTAGCTGTCAGGCGGAACGGCAGTGACAAGCTGAACAAATCAGCCCCAGAAAACAGCACCGCTTCACCTTGCTCTCAGAGAACAGTAAACACCCTAACTTCAGATGGACATGAAACCCCACCTGAAAACCCAGCAACAGAGTTAAACACTAACTCAACACCCAATACTCCAAATCACAGCAGCGTCCAACAAACACCTGCTGATGAAACTCCAAGTTCCTGAAAGTGCTGTCTCAGTCACCTGCCATTCCTCCGGAGAACACCAGATCAGGTCTGACATCCCTAAACGTTTCCTCCCAAACTCCAGCCCCTCAAATGACCAAAACGATGCCCTCACCACAGCAGGTGCATCACATGAAGAGTCCTGGACCTTTCATGCCCTCCCACCCAACCCTACAGTGGCAGCAGTAACCCCGCCAGCACGCCACTGGCGAGCACACCCCTGCCCTCCTGCATTACCATACCACCTCAGTTCGCTGCTGACGATCTCCTCACCCTCACATGCGGATTCGTCACTACGAACCTTGACAGCTCACATGTCAAACCCATTTGAACATTCCATTTCCTATATGGACCTGAACACATCCTCCGAGCTCCGCAAGCTCCACTCTGTCGACTACATGCTGCATCTGCAAGACGGTGTCCACACGTATGTCCCTGAGCCACTCACTGCGCCACAGCTCGTAGTACCTCACGGCCAGAGGGGGAGTACGCGGACACACGCACACGATGCACCATGATGGGTTGCCAGTGCCAACCGGCAAATCCAAACCACCGACAGGAAAAGGGGGAGGATCCGACCCACTGACACAGACCGACAACCATATGCACCACACAAGCATAACTATTGTCATTTTAGGAAAACATATAGCAACCATGCTTAGACACAACCCATATTCTCTCCTCCGCAGCACTGCTAGGACCAATCTAGTAGAGAGGAGTTACTCTAAAAAATTTTTTTTTTTCATTATTATATAATTTTTAATTAATTTTTTTTTTAATTTTATTTTTAGTTTAAAACTATTTTTTTTATTTTTTTTTATTTACTTTATCGTTTGGGTTCTTTATCGCGTGTCTCACTTTGTGTTTCCTTTCCTCTCTTTCACTTTGAACCCCTTAACCAAACCTTGAATCCAGGTCCTGAAATTGAGATCGACTTCCGTCAGTAAAGTCGTTGTAATTGGCCAGAGAACCGCTGTCGACCGATCGAGGCCACCCGCCAAAATCATGAACGACATGATACACGATGTAAGTTCCTCGATTGACAACGTAGCCATGAATAGGATTCCGTGCTACACGATACCTCTTAGCCTTGTTCAAACGTTGTAACCTCGGCCACTGCGGGCCCCGCTAGTCTCATCCAAACCCATCTCGCCTTTCCCGGTAGCGCTATTCCCATATCGCAAACCCGGAAACAGGTGATTTAGTGGCCTTTTCAGTTTGCCCATTATCGCGTTAATAATGTTTACCGGCTCAAAGGCGTTGTGAATGCGGATTACGGCAAGGGAAAACCTATGTAAAATCCAAACTCCTAAAGTCGCTGCGTATTACGAGAACAACGAACGGTTGTATCTGGCCCCAAACTCAAAGATGGGCACGCTCACTTAGGACATTCACTCCCCCTACCCGAGTAAACTCTGCGTGCTGATAATACCAAGGGCATCTGCGGTTTAGAATCCATTAAACCCGACACTAGCTGCCCCGAACAACACCACGTTCTCAAGTTGAGGTAACGCAGTCGAAATCATCAGAAACCGATGGCTGGTCAGTACCCCAGCACGAACAGCCACCCTCACATGCGATTAACACGACGCCACGCGCGCATTAATTTGCCCAACCAAATGTTATGGATCACTGTCCCGGGGCGTGATCCTCCATATTGACGAGTTAGCATTGTATCACCTCACCGACGATGAATGTCAGGTTGAAATCGAAATCTCTTATTGAATTGACACCGGCTGACAGCGCTAGAAGCTATCGCTCGCCTTCCGCCCGCCGGCGCGCCAATTATTCGGTCCTGGTCTGCCGCTGACACGGCGCTTTGTATCTCTACTATCGTAGGATATGTTATGAATTTGACACTGGCCTTCCTCCTACACAAGCGAGTGAACGTCGTCCAAGAGTCTCTCAACAAATGCGCGTCAGGCGTCCCTCGCCTTTTTCGACGTGGTAATCCCGACCGAGATCCCGAACCCGAGAATTTGAACAACCTGACTGAGATCATGCCTATACCGCCTCGTCGAGCCCCTGACAATTAAAAGTCAAAAATGACCCAATTGTCAATAATGATAAACAATGCATCCCTATGTCTTCTCAAGTTTCTAACCTGTTCCTTCCCAAATTACCCTGCACCAGGTTTTAGTCAGTGATAGGAATGATGTTTGTGTCTTGTATGTGCCTGTTCTTCCTGCCTCTTGTTCCAGGGCCTGACAATGTTCCATCAGGGAACATCACCAAGCCCAAGGGGATATGTAACCATATATCGGCAGGAATTCAACTCTACAAGTCACCAGAAGGGGGCAGCTAAAGAATCAGCAGCCCTCTAAAAGCCCCTCCTCCGCCTCAGCGCAAAAGCGCGTTTTCTTCCTGTTGTGGAACAAAAGGAATGTGCGAAACGCTTCTCAAAGACATTCGTTCATTTCATGACTTTCAAAGCATCCACAAAGAAATATGGATATTAATGTGTACTCTTTCTCTCATATGCTTGTGGAATATGAATATTAATTTAGGAAAACGTGGGCTGATTTCTAATCGTGCTTTAACCTGGAATGTAGGCTGCAGTGTTTAGACTTTTATGAATGGTTGCAAAACTTCATGAATCAGTACGATAACGAATGTGGTGATATTATAAATGTGTAAACTTGATAAAAGTTTTAATACAGGGATCAAAAGTTATTCTTTTCTCCATTGAAAATGCCTTGCAAGAAAACCATGGACATGGGTGGAGCTCCGCCCCATACGGACAATCTGATTCGATCAGCCGCCGGTGGGCGGCGTCCAAACCGGACAGTTGAAAAGACGACGCGCGCGCGGCGCGCTCTTCTCTTCCCTCTTGCAACTCTCTGGCGCTCCTGAACTCGGCGCGCTCAAGCGCGCAAGGCTGACCTGGAAGCGGCCCGCTGGACTCTCACAAAACCAACCATCGGAGGGTCTAAGACCGTGCCAAAGCCGTAGCAGAGCCACGAAGTCAGCGATTGCGGAGGAGAGCTTTCCGATGGCGTCACGCAGCCATCTCAAGTCTCCACACGAGGAACCCGAAGGAGCCGAGCTGAACACGTGACACCGAGCAAAGAACTGAACTCACAGCAGAAAACGAACCAACGTCGAGCCTGCTTTAAACCCATCCAAGCAAGTACAAACTGAATTCCTAATCCTGATTGAACTGGTTAAAATTGATCTGAATGCAGTAACGAAACATACGTATTCGTTCGTGATCTTTTGGCTGGTTGGTTAAGTTATGAAATAGTAAAGAATGTCATTCTTTAAACCTTAACCTCAAAACTCGTATGCCTATGTGTGTGTATGTTCATGTCTTATCAGTTAATCCATTTATGTTAGAATAGCAATATCACGAATAAACCTTTTTCATTTCATAAAGAATTGTCTCTGGAATGTGATTTTAAGTGTTTTTATCCTTATTTGCCCTAAAGATAACGCAGCCTAGCTCTAAACTAGAAATTATTAATCTCGTATATCGTTACCTGGGGCCACGGGGAATGTAAGCGAGATTTTAATTGAGATTAACAGAATGTACTTTGAGTGATTGCTGGACAAGCACTTAATAAGGTGTAAACTGTAAAGAAATATTAATAGGGCTTAATCGAGCATATTCAATATTTAATAACTAATTCCCGGAGCTGAAACAATAGCTCCATATTAAACTGGTATTTTTACTACACTCGAAATGATCACAAAGGTTCTGAGTCTGTGTTTAATAAATCCTGACATTAACAATGAGTGAATCTAAGCTGCTGTGATTATCAGAAAGCATGAAGTGATTAAGAGAAGGAACAGAGACCTGTGATTTGTTTGTGTATAAAGTCTTTGCTATTTATCGGCATGCGTGGCACTGCTTAGCAGACCTTCAAATTGAAATACAGCATGGTTTATTCTTCTGATTAGACGTTCTACTGCCAAGCACTGGGACTTTATCTGCAAAAACATGAAACTGTGTCCGATTGAATGTGCAAATAAGGACAGCAACTGGAGTCCAATCAAGTTCCTGTCATATTAGTGTAAAACAGATCATTTTTGATCATTTGATCAATGAATGTAAATTCTGTGTTCAATAACTAGCTAACCAAGATAAATCTTTTGTAAAAAAAGAAAGATTTTAGACATTATGTTGATTTTAGATAATATGCGTAATATATAAAACATGCATCATGTTTGAATCATAAATGATGGATGGAATTAATCAGTAATCTGAAACACATTGTGATAATTTGTGCTAAAAGACAGCTGGTCTTCCTGTGTTAAGATACTTTCATTGTTTTGAAATTATAACTATAGTTATAACAAGCTGTGTTACCAGTGCAACATACTTCTTGAGGAAAAATAAATGCTATGCCTAACCATAGGAAGCAGTTTGTTCACAAACCAATTGTGATGTCCATTAAGATAATTAATTAGGCATCAGATGAGTAATATTGAGAAGGACGAGGATTGAGTCCATCAGTTTTGTCAAGAAAGCATAAGAAGATTGTTTATTCAAAGATTTTAAGATTTGTTTCTCTTTAATCATGATATTTTGAAGTGCTATCAATTTTTTAAATAAAATAATACAAATTAATTTAAATAAAAACGGCACTATTTTGAACACAAGGTTTCGAGAAATCACTTTTTTCTACACTATTCCAATGTTTCCCAACCTTTTCCTGTTTTATGGAGCCCCATCTAACACACAAAGTATTATTCTATAAAATTGGTGGTGAATTCATATGGATTTGTAAAATCTCATTCTTACGATCTGTTTAGGAAGGTTTGGTTTTAGGATACTTGATATTTAGGTTTCTAAAAATCATTTGTTTTTGTACAAATCATATGGTACACATTCAAACAAAATCAGCAGCTTGTAAAATGGTTATGTTTTGTCATTAAATCAGAATGGTCCCTTCCGTGCAGCTCAAATGAAAAGTCACCTTGTCTGAATCAAGAGAGACATACAGTATGTATAAATCAGAGATTATGGACTCTATTCTGGCCAGAGGTGACAGTTTAAAGTTAGATAAATGTGTTAATGATGGATTTTTGTCCTATACAAACAGCCACTTTTCAATTCACAAGAAGTTAGGCTAATTGATGGACTGGATGATTTTATCAGCTGTTTTGACTCTCATTCTGACGGCACCCATTCACTGCAGAGGAACCATCGATGAGCAAATGATGTAATGCTACATTTCCCCAAATCTTTTTAGATAAAGAAATAAATTCATCTACATATTGGATGACCGAAGGTGAGTATATTTTCATTTTTGGGTGAACTGTTCCTTCAAAATTGCCAGATGAGGCCATTAATATACACTTTAATAAATGTTGGGTTGTTTCGATTCACTATTAATTGAATAAGTCATTTAAATGACTACTTTTTAAAAAATAAATAAGAGTAGAGAATACTTTTGTCAAAATCTGCCTTTGACCAAAGTCTTTATTTATGTTTTGCTGCTCTGAATAGTGTTGTAATAGTTTTCAGATAACCATGAAAATGATTTTTTAGTCCCTCTAAACCTTTCATCTGAAAACCAAATGAAATCCACCCAACATTATGCAGAGAAAATGCAAGTCCTATTATAAAAATGTATACCAATGCTAAACACACTTTGTGTGTTATATTTAAACATTTTATAATATTTTAGTTTTCTGTTGATTTCTAGTGACATGTCTATTTTTGTCTATTTCTAAGACATGCATGCTCTCTGATGGATTTTTCCAGTATGTATGCATGTTATGATATGAGAGCTGTTTCTACAGGGGTTTGCTGTCCTAACACATTTAAGTCCGGCCATCAGCCAAGATGAAACACCTGCTGTTGGGGAGAAACAAAGCGCACTAATCCGATATGTATTTCAGACATGTTAAACATCATCAGCTCCCCAGAGAGTGTCCACTGCTTGGCTACTGGAGAGAATTTTAAAGCAAATTGTTCTAATTTATGTAGGGACAATAAATCAAAATTAGGGTGAGGACAGTGTAATGCACTTCACTGTAAAATGACAAAATGCAGTAGGAGCCGGTCCCATGCCCCGTATATGTTTGTGTGGGGGGTTGTATTTGAAGCTCTTTCTGCGTTACACCTTATTTTATGTGAAACTGTGAGAATGGAATGATATCATTGTATAAAGTGCAGGGTATAAATACTGCTGCAAGCCTATAAGGATTTACTATTTGATGGACAGTGGTTTCAATGCTTCATAAAATTTAATGCACTGAAATATGTGCACGTTTGCATTTTAATGTCCATGAATTGGCCTTCCACTCATATCATAGGTCACTTAAACTGTGTTTTGAATCATGTATGAGAGAAAAAGTGAACTGTATTTTCATTACTTCCAGTGAAATCTCAAAAGTCTCTTTTAGGAAATAGGATTTGGTTGTGATTGAACAAAACAGTTACTCTCTAGGTTTTAATCTAAATGACCATTGGTTGGATCTGTTAAATTAATTTGTACATGTTGTCAACTCGAGATAAATGGGTTTTAATAAAAAATTTACATACTGAGATCACAAAAAAACATTGTGTTTGTTTAAAATAGTATTTTATTGATTTGCTATAAAATGCTCATAAGGAATGAGAATTCAACAAAATAATTTAATGTTTCTTTTATAGTATTTTGTGGTTACACTTTATTTTAAGGTGTCCTTATTACAGTGTAATTATACATTTAAGGACTGAGTAATATTAATTAACTACATGTACTTACTATTTGTCACGGAAACACCAGGCTCTTCCACCACTCAGCGATCTCAATCACCAGAGTTCTGATCACACGCACCTGACCGTCATTCACTAATCACCAGCACCACAGTATAAGAGCATGCAGTTCAAACAGCACAGGACTTAACTCGTATGTCAAGCTACTTATCTGAATTCCTGCTTCAAGTTTCCCGATCTCCTTCGTCTGCTCCTTGTGTTCCTGTGTGTTTGCTACAATTACCTACCTGCATCCGATTCCCAATACCAGCTCATGGAAACACACTCCGTCATCCCACGATCTCTCAAAACCTGGTAACAGATTATAACTGCATTTACTCACCTGCTTTCCACTGTTCATTTACATCAAGACAATAAACCCATCTGTTTGATTCTAACCTGTCTGTGTCCTGAGTCTGACTAAACGTTACACTATTAGGGTTAGGGTTTGTCTTAGGGTTACATGTATGTAATTATGCATAATTTATTGTCATTACAATAGTAAGTACATGTAACTTGTATCAATGACATCTTAAAATAAAGTGTTAGCTATTTAGTTTTTGTCTTTTAAGAAAAGACATAAATGGGTACATGATAATCATTTTAGGGTAGACAATCCATGACAATTTACTATCTATGTCAAAGCTGAACAGCACCAAATAACACATCCCAATAATGTACAACCCAAAATTCTGGAAATGTTGAGATTTTCTTTAAAATTTTTAATAAAATGAAAACTAAAAGACTTTAAAATCACATGAGCCAATATTTATTCACAATAGAACATAGAGAACATAACAAATGTTTAAACTGAGAAATGTTACACTTTTATCCACTAATGAGCTCATTTCAAATTTGATGCCTGCTACAGGTCTCAAATAAGTTGGCACGGGGCAACAAAGATCTGAAAAGCAAGAAATTTAGAAAAGATTCAAATGGCAGAACATCTAGCAACTAATTAAGTAAATTTACATCGGGTCTGTTACATGATTAGCTATAAAAGGGATGTCTTAGAGAGGCAGAGTCTCTCAGAAGTAAAGATGGACAGAGGCTCTCCAATCTGTGAAAGAGTGTGTAAAAATATTATGGAATATTTTAAAAACCATGTTCCTCAACGTCAGATTGCAAAAGCTTTGCAAATCTCATCATCTACAGTGCATAACATCATCAAAGATTCAGAGAAGCTGGATAAATCTCTGCGTAAGGACAAGGCCGAAGACCTTTGTTGAATGACCGTGGTCTTCGGGCCCTCTGCATCACTCATCGGCATGATTCATTCATTGACATTAATAAATGGGCCCAGGAATACTTCCAGAAACCACTGTCGGTAAACATAATCCGCCGTACCATCTTCAGATGCCAACTAAAGCTAGATCATGCAAAAAGGAAGCCATATGTGAACATGTCCAGAAGCGCCGTCGTGTCCTGTGGGCCAAGGCTCATTTAAAATGGACTGTTTCAAAGTGGAAAAGACGCCGTGTCCCCCGGGCTAAAGAGGAGGGAGACCTTCCAGCGTGTCATCTGCATTCAGTTCAAAATCCAGCATCTCTGATGGTATGGGGGTGCATAAGTGCATACGGCTTGCATGTTTTGAAGGCACTATGAATGTTGAAAGGTATATAAAGGTTTTAGAGCAACATATGCTTCCCTCCAGATGACGTGTATTTCAGCAGAACAATGCAAATCCACATTCTGCAGCTATTACAACAGCATGGCTTCGTAGTAGAAGAGTCTGGGTGCTGAATTGTCCTGCCTGCAGTCCAGGTCTTTCACCTATAGAGAACATTTGGCACATCATTAAACAAAAAATACGTCAAAAACGACCATGAACTCTTCAGCAGCTGGAAATCTATATCAGGCAAGAATGGGACCAAATTACAAAATCAAAACTCCAGAAATGTGTAAACTTGATGCCCAGACGGTTTCAAACTGTTTTGAAAAGAAGAGGAGATGCTGCACCATGGAAACATGAAAAATTAGCTAATTTTGTGCATAAAATTGTAAAATGTATCATTTTAAACATTTGTTATGTTATCTATGTTCTTTTGTGAATAAAATGTTGGCTCATGTGATTTGACATTTTTTGTGGTTTTCGTTTTTTTCAAATTAAAACGTCCCAACATTTTCAGAATTCCGTTTTATATAGTCAAAATAGTGAGAATATTTTATTACACAAGTCAGTCTCATAAAACTCACAAATAATCACAGAAAAAGGGTTTCCAAAGACTGATACCAGACAATTAAAAGCCTTTTGAAAAGTGCCATGTCCAGGCTTCTTACCCAAAGATACATCATTTTACTTTTACTTGTGCCCCAAAACTGGGTGTAAAATAGCCCTCATCTTTGGAAGTCTTTGGTGATGATGATGATGTCTGTGAAGGGGCAGATGCTGATGGGACATTGATGGATGTCTGGAGCAGAGCTGTCATTCAACTGGAACTGGAGCCTTTGGTCAGTCATGCAGTTCCCTGATACTGATTCTCTCTCTCTACTCTACACACATGCCTTTACACTTACTTAAAATATTGTTACACTAACATGCTATACTGTATAAGTGTATGCTATAAAACGTGTGTGTATGGACAAAATAATGTGAACTAGGCAATATTTCTGTATTTTACCACCATTTTCCTTTAGTATAGCTTTCAACCTTCTTAGACTATAGATTTATGTAGATTCACATCAACTTTTGAATACTCTCTTGTTGAATGTGATCTATCAGAACATATTCCAGTGTTTCAGAGTTGTCTTCTCTCTAGAGAAGAGTTTCAGAGTTGTCTCACTTTTCTCTATAAAAATATCCAAAGTCTATTGATAATATTCAAGTCAGGTGATTTGACTGGCCGAGACAGATGTTGAAAAGCAGCTTGGTGCTCCTACTATCAAGGTTTTATGATCATAATACTATCAATTTTGCTTTAGTGTCCGTGATTAAATATTCAAAATTTGCAGCATTTTCATGGATGTTGCTAAGAATATTCCTGGATGGATGTATGGATTTACTTTTGGCTTTTTTATTGTATGTAAATTAAATCTTACATTGAGCAATAATTATGATTTACAATGCATATTATATAAAATAAGGAATAATTTCAACTTTTTGTTTTTGAATGCATTGTATAGTTTGGTATTAAGGCAGTTTTTCATTAGAAGGCACAATTAGTGATAAACTAGCCATAGCGGCCCGACTCATTAGATGCTGAAGCTTTATTTAAAATTTGAGCAGTGCCTTGTTTCCACTCTATTCTCCACCATATGTATGCATTAATTAGAGAACTGTGGAGGAGGAGTGCTGTGTGTGTGTGAGTTTATGTGTGAGCATGAATGTGTGTGTGAGAGAGCTAGGCAGTGTGTATGATGTTTTGTGTTTCGCTTCAGTTCTACCCCCTATAACTGAGGATCTAATCAATCTGCTGGCTATTAAGTTTCTTAATTGATAATGCATACAAATTAAGCTGAGTGCTGTTACTTTGGAGACTTTCGAGCAGGTGATTTTAGGCACTGGTCCAAATGGACTTTTAAAGCAGTTAGTGTAAGACTGAATCTGTCTGGCTCAAGATGAATCTATACCACTGAGCTGAGGCTAAGGACAGAATCTTCTCACGTTTTTACTTTTCATGATTCGATTCAGTTAGGCTACACAACACCAAACACAAGAGTTTAAAATATAGATATGTAGAATAAAACAGTGATCAAATCATCAAAGTGATTAGGATTTCAAATATTATTTTTATCATGTACATTTCACTGATATACATCTAAATCATTTTGCACATGATGTTGTTCATAAAGTATGTACATATAATCAACACTTTACTATCACATCTCCTGCTCAGAATCCATCAAAACTGTCTCTTCATGCAAATTAGACAAAATAAACATTAACAACTCACAACCACCAAACATAAATTAGGCAGACAAACCTGGAATGACAGTTACCATCAGCATGATGAGTCATAAAGACAAAATAATGATCCAAATATTCACCCATCTTTACGGCTGATCTGAGGAAAAAACATTCCATTAATCTGACACTCCATTAGGAACACACTTATTTAGAATGCTAAATAGAGGAATGGAAAAACATGTTCAAAGAATTCACACACCACTGCCATGGAACAATAGAACTACTTGGGAGTTAAATCTGACGTGATCATATTTAATCATGAAAGTACTTTGCAAAGGTGATCCCGCAATGTATTTTCATATCACAGTCTAATGTTAAATATCATTGGAGAAATGTCTGCTTCTTGTGTAATGTGTCTGTTAGCAGAGTTGTCTTCATGATTTCTCAATGTCATTTAGATGTTGATATGTTCCTCATTTCAGAAGCAGAGGTTTGACATGATGAAGACACTTGTTGGATGATTTCTGAGGGCTGGTCTGCCTTTTGGTCTTCGTCCCCTTGAGACAAACGGACCTACAGGCATGCCAAACTCATTCTCTGATCAACACAATCTGATTTGGTCAATTTTGCCACATAGGACACATTCTCCATTACAGAGATAAATAGCTTTGGGCCAACTGTCGACCAAAACTTGTAAGCTAATAAATTATTCCAATTTCTTCAAATAGATTTCTCTAGAGACAGCCAGGGGAAATACACTTTTTGATTAGTGACGTGCGTGTGTGTGTGTGTGTGTGTGTGCGTGTGTGTATGTATTTTTGTGACACACAGATATGTCATCTCTGATTAGGACCAGAGCTTCTCAGGTGGATGTTGCCTGAAGTGCTGTCATGTTGTAATGAACAAACAGAGGTTGGATCGGCCCACCTTTTCCCAATCTGGATATGGTGAGAAAATCTTCATACTATATTCTACATGGGCATGACATTTGGGTGAATATTAATGCCCACTGTAATTAAGTATGCTACACTTAGCTTGGATAACTAAAACATTTATAAAAACAAAACATTTACAAAAACATAATTATGTCCATAATATAGCAGTGTTTTGTCTTTAAGCAAGCCCAATATTTGTGTTGCAATGTTAAATCATTGCAATGTCATTGTTACATCAGTTATGATATCCCTAATCCTAATGGCTCTAGAGTTGCATTTACAATTATCTCCATGTCCTTGCCAGACATTTTCTTAATAAGGTGCATGCATTTTGCAAGTGGCAATTACCTTACAGTTCATCCATTCATAGTTCATTAATAGTTCATCCAAAAATGAAAATTTTCTGAACAGTTACTCACTCTCAGGCCATCCAAAATGAAAATTAATTTGTTTCTTTATCAGAACAGATTTGGAGAAATTTAGCATTACACCACTTGGTCACCGGTGGATCTTCTTCAGTGAATGGGTGCCATCAGAATAAGAGTCCAAACAGCTGATGAAAAAATTGCAAACCTTAACAAGTAATCCACTAATACACTAACACTAAGATTATACAAGTTACTATAGTTTTGCTATAATCAAACCACGGTTAATTTTCGTAAGGATCAGTTTAAACCATTGTTTCCAGCCGAAATACAAGTCTTCTACACTTCCTCTTGTGAAAAAGTCCATATTCTGTTGTCTTCTCACAAAAATATCCACTGACATAATTGTGTACAACTGTTTCACTTTCACTGTGCTCGATATGTACATACTGTATTGATCTCCGGATTCAGATGAGACTATTTTTCAACAATAACAAAATTGGCCGGTTGCACATGTAATGCATCCTCCTGCTGGAGGTGTTAACTTACGAACCGCCTTGAATTATAATGGCTTAAACCATTACATTCAATAACAATATTTCCATATAAACATAGCGGTTGCACTGAGCATGAACACACAGATCATTTATCAACCGCTCGGTGCCCTAAATTATTACGTCTCCAAACTTTCGAACAAGGTCAAGGAAATTCAAATTGTAAATTGAACTTTAAAGGGTCAGCGATTTTTACTTTCCCTATTCATCTTCTCTCACCTTCTAACTTTGAGCCCAGGAGTGCACGATAATTGCATTTCAGTGGGTGGCAGAGTTTCATTATGTCTTCCTATCTTCTGCTCGCATGTGTAATTTAGTCAGGTCTTCCGAGAACTACGTAAAGGCAGGACTGCTTTAAAGAGAAGTTGTTACGTTTTGCAAATGAGCTCTATTTGGTGATAGTGATGTTTCCTTCTGTGTAGCCAATTTAGGTCCAAAATATGATTTTCACTTCACATAAACTGAATGGCAGTTCTCAATGAGGTTGTTAGTCTCTGATGTTCAGCGGACACTCTAGACAAAGCATTTAATAACACAGACACTGTCATTCTGAGCCAATGAAAACCCTTATTTGTCTTCCCACTTCAGAAAAACTCCACCACCTCCAGCAGCATAATACAGTGAGGGTATGTGTTTGCAAAGATATACATGCGAGCTTGCACGTGTGTGTGTGCGCCTGTGTGCAAAGAGCAAAGCAACCAGCTGGGTTGTAGGGGTAATAAAGAAGGAGAATCAATAGGGCATGCAATGGAGCCAAGGTGCTGCCATTTATCATGGCGCTTCTCTGACTCCAATCATTCATCAAGCTCAATGAGGCAGCAAATAGGAAAATGACTATTTGTATCAAACACATCTGCACTCATCCACTGAGGTATTTTATTCCCATTAACTTCCCAAGTAAAATACCCACTTTTCAGCTGTACTGTGTGTGTGTGTGTGTGTGTGTGTGTGTGTGTGTGTGTGTGTGTGTGTGTGTGTGTGTGTGTGTTTTATATTTGCGTAGTTAGTAGTAAGACAGCTTACATTGTGGGAATATTTAGAGCTGCATTCCTTTGCACATGCATCTGTCAAAACGTCACATATAAACCCATCCACCTCCTCAACCTGACCATATGCAATTATATATTTTGTCTCCATAACAGCATTTTTAACTCACGCATTAACAGGTTAAATTGTTCTATTGCTCTCTCTCTCTCTCTCTCTCTCTCTCTCTCTCTCTCCAGCAATGGATGTCTCGAGAATCAAGTAAATATGCATTTCATTAAAATTTGATAGTCTCTCATTTTTGTTCATAAATGACCATTCGGGACGTGTACTAGATGTTCATTTCCATTGGCCAGGGCTGCATCAGATGTAAATGGGTGGATTAATGTAATTATGGTGTAATATGCCATGAAATAGTAGAGTCATTATGTCTGCTCTTTTATGAGGTGTCTGTGGATATGGATTCTGAGGGATTTCTTTTGCTGACAAATGGCATAATTGCATTTGTTGTTTTAGGTTGTTATGATAATAAATGTAATATTGCTCACTAAGACATAAACTCTAGAAATAAAATAGTTACTCATAGGAATTTATTGCCTGCCATTTAAAATAATCGTCTTTATTATTTGCTGTCATGAAGTTGTGTTTTTTTTAACTAACCTGGCTGGCTTGTTTTAAATTCAGCGTCAGATATTTGTACAGGTTGTGTCCTTATCCAATAGGATTATTTTATTCAATTGATTAAAGGCTTGTGCTTTGTTTGTGTATAGTCTAATCGTGATTTATTGCATGGACCCTAAATCAATTTCAATCACTGTTGAAAAAAAATACACATAAAATACAATTAATGACCTAAACTTGAGGCTTTGCTTTGTCTGTGGTAATTGAGGGGAAAAAGCAAGGTGGGATCCTAGTAGACATTATTGTCATCTGGCATTCACTGTGCACAAAACAGTAAAGCAATAACAGCCTGAAATGAAGTCTTCTCTGTGAAAACATTGCATTTATTTAAGTCTAAGTAAGTTGTCTATGGAAAAAAAACTGAGGAAATCTTTAGAAAAATATGCATGTTTAGTAACCATGCAAATGCATTTGTGTTTGCAATATATAAATAATATACCACATTAATATCACTTTGTAACATTTATTTTATGATGAGCCAATCTTGAAGGGTTTTTCAAAACTCACAAAATCAATATCGTGCAAATAATTGTGAAAATATATTGTTTAGATAAATGTATTTTGCTTACACAGAATCAGCACATTTTATGCATACTTTGTAAGAAAATACCCTAAAATTCCTGCATAATGCTGCTATTGTTTGTCTTTGATCAGTTTCTTGTGGTGTGCAGTGCTTACCTGAATTAAAAATAATTTGTTTGAATTTGCTATGTCTGTCACAAATATTCAAAATTAGCCAAGTAATTATTTGATAGTCCCAGCAATTACTATATAAATGGTTAAATTTGGAACTCTAGGGTCCCTAATTGATCCAAATTTGATGTTTTGCATATTTGCATAATGAGGAAATTGATAGAAAATTGTGTTCATTCATTTGTGAAGAATCCTATGAATTTTATGAATTTGAAAGCCGTCCGTTGACTCTGGATGGATGACTTTGCTTGCTGATCGCTGGGAAAACTGGCCTCATGCCAAGTTCACAGTCATGCAGATGGACCTAAATGTAAGCAGATACATGTTAAAAATAAGATATGTAAAATAAATTATATTTTCAAATGTATACATCATTAGTTTTCTTTTTTGCACACAATGTCTGCAAAATCACACAGTCTGTCATTTTTTTCCAAATGCTGCAACTCCTGACTAAACCAACTGCACACGGAGACGTACTCATGCGTGGCCGCTCTGCCCTCATAAATACAGAACAGGCAGAGGTGATGTCTCCATTTCACACACAGGCCACAGGCACAATATGAGACCCTGTATTGCAATTATTTCGCCTCTGGCTTTGACGGTAAAGATGAATTGCCAGTTCATCCTATCATTGTTTTAGAGGCCGCTTAATGCCAGTTGAAATACTTATACCACATAATGACTTCAGCATGCCGCCAACAATAATGGCATAAATGAGAGTAGATTTATCACAACAATTCATAGCAGGAAATTTCTCATCAGGCCTAATTACTCATTACTCATGATCTGGCCCTTTCTGTTCCATATATATATATATATATATATATATAAATGTTCATGAATAGACCAATGAATACAAACAAAGCTGGAGAACATGTATTGAGCAAAGGAGTTTTTCCAATTATATATATATTCTTGAGAATGCAGCAAAATGTATTTGCTTTATTTCAATTCCTTTTTAGCCATCTTAGGTCTAGTATTACAGATGGTAATCTGATTTAGAAATTTGGTGTAGGCCTGTATTCTTAGTTCTTGGTCGTTCATTTAGACAGCGTAAACCTACAACTCACCACTAAAGTATTAGGATCTTAGCACTTGAGATGCTCTAAATAAGATGTCCGATGTAGTTTATAGCATGTGATAATATCCTTCAGGGGCTCACTAAATCATTTCATGATCTGTTGCCTGTTGGCCTCATCCGACAGAAAAGGGCGAGTGGCTGTGGTGCATCGCTCCGAAAGTATAAAAGAGATGAAGGTAAGGATATTAAGTGACTCTATAGAACATCCAGGGCACAACAGAATGATTGATGGCGGGACAATGTGAGAGCTCGTGGACAGAGGACCCTTGGAGAGGCAGAAAAAGCCATCTCCAGCCTGGTGTGCTTGTGCGGTCTATTTGTATGAGTAATCAGTTGAGCTCCCTACTCTGTCAGTCCTGTTTACTCACTGATTCTCTCAACAAGACAGTCATTGACACGGGATAGATGGGGATAGTCTAGCAGAGAAAACGGCAGCTTTAAAGAGGTTAGGGTTATGCTGGAGTCTCCAGACCCAAAGCACTATATTACACAATGTGATATTTGTAATACCTGACCATTTATTTGAATAGAAAGATTGTGTGTGTGATTTCCTTATGTCCTAGGAGTGTGTGTGTGTGTGTGTGTGTGTGTGTGTGTGTGTGTGTGTGTGTGTGTGTGTGTGTGTGTGTGTGTGTGTGTGTTAACTAGACTGGCTGCAGGTGCCACAATGGTTCATTTTCACCAGCTGATGCCCGGCTCTTCTCGCCGTAACCGCAGTAACATTCTCTCCCCTTTCCGAACGTCACTAATTTCTCTTCCACAGTCAAACACACATGCGCACTAATGGTGTAATTGATATTCAGACAGCGCTCTCTGCGAGGACACCAGGACTACATTCAGATGTGTGCTCTTTCGCACATTTTCGCACATATTGGTTGCCCGAAGAGCCACGCTGGGTTTGAGTTAAAATATGCTCACAGAGAGCAGTCATTTAAACGTCATGCCAAGTGCAACCACCTCTCTGCATAAATGCGGCCCACAGTACTTTGTTACTTTGTTATTTAGCATTTAGCCTACCATAGACTCACCGAGGCCTATGAATTAAAGTTTGTTTTCTACTGAATTAGTAACACGTAAATATTTTGAACTATTACTAACCTATGTTTGCATGTTGTCCTTCATTTATTTTTCAGTATAAGTCTACTTTGACTTGGTCGTATGAAATCTCGCCGCCCTAGTTGTTCCGTGCACTAGGATAAGCCACACATCCAGTTTTCCCTAATCACGACAATTACTTCTGAATTATCTTCGGACCCTGACAGACGTTCCTTGTAACTCTCTTTTATTTCCAAACGGCCCCTAATCAGCGACTCTCATTACAATCGCTGATTAAACTGCAAATTATCCAGCAGCGCCAACAGTTCGCGCCTACCACCGGCTCGTTCAATATCAATTACACCGAGCAGCATTTCTGCAGCCTCCGGGAGCCTCCAAGTGCTTGATGGGGGCACTTATTAGTTTGGAAAACAAGGAAAATACCAATAACCAGGGGTCATGAAAAAAGAGGACACGGAGGGATTATAAGGTGTCAATTAAAATGCCATCAATAGATACGACATTCTTATTTGCGCACATAGGCTATAGGCTACTGTAGCCTTTGAAATGTAGTGGTACATATAGGCCTATCCCACCTGGAGGAGTGTCTGTTACTTCATGTCAAGTCACCCACTTCCAAAACAAGCGATTTACGATCTCTGCTTCTTCTTAGTCATTTTTACCCTTTGTACTTTAATAATGAAGAATAAGTTCCATGCATGGCCTATAAATACCAATGTCTGTATAAAAGCCAGCGCGCAGAGCGCAGCGCTCTGGTTGTGTGGTCCAAATTAATTTACTCTCAGATAAAAATAACGTCGTGCTACGCATTTACTTGGCAAATCATATCTGTATGTCTCAGTGCAGTTATATAAATACAAATTAATGTGTTCTTCTTGAAGAACAAATGGGGTGAGAGGGTGCTATATCGAAATTAAAGTATTGCTATAAATGCATTTCGAGGAATTTTCAAGTGGTGTTGTTAGTTATCCTCTGTGATGTACGCATATGTAATATCGATTTTATTTTTATTACACAAACATTTAAAATGGGCCCCAGATGTAGCTTTGCTACAGGTTGGTGCACGATATGCTACAGGCCAACAAATAGGCCTATATTGGCTTGATAAAATGATATATTTTGGGGGAAGATTATGTACAGTTTTCAATATTCAAATAATTTGCTGCAGTTTCATAAGAAATAACATCGGTGACTCAGTGGAAAAGCTAATGCATGATTGGTTTTCGTTACAGAAGTCTATATTTTACGTTTAGAAAGGGAATGACGCAGATCTACATCTAGCTAGACTGCTGAAAAAAGGTTAATATAGCTACTTTTGTGCCAACAAATATTATTTTTTTTAATAAAGAAGGGACAAAACCATGTATTATGTTTCACAAAAGTGCCTCAGGGTAAGAATAAAATGCCTCCACTGGGGCAACTCTTAAGTGAATATATGCATTCCTCAAAGCGGCAGTAAAGCAGCATGATATATTCATTTGGTGAGTGCAGCTTTGTATATACTAACAATGACGACTGAAATTATTTGTATCTGACACAAAGTGTGACAAAGTATGTCAGGCATTCTGAGCAAAGAACACACATTACCGAAGATCTGCCCCATAATGCACCTGACTAATGGCAGCTTGCCCACGCGCCCTGCTGATTTCATGAAAAATGAATTTTGTGCTGTCACTCGGTCACTCCTACAAGTTAGCAAGCAAATCCGGAAATAAACTATTAGTGCGCATTTATTATCAATAGTGATATCTACAAACTCTATTAGAAAAATCAGCCAGCAAATTATTCAATAAAGGTATCTCGTTTGTGCGTAATTGACAAATAATCAAAATATATCAACGTAACCAGCACACATTTCAGTTACAATCAAGTAAAAGTAGACCATTTACCACCTGACTTGGTCCGAATTAGAGCTAAATTGACGATCAATTAATCTTGGAGGCGCTAGAGTTGTATTTTGTGGACAAGCAGCAGAGAAGTGGCAAATAAATGGAGAAGAGACAGGAGATTAGTGGAATGAGCAGAAAGGAGCTGAACCGCCTCGGTCTGTAGATAATGGGCTTGCAGCTGGGTCGCAAATTGCTGGATTTGTATCATCAGTATGGAGTCAAATAGTAGCCTTTATGATTTATCACACAGAGTCCGAGGTTGTTTTTTAACTTTCAGGCGCAACATGGTTGTTCGAATGGGGTTGAATCTTCTGGCATACCCACGAGATGAGTAGCTTCAATGCAATTTAAATTAGCATGGGTAAAGCTTCAGGTAAATGCAAATAAACACCTGTTCAGATCATTCATTTTTAACGAAATAAGCGAAGACAATAAACGACAATAAAAAAATGCAACACAGGCGAAATGTTTTCATTTCCACATAATGCATGCAATCAAGCATCTGAGAGTCCTCCTAGATTCACTTGCTATTTTCTCCAATTTGGTCAATAACATGATGCATTGTAAACATTGCCGTTTTGAGAGATAGCCTATACCTTTATTGCTTTATGAAAATGATAAGACTCATTCGCATCGAGTTTTCTATTGAAGGGGAGTGGTTTGGCGCATTTAAGCACACTGTTTCACTCTCGTCTTGCAATGTACAAGGTCGGTGAAACTAATTATTTTCAGTATTAATTTGCTGATGCATTAAATTGCATTAGCAGTGTGATTATGCTGGAATTTAATAATTACTAGCACATGTTCCCAATTTGGAAAAACTCAGAGTGACCACTGACCCAAGTCCTCCCTTCTCGCAAGCCACTTAAGGCCTTTCTTAAATGAATAATGTCAGTATATGTATCGTCTTAAATATTAGCTACCACACCCTATTCCTTTACTTGTTCGACACATGAGTTCGCTTCACTGTTTATTTTAAACAAAACAAAAATGACAAAATATGAATTTTTTTATTTGATTTTAAAAATAACTATATTATGCATATTTATATTGTTGTCCCACGGATTTTGTGTCAGAGTAAACTTAACTAAATTTCTTGCATAAGGCCCATTGCATTATTATGAACTTGCATCTGTAAAATCTGGAATAAACCTTGTTTGTAGACTTCGAGAACAAAGTTTTAGTGCAAACGTGGACATCGAAGTAAACACATTTTCATGTTTAGATGATTGTCGTGCTTACCCCCAAAAGTCTCATTACGGACCGTGATGGAGGCCAGCCAGTCCGTGACACACCGACGCTCCATTTCATTACGGTAATCGCCGTCCAATGCTGATTATTTTATTTAGGGCCATAATTGTATTCTCCCCAGATAACGCACGTTGAAATCGGGTCCACATGGAGGGCACCGAGTCTAATCACAGTATGAGATGCGACGGGGGTCGCGTCTGCTTGAACGGAGGAGCCGTTGTGCTACTTTCCAGTTCACTTATTTCACGGTATATATGAACCCTTTGGACCTATTATCCAGCCTATGTCAAACCGCAATGTCATTTACACAAAGTAAATAAGAATTCATCATGGATGGAATCGGTAAGTATCAACAGAAATTGTCCTGAGAAATCAATAAAATAACACCCTGAAGCACATAAGCACATTCAAAATCATGTTTACATTTTATATATGACCACTGCAACATTTACAGCCAATAATAATAATAAAAATAATAATAATGATAATAATAACAGCAATACTAATAATAACACCGACATTGTTTCTTCTCTAATTACAGTAAATTGTAAATGGCAACCTTTCAAATAACAAACCATTTGAACCTTGGAGCAGAGATAGCTATAATTTCAATAATTTACTATTACCAACTTGCACAGAATGCGTGCACAAGAAAACATGGATTAATAATAGCAATAATAATAATAATTATTATAATAAACAGACATGTAATGTTGTCATTATATGAAGTTATAATATTGTTATATAAACATAATGTTATCCACCGCCGTGATTATATAGCCTAGATTATTTAAGGTCTAAAATATTGCATTGATCTGAACGGATGTTTAGACCCATTCCTTTCTTTAATATTCAGCTGGATTCAAACTACATTACAGCAAAGTAGCCTACGCGACGACCCCAACGGAGCTGTTTTAAAGTAGTATGAAGAAATAAGACAGTATTTGTAGGGTCTTTGGTGGTATTCGAGATTCCCATATCCTTTGTGTTTCTTAATTACTCTCAGTAGTCCAACAGCTGGCCGTACACACTGATTGATTATACAAAAACACGCTGAAAACTTGACAGCCTAGCGAATGTGCTTTCGCTGAATGGATTAAATTAGGCAATGTATGTCAGCGAGTTTGAATGAAATAAATCAAATGACTTGCGTCAGGGCTGATGAAACATCGATACAACCGAAGCATCAGTACGCATCAGGAGCCTGTTTCACCTCAATCTTTACCGAATTCTTCAAACGTGATTTACAACGCCTTCTTGCAGTATATCTAAACACAGTTAAATTACCGCATTACTCAGATTTCACTGTAATAACTGAGATGAAAGCTCATAGGTTTGGCACTAATTACTTCAAATGCTTAATGGTCTTGAAAATGACTAGTTGGAAATGTACCTTGGATGTGTTGTTAGCTGCCTCAAGGAATTCATCGTTTTTGATAGATGGATTCCACTCAAATAAAGCTGTAACTCACATGAAGGTAATAAAACAACCAGCTCACAGCACATAGCAACCCTGTGTTCATTCTCTTCACAGGAAAACACGCAAATATGACCCGCGTTCTGCATTCGATTCGCAAAGGGCCTCGTATAGATAGTGACTTTACAAAAAGTGCCCTCATTCCATGTGTTTAGATGGAATAATATTGCGTCCCAAGTCGGTCAAGTAGTAGGCAAAGACTAGACTTTTCCACCTTTTGTGAAGCCTCTTTTTACCAGTACAGAAAGATTTATTATTCACTGGTTATTTGCCATGATTATGAAGTCATTTAAAATGTATAGCTAATAAGGGGGCGACGCAATAAATTAGATTTGAAATGAACGAGAGCAACTGCAGAAGAAGCCGGTTTGTGGATTTTAGTGGTTGGTTGTCTGACATTTTCAGCCCTCAATTCTGATTGGCTCCCATTTGTGGAAGCGCACGGGCTCATCCAACTATTAAGCGCCTCCCAATCTCTCTAAAGAACAGTATAATACATGGAACCGCCTTTTTAAACGCACTGACGACTTTCCTTCATTTGAGCCCTATGCGCTTTTTAAAGGGGTTAAAAATTGTAGAGTAGTTTGGGAAGCAGTTGTGACTCCAGCAGTGCGCAATGCTCTCTCATGCCGACCTTTTGGATACTCGCCTCGGTGAGTTATCGCCACCAAACTCCGGTCTTCAGCTCCACTGTAAGCTAGAGTATTTTTCAGTCTTCAAACTATATTTTAGTGAACTAATGTGATTGCAAAATTGATATCTCAATCTGTTCTCGTTTTACATGCAATGTGTGTTAATTATCAGATGAATTAATTACACATATTCATCAGCTTCCTCTGATGGATTGAGAAACTGAACAATGTTTTTTATAATCGTTTGTGCAAAAAAATATGTCAATAAATAAATACATTTTGTTCTTTCTGTCTTTAATATTGATATTTACATGTTCCTGTCATTTGGAGAGAATGCTCAGTTTTTGACTCGTGCGTCCGCAGGGATGAAGGATGCTGCAGCCGAGCTTCTCGGACACAGAGAGGCTTTGAAGTGCAGACTCGGGGGGACTGACTCCGGACACCCCGGCGATCTTACTTCGGCTGCAGAGACTGTGGAAGGGAGCACTCTGCTGCCCGGGGAAGACATAAACAATGGTGGATCCAATAATGGAATGCAGCAGGTCAACGCCAAAGACCAAGAAAAGCAGCAACAGCAAAACCCTAATAATCAGTCAGGTGGCCAGCAAAACCAACAGAAACAGAAACGCCACAGGACCCGCTTTACTCCAGCGCAGCTGAACGAACTGGAGAGGAGCTTTGCTAAAACCCACTACCCTGATATCTTCATGAGAGAGGAACTCGCATTACGAGTTGGTTTAACGGAGTCACGGGTTCAGGTGAGACTGAGTGGACCATCATAACGGAGCTTTCCAGCTGTGATTAACTGTTTTAAAAGATAAACGGAAAGTATACAAAAAATATGTCATGAAAATAACGACCCTTAAGGAGCCGTAACAATTGCATAAATTGCATGGTATTATGTCTTAAATAGGCCTAATAATAATAATAGTAATAACAATAATCCCTTAAAACAATGTCAAGCCTAAAATATAGGTAAATATTGATGCTGCCCACCGCGCAAGGACTACTTTAAAATGTTAAAAACATGTGTGTGCATGTGTTGTCATTGCAAAAATACAACGGTAAAAAATCTATATAAAAAAAGTTAAATAAATGCCCTCAAAAAAAAAAAAAAAAAATCTAGTTGCTAAATTAGATTTTTTTTTCTTCAAAGAAACTAAACATCAACAGAATTTATGCACTAAACAACTTTATAAAACGTGTTGCACTTCTGAATACGAATTGTGTCATCAACAGTAGTATAAAAATATGCAAATTAGAAATAATACAATAAAAAATAAAAATAGTAGCAAGGCTTCTATAATAATTCGTATGAGCCAAGCTCTAAATGTTAAAAATACCTCAACAATAAGAAGGGCTAATATCCATTTTGTACGCGTGTGCGCTTATTTTCATCATGAATTCATTATGATTATGGTTTCATGATGAATTACTGAGGCCGTCATGAATGTGCCAGCTATAACGACTTCATCGTCGGCTGTCTGCAAAACATTAGCCTATCGAAATAGCTTGTTCTCGTTTTCTCTTGAAACACATGTTGTCCGTGAAGATAGGAGCCTAACATTTTAAATTGTACATAGCGTCAACAAAAAGCAAGCAGGTGCATGTTTATAACTCTCAGCAATCAGCATTCATGAATAACCATTGTACAACGCCTACATATTTACAGTGGATCAGTTCTGCATTTAAAATAAAAGTGCTCGCCTTTTACCCAAAAACGTATTGCAAGAAATTGTGCGGTATATATTTTATTTTTGTTTTTATTTGTTACTTGTTATTAATTTATTTATTTCAACCCAACTATTTTTTTCAAATTGTAATCAAAAGCAAAAAATCAATCTTTTAAAATCAAAGCAATATTGTTGTATGCTTTTAAGTATAGCAAAATATTTGTTCAACTATAATTTATACTCACCAACGAAACGCGTGACTTTCTAAATAAATGTTTGTTGTTGTTGCTCCTTTCAGGTGTGGTTCCAGAACCGACGCGCAAAATGGAAGAAGCGCAAGAAGACAACCAACGTTTTCCGGTCGCCGGGCACTTTGCTGCCAACACACGGCCTGCCTCAGTTTTCGTCTGCGGCTGCGATGGGCGACAGTCTCTGCTCTTTTCATGCCAACGACACGCGCTGGGCCACGGCCGGGATGCACGGAGTCTCACAGCTGCAGTTACCGCCTGCGCTGGGCCGACAGCAGGCGATGGCACAGTCCCTGTCCCAGTGCAGTCTCGGAGCTGGCCCCCCACCAAACTCCATGGGCCTTTCCAGCAGCTTATCGTCAAATGGTTCCGGTCTTCAATCGCATCTGTATCAACCCACATTTCCAGGGATGGTTCCCGCTTCCCTCTCGGGTCCAACGAATGTGAGCGGCTCCCCTCAGCTGTGCAGCTCGCCGGACAGTGATATGTGGAGAGGGACTAGTATCGCTTCGCTGCGCCGTAAAGCACTCGAGCACACCGTTTGCATGAGTTTCACCTAATTTCAGCAACCAAGACGTCTTTTCTGTCACTACAAACCCCAAGTATTCCTGAAAAACTGTCACGGAGCACTCAGGATATGAGGTTATGACTGTGAAATTACAAATTGGCAGCTTCACAGGATGATGGGATACCAACAAACACAGACAATGCTTCTTTACAGCAGATGTAGACTCTAGTAATAGTTTTAATGCTTGAAATATATGTAATTTATTTATGTGTTGGATTCGGTCATGTTTATTTGGTTTTCATAGCTATTGATTTTAATAACGGCGAGTTATTTATTTATTTATTTATTTATGAGTATTTATTTGGCAAGCATATTTATTTCGATGATCGGTGATATTATTTTGAACTAAACTAAATGTAAAAGGACACGTTATTAAGGACCACATGTGTGCATGTACAGATTGTTTTACGGCATGTACTACATGTTGGGGTGATTTTTCAGGTACAGAACTGAACATGTTGGAGTAAGGGCCAGTTTCCAAATAATCAGATTCAGAAGCATGGCAAATTTCAACCAGGAACAACAGGAAGTTATTTACATAAAGCAAAATGAACTTGAGTGTTTGTATAGATAAGAAAAAAAATGTTATCTGCTGGTCAATATTTGTGATATGTTTGAACTTATTGTCTATACTTATTACTGGAATATGGTTTTTGTAGATGTTTATCTTGCCAAATTCAACAGAATTGGGAAGGTTTATGTAAGTGGGTGAATAAAATCATTTTAAGAATTTCAGTATGGTATGTGATCTCTATTGATGTCCAGAATATTTTTGAAATATTAAGTAAATATTGAGGGTGTTGCCAGATGATTCAAGAGTGACTTTAATTGCCAAGTCCACATGCAGTTTTATAGACGGAGCAGCAAGAAACAAAAAATGTAGCTCAAAATGAAAAACTGTCCACATATTTTAAGGTTATGGAGCGATAATTTGCCATTCAAACATGTTTGTCGGAAGTCATCTTATAATTTAGCAGCCTTTTTTTTCTAAAGCAACATTCTGGATAGACATGCTTTGCTCAATAGGGACACTCAACAATGCTAAAGTTCATTAATTTTTACCCCATCTACAGAACTGATTGACAAGTTTTCAATACATATACAATACATATTTACCCCCCGACATTAAGTAAAAATATAAAATGGTCATTATATATATATATATAGATAGATAGATAGATAGATAGATAGATAGATAGATAGATAGATAGATAGATAGATAGATAGATAGATAGATAGATAGATAGATAGATAGATAGATAGATAGATAGATAGATAGATAGATAGACTGGCGTAGCACAAATCCTGATCCTTATTTTATAGTTTATTTTTTTCAAGGATATAATCATGGTCATTTGGATAGTCAAGACAACATATATTTTTTCCCAGTGATACATCTGAAATATCCTCATAACACTGAAAAGTGTTCAATATATAAAAATATAAAAAATATATATGTTTTAGATTGATGCAGATGTTTAATTTGAATTAACAGCCAAGATAAAACAAATGATTGTGATTGGGAAAGAGACAATTTTCTTCCTTAAAAACCTATTAAAGGGATAGTTCACCTAAAATGAAAACGCATGTCAATTTCAAACTTATTTGTCGTCTTTCTGAGGAATACAAAAGAAAATATTTAGAATGATTACTTTCTCTCCCTCCAACAATGACAATCAATGTTCAACATTCTTTAAAATATCATATTATTTTATATTCCCTGAAGAAATATTTGCAACGACATTAAGATGAGAAAATTATGGCATTTTATAAAATTTTTAGGTGAAATTATTATTCTATGGAAATTATTATTCTATAAGATTTTACAGCTCTTTTGCAAAAATGTAGGGCTAAATACTAGTGGGCGTCTACCCTGGATCATCAGTTCCTTGCATAAAGGCATAATATTCCCTGAAAAGTCCTTGAAAATTTGGGAAACGAAGACACGTTTACTCAAGACCCGTTGCTTTTTCTATAGCACCAACACCAACATAATTATAGATATATCTTACTATACATTTTACAGAGATAGCTTATGATACTGCACATTACTACTGCATTCATAAATTCCAGTTGCAATAAGTCCGTAGGGATGTATGTTTATCTGCTTGTAGCCCTTGCAGACACATGTCTACAAGCAAAATTGTAACCAATTAGTGTGGCATGTTTTTTTCTCCTCATCTTATGTGTGGTGAGTAACCGTGCTACCACTGGCCGGTGGAACAGCACACAAACATCTGCTTGATCATTTCTCCAATACAATGGCCAGACTGTGTCCCATTTAGCAAAGATTTCTTTCAACTGTGAGAAGAACTACTGTCACTTCAGCAATCACCTTTATCAATTGACAGAAGACCCAGACCTGGACAAATGTAAGCAGATATAAAATAATTACTGTAATGCCTGTGGCAACAGCTTACAAACCTATCTACTATTCTACTCTGTTTGATCTTAATATTTTAAAATACATATGATAAAAAACATGGTAAAAAGTGAAATCCAAAATAGCTGCTCTCAGAGTGCCGCCTGCACTGATGTGAAACTAATTGTCCCTGCAAATTTGCATATAATATTTCATGAAACAATGGAAAATGCAGAATCTACACAAGCCTCCCTGATCATTCAACAGTCTCCATGTAGACATCCATCATCATCAGTTTTAGCATCTGCTCTGAGAGACCCTCTGCCTCTCTGGTCAAGCGCATGCTCGGTTCACTGTGTATTTCACCACTTTAAACTAAAGTGTCTTGTGATTAAAACAACAGAATATAATGACAATAGGAGATTCTTTAAATGGAATGAATGAGATTTTGTCAAAAGTGTTCGTTGAAAAATCTACTTTCAGTTAATAGTCGGCCCTTAGGGCCACTGAAGACGCTTCTTTTTCTTCATTTTTATAACATGGTCCCATGGATATGAGTGTATGCTAATGAATCAGTGATATATGCATACAGATGAGATTTGAGTTATGAATTAAATGAAAGCTGCATGTGTATCTATTTCACAATACCATGCTCCACTTTAGCAAAGTATCTGATTATGGTCATCAAAATCAAAATAAGTCTGCAAAAAAAAGTAGAAGATAGAGAGATACACAATGCACTTCTAATGCACATAAGCCATTCCCTGCTTTTCCTTGCTTGCTTTCTTCACCCAACCTGTCCACACTTGCCCTTGAGTTGCTCTGTCAGTGCATGGAAAGCACCTCAGAGCCTCTGACAAGAGCAGCACTAAATCAGAAATCAGTGGCTGGCAGAGGAGCAAGCCAGCATGAAGGTCACAGACATCCGCGGGATGCCATCTTTATCCACCCAGAGCACACATCCGTGACCAGCAGGAGGATTCTCCCCGTCTCAGACTGGGACAGGCTACATGCCATAATCAAAACAGCCTGAATTAAAACATAAGCAACAGAAACACAGAATTATTCGTCCCATTCTGGTTTGAGCAATGTATATAGGTGAGCGTACAATAATGTGTAAGTATTTATAAATGGGTTTAATATTTTTCAGTAATTTCTGTTTGTCTGTAACGTTTATTTCATTAAGATTTTTTTTATATATATATTTGTAAAAAGGAAAAAGTTACATTTTTGTATTCTTAAAAACAATAAAATACAACTTAAAAAATATTGTTGTATAGGCTATATATTTTGAGAGTAAATAACACCCTTCAACTGGTATCATCACCGTGATACATTGTCAATGTAATACGCTAAATTTGGGTTATAATATTCCATATATTACAACATGGAAACAGATTTTTGTTGCGTTTGCCTCCTGCATGTGTTCATCACATGTTAACACACTGCCATCTGCTGCTGAACTAGAGAATGTTTTGTGTGCTAGATGCTACTGGTTCTTCATAAATCAACCAGTTACTTGAGACTAGTGTGCAGGACCTTTTTTATGAAGGTTATATAGAAATAAATACCTCTGTTAAATGAAATATAAACAATTTAAATCCTAACATTTGATATAGCATGAAGATTACAAGGACACGTTTCTCTCATTCACTCGTAATGCAGTGGTTTTCATTTCATCGTTTCTATTAGCCTACTATGTGTGGATTGTCAAATTCAGCTCCAGAGTTTAGCTCCAACCTTAATTAACCCTTAATCACCCCTCAAGTTGACTTTAGTCTTAGGTTCTTCAGGGGTCATATGGACCCCAAACGTTTACAGAGCAATTGCATAAGGAAATATACATGTTTTATATGATAAAATATAAATCATTTTTTATTTAATTCTCAACTATGCATTTATGCTGTGTTTTTGTGAATATTTGGTATTTTGTTACCTATCTACTGCACAAGTACACAACTACACCATAAATTGGCTCATGAAATTATTTTTTTATGAAAAAATCACTTAAATGATGACCTAAGTTAAATATAAATGGTTTCTAGATATTGGCCCACGTGTTTAGGATAAAAAACTGCCATCTGCAGGTTAGAGGATTTTTTTACAGTTAAAGAAAGAATGTGCAATAACCACATACAGGTACATCTCAAAATTTGAAAATCATGAAAAAAGGTCTATATTATTTGTCACTCATTTCAGAAAGTGAAACCCATATATTATAAAAATCCATTACACATAGAGTGAAATATTTCAAGACTTTAATTCTTGAAATTTTGATGATTATGATTTACAGATAATGAAACCCAAAATTCAGTGTCTCAGAAAATTAGAATATTACATACGATCAATAAAAAAGGATATTTTAAACAGAAATGTTAGGCTTCTGAAAAGCATGTTCATTTCTATGCACTTAATATTTGGTTGGGCCTCCTTTTGCATGAATTACTGCATCAATGCGGCGTGGCATGAAGTCAATCAGCCTGTGGCACTGCTCAGGTGTAATGGAAGCCCAGGTTGCTTTGATAGCGGCCTTCAGGTCATCTGCATTGTTGGGTCTGGTGTCTCTCATCTTCCTCTTGACAAGATTCTCTATGGGGTACAGGTCAGGCGAGTTTGCTGGCCAATCAACCATAGTAACACCATGGTCATTGAACCAGCTTTTGGTACCTTTGGCAGTGTGGGCAGGTGCCAAATCCTGCTGGAAAATGAAATCAGCATCTCCATAAAGCTTGTCAGCAGAAGAAAGCATGAAGTGCTCAAACATTTCCTGGTAGATGGCTGCATTGACTGTGGACTTCAAAAAACACAGTGAACCAACACCAGCAGATGACATGGCAGCCCAAATCATCACTGACTGTGGAAACTTCACACTGGACCTCAAGCAACATGGATTCTGTGCCTCTCCACTCTTCCTCCAGACTCTGGGAGCTTGTTTTCCAAATGAAATGCAACATTTACTTTCATCTGAAAAGAGGACTTTGGACCACTGAGCAAAAGTCCAGTTCTTTTTCTCCTTAGCCCAGTTAAGATGTTTCTGACAATGTTTCTGTTTCAGAAGTGGCCTGGTAGCTCTTTTTTTGAAAAGCGTGGTGACTCTTGATGCACTGACTCCAGCTTCAGTTCACTCCTTGTGAAGCTCTACCAAGTGTTTGAATTGGCTTAGCTTCACAGTATTCTCAAGCTTGCGGTCATCCCTGCTTGTGCACATTTTCCTACATGTGTGTGTGTGTGTGTGTGTGTGTGTGTGTGTGTATGCGTGCGCGCAAGAGATAGAATGTTCGTTCCAATTTGCATTTGTGCTCGAGACCAAGGCCTTTATAGAAATGTAAAACATTTGTCATGTAAAATGCAAAATATTTGTTTCAAATGTAAAAGATTTATACTGGGTTAACTACTTTTTTTGGACAAATGAATTTAATAAAAACAATTTTTCACTTTTCCCATCCATTTTCAATGTGGTGAAAATCTAGCCTATCTGACCTATCTGACCGCAAGGACCCTAAACAATGTTTTTTAACGCACCTTTAGAACAACCAAATCGAGTCCAGCAGTTTTTTTGTGTGTGTCTGAGATAGATTATTTAGGAAAAGTAACAGAATGTCATGCCCACGAGATGAAGGGTACACTTAAAAAAATAAAGGAAACATCTATTGGGGTAAGCCTGACCTCGAGGACTGGTTAAGGGTTAAACACACCTGAACCAGCTAATAACACTGACACATGATTCTTTTGAGGGGTGCTGTCTGTCTGATATATAAATTAGCCTACTACTGATAAAACAAATAATGGTTTGCAGCAGGTCTTTATGTGTTTTCTCATAGTTATGCTCTTGTACACAGACAATATCCCCTATCTTAAAATAGTCTTGACAATAACGATCAACAATACAACATAAATGATATCAACGGAACACATCTGGAAGCCCCAGATCATTATAAACATTTACTGTACACATGAATGAAAAGCCCATTCCATCTAACAGCCATTGACTTGTGTGTACAGGACCTCCACTTCCCTTTCATTCATTATGTCACATTTATATGGCCCCGTAGTCTCATTTGTTTTTAGATAAATAAAAAAGTTTCTCATCACCTGCAAGCAGGCTTGATGACGTAACAAGTAATAGTGAAAGCTGATTGGCTTGAATGAATACCACTGTTAATTGTATAGGCTAAATGCAATAACTTGGCAGTTAAAATAGTTATTTTTGTATGCTGCGTTATTTTAAAAGCTATGAAATCAAAATAATATTTGTATTTATAAAATAAATTGAATTAATTTAATACAAATATTTTTCAGAAAATAAAGTATTAAGAAAATATTAATATTAATAAAATAAAAAGAATATGTATTTTTATTTAAATAAAAAATCTGCATTAGAAGCACCCCCCCCAAGTCAGTTTTATACTATGGTTAATGATGATATTATTAGCTACATAGGCTTACCATAAGAAAATGAATTTGCCCATGCCATGAAAGTTGGGCCTAATAGTTGAACAGTAATTATTAAATCTATTTCACAAAGAAAAACGTTAATTTGTCTGATTATTTGCAGTTTGTGCATGAGGACAAAAAATGAGACAGAGTAAAACTGGTTATTATACACTAAATGACTGAGAATCTCACAGTCAGACTTTCAAGCTGTCTTGAACACAGCAAATGCATAAAAAAGTTAAGTAATATGTGTTCTAAAATATTCTCTTTGATTGTAATGTAGAGTTGTAATTTAAAATATCATCCCGACCAGAAGATTCAAATGGCCTTCTAGGCTATAGCTAACTCTGACACAACAACTGAGTTGAACAATGTCCCTGTTAAATAAATGAAATAGACTAAACTAAACCCTGACTGCCCAAAATTTGCAGACTAGATCTGACGTTTGGTAAAACGATTTGACACAAAGAAAAAAAAAGGACAAAAACTGTCACTGAGGAGGTACAAATATGTATCTTTAAAGTACTAATGTGCATATTTTAAGGATAGATAAGGTACAAAGGTGTCCTTGTTGAAAAGGTACTATCCTAGTGAGTGTGGTGTAGACGCCTCCAAAATAAGGGGAAACATTGGGGTAGAAATCATGTTGTGTGTTCATCTTTAATTTTAAAGATTCCACAAGATAGAATTCAAATATGAATAATTTATTCAGTTAAGTTTCCTTTAAAAAGACCAGCAGACGTCATAAATAACAGGTTGCAGATCTCTCAGCTGCCTAGCTCTCAGTTCCTCTCTCAAGGATGCCATTACTTCTTGAACTGGACAACTGGTGGAGGGATGGTGATATCCTGGCCCTTCTCAAGTTTCTTTTCACAGTCGATCAGGTAATTTACACCATCAATCACACACTGAACGAGCTCAACCTGAAAGGAAATGTCAAATAAAATTAGATTTAATCACTGGCTACATATGTCTTTGATATATACTTTTTAAAAACACATTGAAAAACTACTTTTATTTACAGAATTGTACACTACTAAGATTTGGTAAAACATCTCACATAATCTTTTGGAGTATGTCTACTTTCTATTTGCAGAATTTTCTATTTCTATCCAACTTGATGCATTTGCACGGGTTCAGACACTCATCAAAGGTGAGCTGTTTACCTCAGATTTGCCTAGACGGTCAAGGTTGGAAATGTCGAAAGTGTCACCCACAGCCGCAGTATCCACGCCCCCTGTACCACGTTTTTGTAGCCTGAGATTATCCAAAATGTTATTGAACCGTGAGTCCTGTTCAGAAGGGTATATGAAGTAGAGGACATTTTCTGAGAAGAGGAAGACTTTCCTTTTCAAGGTTTTCAGTGGAGACAGACCTTAGTTTTAGTACTCATGTCAAAGCAGTTACTAAATCAGCATACTATCATCTCAAAAACATTGCAAGAGTTAGATGTTTTGTTTCCAGTCAAGACTTGGAGAAACTTGTTCATGCCTTTATCACCAGCTGGGTGGATTATTGTAATGGTCTCCTCACCGGACTCATATCAGTAGGATCGAGTCAGTTAGAAATACAAAGAGTTCACACTCAAAACAAGGGAAATTTGAATTTAAACCATGACCTTGGCATTGGGAAATCAGTTTCAGGTTAAACTGAACTATGTGAGATTGTAGCACCTTGCTTAGGAGGGGCAGACGGACGTGGACTCCAGCTCTCAGGCCGGTGCCTAGGTTAGAGGGGCAGGTCAGGATGTAGCCCAAACGTTCATTCCACATAAACTCCCAGCCTCTCTCCTGAATCAACCTCTCGACCTGTGAGAAACAAACATTATAAACTGACCTCATTTCAAATTAAATTAACAGACAATATGCATTTTTTGGGGCTGAATGTTTTGACAGTGATACCTCTTTCAGTCCTCTGCAGAACCTCTCAAACACCCTCTTCATGTTCCCACCCTTTTCCATGGAAATGACACGGGTGTGATCCTCCTCATTGATCCAGATTAAAAATGTTTTTTCATTGTTGTGCCTAGACATGAGGGCAAAATGCATTCAGGAAATTCTGCTAAAGCTGTTTTTATTCAGTCATACTTTTTGCGGTAGAATCCATGAATGTCTTTTGATTCCATGTATAGTTGTTCTAGGGTTAATATTGTAACAGTGAATCACTCTGTAAAAACAGACACCCATAAAGACGCCTGATTATGTAACACACAAAAGCACATGCTCTCTATAAGCGCCCTCTGGTGACGCAAACCTCATGCACCATACCAGATGCCCCTGGCATCGGGCCAATCCCGCGCCATTCCTGCACAAGTCAGCAAGGGTGATACGGGCTTGTCAAACAAGAAGTGGTCCTGGAATTTTCAAGAAAATAAAAATAAAGGGAAGTCTGGACTGGTTCAGTGTGGTAAAATGTTTCCTCCAATCCTCTCCTTTCAATCTGGTTGACCATCTTAGTTGTTGAGTATCTATACTGTTACAAGTCATTCAGGCTGTCATTATTATGTATAAAATACCTCTCTGGAACTGGAATACAACAGCCAAAAAGCATTTTCAAACAGACATTTAGGTTAGAATATCTGAGCCAGCTTATGGGTGACTAGTAAAGGATGTGCTATAGGAATGTAGTGCTATGCTCTAACAACAGGTCAGAAGTTCTTCAGTCTTACCAAATCCCACGAGCATCTGGCCAATCTCTAGCCATACCAGATGCGATGAGGAGAGGAGACACTGGCTTATCAAAAAGAAAATGCTCCTTTGGTAGGCCATCATAAAACAAGAGCAGTGAGGTTTGTTAGAGAATTACAATATGCAACGGCCCTGATGAAAAGACGAGCATGTGTCATGTTATGGATACTGGGCTAGTGTCCCTAAAAGTAGCTAAACCAGCAAATATGACGTTTATACTGGATGACCAGCTTCATAAGGGTTTCTGTTAAACAGTATTACTATGTTTATATACCAGACACAATAGAGTGCAGCAGGGATGACTTATTTTCATAGGCCAAACCCTGGAAATGTAGCATTTTCGCATTCTGAAGTCAATGGGTTTTTGACTGGGTTTAAAAGCCTCAGAGAGATCAGGGATCTCTCAAGGCTTGTGGAGGTACTGCAGGTGATCTGCAGATAATATATCAAATATAGAAAATCTTAAATAAGATAACATTTTTAATCAGTATTATTTATATCTGGTGTCCCTGCCTCAGAAGATAATCTAAGTGGAGGTCTGTAAAGTTTGAAAAGCTGGAAAAACTGGATAAATTCAACTGACATGTATTTGTGTCTGCCTCCATATGCCTTCAGTGAGATTATGCTGAAATGTGTTTCTGGTGTGTTCTTACATCAATCAGCTGCTGCTGCTCTTGGTCAGTCATCTCTGTCAGGCTGTAGTATTTGCCCTCTAGATCATCCTTCAGACCGGAAAGAGCCTGGACCGCCACACGCTCCACCTCACGGCGTTCAGCACGAGTGCAGGCGGGTGGCAGACTGAGTCCACGAACACTGCGGCCTGTGCGCACACGTGATGACAGCACATAGTTCTCATCAAACATCCCGGAAGTGATCTGTTCAGAGGCCATCGGCAGAAGCATTCAGTTTCCAGTGTATATAAACTGAGGCAGGTCTCACCTTGCATGAGTCCTTGATGGAATGAGTTTGTAGAAAGGGATTTGAACCAAAGACAACAGAGGAACCTTTACCTTTGAGCTATCCAGGTCTGTTGGGTGCTTCATGGTGGTGGGGTCATAGCCATTGTGCCTGTCCTTAATGACTGGGTTAATGATTTCAGCAAACACCTGAGGATCAGCCATAGTCAATGATAAAGTTCATCTACATGTACTGCATTTATGTCGAAGTACTTCATTTTGATGCCACTAATTGACAGATTTGACCATGGACAGTGAAATAATTATATAGTATCATTGTATTATAAAACGAGCACAAATTTCTTTGTCTGACAACTGAATATAACATTGCTCTCTTCAAAATAGAATCAAAGTGACCACAGTCTAAAACTTAACTTAAAAATACTACAGCAATGAAATTAAAGTATTTAGCAAAAAAACGAAACAAACAAACAACAACAACAAAATAAAAAAAAACAATGTCATTGCCACTAGTAGCCTAATACAGTTTTTTAGTCAAACTGTGCCTGTGACAAAAAGATATGTCATGATTTTGTCATTTATTAGAATTTTGTTGGATTAAGATTTATATTTAAAATAACAGTGACTATCTTTAAGGTCGGTTTTAAGACTTTAAGTTACATAAATGAATGATGCACTAAAATGCACAACAAACATTGTTTTACAATTTAACAGCTAATTTGGATAAAGAATTTGGATCAATAAACTTTTGTTTCAAACACATTGGTTTATAAAAGTAAAAAAAAAAATGGCACTGTTGCTCCTCATATTTAACTTTTTGCTGGCTAATGCTGCCTTCACGTGCTATCAGAATTATCAAAAAATATTCCTGGTCGAAAATTAGACATGAACAGCCTTTTAAGCGATATTTACACCTGGGAAACTCAGAGATACCTTTGATACCTGAGTTTCCCAGTTGGGTGGGAGTGATGGAGAGGCCTTTAAGTTGTCTTCCATCACTGTTTTTATTGTGTTCTTACTGTTCTTGTGCAGTTCTCTATCACAGTGAGATGTAAACTTTAAACTTGGTGGAGCAACTGTGTAGTACCATAAAGTTATGTTTTTCCAACAACATCTACATTGCTTTTTCTTGCAGTTACAGGCGTGTGTATTTCTGTATATACATAACTATTTGGTGCATATTGATTACTCGTAATTACACCTTCAGAAGTGGGAAGTAGTAAATTTCCAATAGCATGTGAAGGTAGCATTAATATGAGAAATGTGCCTCATAATTGTGTTATTGATGATTTTAATATCCTCTAAACCTCTAAATGCTATTTGGGCCAGTTTTGTACCTCATAGGTCTCCTCATCACCAGCCACCATGCCCACAGTCTTGATGAAGGGATGACCAGGGTTGTCCACTCCAGTCTGAATGCACTGGTCAAGACTCCAGTTATTGGGGGTCAGCTTGTCCCTCAGCTGGCCATAAATAGCAGGAGTCAAGGCAGAAGCCATGCAGTTGTTGTGTTTGCGCAGGTCTGGGTAGTCAGCACTTGAAAAGATAAAAACCAAGGTTAACTGGAAACTAAGTTCTCAGGTTAGCTGGAAACTAAGTAAAGTCAACTTTCCTACTCACCTGGGTGGGTACAGCTTCTTTTTCTCCCCAGCAAAGACTCCCGACTCAGTCCTGATATAGCTGGATACCAGGGTACCTGCACCCAGGCCGGCCATGATCACAGCCATGTTGCGTCCGGACAGCACTCGAGTGAACATGCTTGCCATCCTCACCACTCACCAACTTCAACTTCAGAGCAGAGGGCAGCAATCATTTTGGGTTAAAAAAAATGTTGTCAGGTAGAATAAACGTCGTTTTTATGTGAATGAACAAGTTTTTTTTGTAAAGATTTATTTTTGACGTTTTTTTTGTACTTTTTTAGTATAATACAGTGTAGAAGTGACAGGAAGTGAAATGGGAGAAGGTCCTTGAGCCAGGATTCTAACTCGGGACACCCATAGCCCAACGGCGCTAAATGTCAAGTGTAATAATTTTTTTGTGAATTAACTTCAATGATATTACTACAATTTCTTGTTCCTTTATATTTTTTATCTGTTTGGTTTACTCAATTTTAAATCATGTCTTAGATGGCCAGATTTTTTAAATATAGATTTTTAAAATATCCTTTCATCATTTTTGTCCACTGAAAGCACACATCCAAACCAAGATTTTCACACTTCAAAAAGTAATGATCAACACACATCTCATGAAGTAAGGTAAACTCAGTGTGTTTTATGGAGCTTTGATCAGTGTTCTGGTCATGTGAATGAAAGCCTAAATTAAATCTATTCATCATATAAAGCGATCTTGTCCCTTCAGAAGTCTTCGATCAAACCACTCGTTTCATATTACTTTGCAAGTTTGACGCATACTAATCTTGGTTGTGTGGACTTTCAATGAACGGACAAACATGATGAGAAAAACATTACAAAATAATTTAATTTCTAGCCGAAAATAAATAATGGCAATTAAGTTATGACTAAATGTCGATACAGTAGTTTGACATGGTGAGCAACCTCTGTGTCCTGACATACGTGTTGAGTTTTTTCACTGAGGAGTATCCAAATATACATTGGCTTTGAACTTGATGCCAAAGTAATATATGCCAGCTTATATTTCACATGCCACAGTATCACGCAGTGCAGCCTTTGTGTCACATATGTTCCAGTCATCAGGTTTCTTCAACTTTACCCAAACATTTTTGATAACGTTCTTTATAAGCACTTCAACAAATGTTGTTTAAAATATCTAAATAGACTATTCATTTTTTTTTACCAAATACTCAGTTTGTGGTCCCTGTGAGGAATTTATGGTCTCAGTGGTTCCAAATATTTTAGCTGTATACAAAAGAGGTCAACCGGTCTACGCTGTCTACATAGTGTTACAGCTGACAGTGGATCCACAGCAAATGGTCTCACGCAATGGAGTCCAGACTTTGCCGGAATATGTTACAATTATCACATGACCTGTGACCAGTAGAGGGGCTTACAATAAGACATGGTGGCTGTGCGATGGTCACACGTCTAGAGCATTCTAAGAATGTAATGGTGTGCATTATATAAACATAGAGAAATAATACAAAATGGTGCACTGCAAATGGAAAACATTATTTGCATGATTTTAATCATTAACGGCCATTTTGGATAAAGAGATTAACTAGTGTTTAAATTCAGATTAGTTAACAGATTAGTGCCAAAAAGTTCCAACACTGAACCAGACCATCATAAAATACACTGTTGCAACTGGACAAAATCTAGCTTCCATGGGTTCTTTACATTTCTGTATCTACAAATGCAAATTCTTGTTAAAGTGAATGCTTTATTGTACTCACCTGTAGAACTGAAGGGGTCTCAAGCTTCGGTACAGAAGACTGTTCCCTGTAGAGTGAGACCACACTGGGCCTGTGCTTAAAATAAGAGCTCATCTCTCCAGCCAATCCTATTTCATCTGTCAGCATGACACCACGTCTCTGTGTCCTTGAGTAACCTCCAGTTACTGTACACAGCTGGTGACTGTGATATACATACATGTTTACCTTTCACCCAGCATAGTCCATCAAGTGGCCATTATTTTACGGTCCATGTTTAGATATGCTAAGTATTTAAAAAAAACTTTAAACTTTTACAATGTTAATTACTTGTCTCAATTTTCTGAAAAAATACCCTTTTAAATGTTGTACTTTGTAAGATGTGGCTACAAGTGATATATAAAGCTCACTTGTTTAGTGGGACAGTGTGTGAGGGATAAAGTTAAACTGGTATTTGATTTGCACAGCCCATGAGCTTGAGAATTATCTGGTGCTCATCCCTCCCTTCCTCTGTAGGATTATGAGGAGAAAGAGAGACCTTGACATCAGTGCCTGGACTGTCATAACACTAGTTTTGTTCACATTCCACACCCATCTGAAGAGACATATTAGTAGAAAACTAAAGCAGTGCTCTTACACCTCTCCCTTTTAGTTTTCAGAAACATAAAACATGCAATGATTTCACTACAACCAAATAGCCTGTAGTCACCAGATGTCAATCCAATAGCACCTGTTGGAGGTGGTGGAATGAGAGATATATATCATGGATGTGCAGCTGACAAATCTGCAGCAACTGTGTGATGCTGTTGTGTCAAGATGGACCAACAATCAGTCTGTCTGTCTGTCATTTGATAAATAATTTATTGTAGATTCCATTGTTTGTTTGATTTGTTTATTTGAAATGAAAGCATGGAATTTAAATACTGAAGCCATACATTCTCCAAGAGAATCAGTGATAAAATAAAGAGGAAGAAAAAATAAGGAACAATAGTTTGATGCAGAAATGTACAAACAGCAGATTTCACAGAAGTAATCCAACCTGGACATGCAAAGACATGCAACATACCAAAGCAACAATTATGTGTGCACAACACACTAAACCCATAAAAGAGAGAGAGAAAAAGGACAAAGGATTGTAAATTAATCAGATATGCTACATTTTTTAACACATTTAACAAAATGTAACAATTACAATGCTTACAGAAATTAAAATCTTACGATGGATGGGGACAAAAATCACATTATATCATAAACCCATATTGACACACTATATACAAAAAGGGTCAAATAAATATGCCAGGAAATAAAATGATTCACACTTGTTTTAAAGATAACAACGCTACATCGATGAGAGTGTAACTCACACCTTTCCAACCCAGTCACCTCTGAGATCACATTCACACCTACAAGCTCTCCCGCCTTTCACACGCTTGCACATAAAGAACAGAAATCCATCCCACTCCGAAGAAAGGAAAGATCAGACAAAAACAACATTGTCTTCATACAGCACAGTGGTAGATATATATTTATGGACAATTTGACAGTTCTCTGCCAGTCTATGCATATGAAATCTCCAGCTATTATGATCAAAGTATTTAGATAAAGAAGTGCAGTCAGATGAGAAGATAAATATATATATATGTTTCTGTTTTACTTGAGGTTTCTAGAGAGTTTTAAAGAGGCTACACAGCAGCTGAATGACACATGGCCACAAAACATGTCTTGCAATGCAATTTCCAAACATGCAATCACTGAATTTTTCATGCAAATTATGGAGAGACCCTTTTCTGGATAGCTGACCAGTGGGATCATTACATTAAAAAGCAGGAAAACATTGATTATTGAAGAACTTGCGAGTCAGATTTGGTAAAGAATCATTTAACGATTATAAACTTTTCCTCCAATAGGGGGCTGCAAAGCCTCAACTTAATGCAAAATCAGACCAGAAAGGGTTTTGCGCCGCACAAGCATATGTCAACTTGTATGTATGTAAGTATGTATGCAATGCATGAATGATGCAGCCTACTGTAAGTGGATAATATCTGCACGCTGAGGCTATTAAAGTACAATGTTTTAAAATTAAGGCCTGTTCACACCAATAACTATAAAGATAACTATATTAGCGTCCAAACCAAAGCCCAATGTTAACGGTGTTTATTATAACCACGCACAGCAGTTTTGTTGTCTGCTTCTTAAAATACTCAAGCTTTTTAAAGCAGGATGGATTCTGATTGGCTGTGGATGTTTTTCTCATTCATCTGCTGAAAAAATAAAAGTTAATTCCAACAATATCGATCCTTCGTTTCATAATAGTTATGGCGTGGACTCTGCTCTTGATTTAGAATGATTTTTTAAACTATATTTGTATGGTGTGAACAGGCCTTTGCACTGAATTTGAACAGAAACTGCTAATTTATACTTGTATTTATTGGTTTAAATAGTTTGAATATCTCCATCCTGACAACACTTTGCTGCACAGGCCAATAATATCCAAACTTTTAAGCATTGCTGAGACATTGGTTTTCATTTACAAGTGTCTGAGAATATGAGAAGGCACAATAAGCAACTGATATTTAAAGAGCTCACAAAGCTTCAGGGGCTATTACGGAATATCGATATCATCTACAACTGGTTAGTATTTTAGAAAGCTACTATACATTCCCATTACTTAGAAGTCTGATGTATCTTTTAAAACTGTCATGTGGCATTTTGGTTCAGTGCAGCCAGCTGTTGGCAGATGGGACAGCTCATGGAGTGTAAAGTTGAGGCAAAGCACACAGCAAACCCACTGTCTAGTTCATGCACAAAGTCACTACCATTACTAATGAGGGGATGTGCCAAGGGCCACAGGCCCAAGGGGGCCACAATACACTAAATAAGATCTGGCTAATAGCTCTAATTCTGTACATGCTACATATCTTCAACCACTCTCTTATCAATTTAGACTGAATCTATCTGCTCGACCCTGAAACTCACTCATGACTCCTGACCTCTGACAGTGGCCAGTTTTCATCCTTCATTCCTTCCATGATAAAAGTCACCCTTCAGGTGACATTGTGGTGGTGAGGACTGTTTAATACTCTCCTCCAAACCATGACCCTCTAATTTTTCACACTTTCAGCTGGAAAATGTTCCTTCCTCCTTCACGTCCCTCTTTCTCAAACACTAGGCATGCTTCATGCCTTCAAAACATTCCAAGAGTGAGAAGCACATCTAGATGGAAGCTGCCAGGTACTGAGGTCCCAGTTCATGCAGGAAGCCTGGGTTCAATCTTGAGAGATAAGTCATACAGTGTGTCTTCATCCATAATCAAGGTCTTATCCAGAAGATACTGTGTGACCTGGACACGAAAACAGAAGATTACATGATTACAAATTGGAGTGGAATTAGATCGCACAATAAATGTTTAAAACACACTAAAAAGTACAGGGTTTCATGATTCATTTGAAGTCCAATATGCTCATATTTTTCATATGATATCTCATACACACACACACACACACACACACTGAAATATTTTTTTTCCTTACATTTTTTAAAGAAGCTTCTATTGTAACACATTTGCATTTATTTGATCTTAAAATACAGTAAAAACACAGTAATGTTGTGAAATATTATTATAATTTAACATAACTGTTTTCTATTTTTTATATATTGTAAAATGTAATTTATTATTGTGATGGCAAAGCTGAATTTTTAGCAGTCATTACTCCACTCTTCTGTCTCACGTGATCTTCCAGAAATCATACTAATATGCAGATTTGGTAATCAAGAAAAATAATATTATTCAATGCTGAAAACAGTTGTGCTACTGAATGCTTATGTGGAAACGGTGATACTTTTTTCAGGATTCTTTAATGAATATAAAGTTCATAAGAACTGCATTTATTTGAAATAGAAATCTTTTCTAACATTATAAATGTTTTTACTGTCACTTTTGATCAATTTAATGCATTCTTGCTAAATAAATGTATTGTTTTGGCAGTGCATTTACTTATTTAAACAAATACAAGTATAAGAATTAATAATAGAAGTAATAATAATAGAAACATTAAAAACATTAACTTTTGTCTAAATAAATGTAATCAGTAATCAGCTATTTATAACATATATACATAGTTTAACGAGCACTGCTTTTTGCATCTACAAAAACAGACATTAGTAAAAAAAATAAAATAAATAAAAATTACACTTTTACACAGTCAAATATTATGAACAGTACAGATGACACTGTCTGAATACATGCCTGAGATCAATCACATGATATATATTAACGTTATTGAAGCAGCATTGATGCATGGGGGTGTCAGAACTTGATCTGAATATGAATTATTTGTCTAACCTTTGGTTGGTGTTCAATTCTGTAAGGAGTTTGCTGGAACTGTCGGATCTCTCGTATGATATGAGATATCTGCAGACAAAGTGTCATGATTCATTAGTCTGCCCACACAATATCAAAGATACTAAAGCTACACACAAATGAATTAGTCTTTTAATCCCTGAGCAAATTACACAGGATATGACTTCATTTCATACCATTCTCATCTTTGAGAAGTTAACCAGACCTTCCTCTGTGAAGTTTGGTGTTCCCTCTTCGATAAATGCGAGGTCTGTCAAGTACATACCCAGATATGGAACACAAGGTGGATTACAGCTGCAGAAAGACAGAAATTAGGTCAAAAACAAGTCATAAGTTATGTAATAATAATGTAGGCGTTTCAAAATGTATCAGTAGCTCACTTTTTCAGAGTTTCCCTCAGGTTTTTAAACCTCCCCTCAGATGACACAGTCTTCTGAAGTTTGTCCATTAGTGCTTTAGTCTGTTTGAAGAGACAGCGGTGAATAATTTATGACTTTCCATACTGATATAATCTACTACATAAAACATTACAGCACAGTATCCACTCCGCATATCTAACCTGTTTGCACACTTTAGCCCATGTCTTCTTTAGCCTGTAGATGGCGCTCCGGTTCAGGGCAGACGTGATCTCCAAGACACCGTTATAATTGTTGAGACAGCGGCAAATATCAGCCACTACTATCCATTTTTCAATAGAGCTGGCTCTGGAGCCCACATCTGTGTGGCTCATGATCTGAGAGGCCACGAGATTACTCATCTACACAGAGAAAGAGAGAGACATTTTTATAAACAGGGTCATGCTTTTGTACTTCAGTATCCTAAGAGGGTAGCAGATAGATATTTCCATATATACTCACATCATTGAAGTGCTGACTTGTCTTCATGATGTATGGAGTTCTCTCTGTCTTGTCTGTCTTCATCCATCCTTGGCCCAGGAACTCCCTACAGCAAGAACACAGTCTGTGTATTGTGATAGATGTGCACATGCAAATGATTCTTCTTTCATGAACACACTTGCTTTTTTGAGGCCCATAATGAATGAGTATGTTAAGGCTGGACACAGATTTGTTCATGCATTATTCTCTGGTGTCTTTGAGGCTACTGTGTTGATGCTCTACTCACTCGTAGGGAATGCTCCTGAAGACGATGTGATCAAGAAGGGTGATTTGTTCAGCTAGCTCCATCGCTGACAGAGATTCAAAACACTCAGTCGTTGGGCATTCAGCCTAGATGAGACGAACAGACACAAAATCAGTTCTTTATTTTGACAAGATGGCACTGTAAATGTACAACAACACCTCGCATTATAAATACAAAATATACAAATTATTTTAAATGATGTTTTCATTAGTGTATCTGTCTTTCCCTAAATAAATGAGCAGATGTTCATTTTTAATAATTGAAAAATTTAATAATTTAATAAATTAAAAAAATCACCATTACTCTCCCTTTAAGTCTTTCTTTAGTGGAACACAAAATAATAAATGTTCATGCTGCTCTTTTCCATACAATGAAAATGAATAGTAACCAGGACTGTCATGCTTCATAAATAAATAAATCTCATGGGCTGTATTCCAAGTCTTCTGAAGCCATAGGAAAAAAATGGAACAAAATTAAATTTAAATCAATATTAACTGAAAATCTAGCATGATAGACAGTCACCATTCACTTTCATTACACAGAAATGAGCAGCATAAACATTCTTCAAAAAATCTTTGGTATTACATAATAGAAAGTAAGTCATACAGGTTTTGAAATTAATGAGGGTGATTTTAGACAGATTTTTCTTTTTTAGGTGAACTATCCCTTTAATAATTTAAACGTTCTATTCTGGGAACATTTGTACTCGTGACAACAAAACATTGTTTAATGGCAAAGTGCAAAATATCATGCTGATGCTGATATGACAGCTAGAAATTACACATATTGTACGCATATGAACTTGTAAAAATCTATAATTAAACCACCAATTAGCGATGAGTGACTGCTGGTTTTGTTTTCTTTAGGAGAGACACTTTTCAATTAACACAGTAGGCGAGGATTTTAAAAGCAAGATAAGGGTGTGTGTCCAGGCTACAAGCATTACTAATCAAAACATGCCCTTGCTCGCGCACACGCACACGCACACGCACACACACACACACACACACACACACACACACACACACACAGGCTCAGTCCTAATAATGCATGCTGTGTTTGTAATTAGTGAGCCCAGTATGCCGCTGCCAGTAGCACATTATATCATACAGCCGTGCATGAGTGTGTGGATACATTTATCTTTATCTACAAACAACGGTGCATAAGAAACATTAAAATCAACTGATATTTCTCAGTCAAGTCCTCTTAAACACAGAGTACTGCATACAATATTCATTAAATGTACAGTATAAGCATCGGAGTTTCATAAGAGGAACTGACTGCATAAATCTGCATACAGTGCAGATGCTTCTTTTACAATATTAATAAACATGGACTACTCTCATTACATAAAATAATAGCTATTTCTCCTTCACTGCCAATGATGGAATAAGCAAAACTGAAACTCAACAAATATCACTAGCAGGGCTTTGAAATGTATGCATGATCATTTACAATAACACATGGATATTTCAGGAAGGAAACCCCCCTGAAAGGCTGTTTAGAGTGTGTTTTTGTGTGCGCTGGCTTTGTTACATAGAGTTTGCATGTGGCGGACAGCAACAGGCGCTCCGTCTTGCTGTTTGAAGCTGTAATTAGAGTCCTGCTGCTCAGAGATTTGCAGTTTGAACATGTAATTCAGACCCTGAGCCCGATGCTGCCGCTGAAGCTGCCTCATGAGGCATGCCAAAATCTGCCTTCCCTCTGAGATCTCATCCTTAGGTGGCTGCTCAACGGTGATGTGGAACAGAAATATGATTTTGAGTGATAAGATATCTTCGGACACGTGAGAAAGCTGGGCATGGGCGTCTTATATTAAAGTCTTATAGGAGCCATGTTTTAAAACAGATGGTTTACATTCTAAATTCTCATTGGAGGAGCCAAGTATGTATGTATGTAAGTATGTCTGTTCCTCCGTCCATCTGATCATTGATATTTATTCACAGATGTGATATAAATTAAAGTATTTCAGCTATTTAAAGGCCATTTCTTAAGCCCCAATGTCCTGATTTAATAGGAAATGCACTATATGGACAAAAGTATTGGAACATTACACAAACAGGGACTTCAATGGCATATAATACATAGATATTTATATGGAGTTGGCCCCCCTTTGTAGCTATAAGAACTTTCACTGCTTTGAGAATGCTTTCCACAAAATTGTGCAGTGTTTCTGTGGGAATGTTTGCCCAGTTATTCCAGTAGAACATTTGAGGTCGGGTACAAGATGACCTGGCTCTCCAATTTAGTTCATCCCAAAGGGGTTTGATTGAGTTGAGGTCAAGGCTCTGTACAGGGCAGTCAAGTCCTTCCACCAAACTCATCTTTATGGGCCTTGCTTTGTGCACTTGGGCACAGGCATGCTGGAATGGAAAAGTGTTCCTAAGAAGTTGAATGCATAGCATTGTCCAAAATGTCTTTGTATGCTGAAGCATCACCCATCACTCCACATAACAGGTTTCCACTGCTCCAGAGTCCAGTGGCAGCATGCTTTACACCCCTCCATCTGACGCCTGGCATTGCACTTGGTGATGTGAGGTTTGAATGCAGCTGCTGAGCTATGGAAAACTATTCCACGAAGCTCTACCCTCACAGTTTTTGTGCTGACATAAAAATGCCAGTGGAAGTTTGAACTCTTCAGCTATGGAATCAGCAGAAGGGTGGTGACTCTTACGTACCATCCACCCACTCTGTGACAGAGCGATCCCACTCTGTGACTTTACATGGCCTTTCGCTTCATGGCTGAGTTGCTGCTGTTCCTAAATTCTTCCATTTTCCAATAATATCACTTACAGTTGACCGTGGAATATCTAGGAGGGATGACATTTCACAAACTGACTCACTGCAAAGGTGGCATCCTGTCTCAGTACCACATTTATGAATGCTGACTGCATGGTTAGGTGCTTTATTTTTATACACCTTAGGTCTGATTGAAACACCTGAATCCTGTAAGTAAGATGTGTGTCCTAATACCTTTAAAAGAAAACATAAGCAATTTTGTGTGGTTTATAAACATATGCAGAGAATATAACTTATCCTCACCATCTGAAGAATGTCTTCAATCTTCAGTTGGGCATCGTCCTGGTCATCTTGAGAAAGGGCACTGGGAGAAAGAGCCAACTTACTTTAATTAATTAGCTTTCATGTTTGCCTTGAAAGTGAAATCTCAGAACAGATCTACATTTACATTCAAAGACTTTCAGAAAATGCTTTCATTTCATGTTGTGCTTATGTAACCTGCCTCAGTATGTTTGCTGTGGCTTTCCTCTCCTGGGGAAGAAGGTCAGGGTCTCTCAACACCTCCTCTAGCAGGCAGATCACACCCATCTTCAGCTCTCCATTCATTTCAAAGTCCTGCAACCCACCACAAACACACATAGAATCACGATCCACAAACATGAGAGACCCATGCATCATTTAAGTAAAGCAAAGACTGATGGGTTCACATCCCCAGATGACCGAAATCAACTACTGGGTGAATCCAAACTCATTTTCTTTATTTTAACTAATGCAGATTAATCTAACGCAGATTCTGTGCATAGAATGAAAAATATTACTAATCAGTATTTTTGTGTAGTTTCTTTCTTTGTGTAATTTTTTAAGTACATGAATTATGTTTCCATCTTTGTTGCCACAGTTTGGAAGTGCCTTTTCTCTTCTAAAGAAGGGGGTGTCCCAGTACTTTTGTCCATATAATGAATGTACAAGTCATTGTGTTTGGTGATGAGTTTTTGGCTCACGGTCTACATTTAAAGTCACACCAGAAGTGTTCAGCTGGGATTAGGACTTGGCTTTCTGCAGACCAGTCAAGTTCTTCCACACTGACTGAATCATAATTTCTCTTTGATCCTTGCCTTACACACAGAGACACTGTCATGTTAGAATAGAAAAGGGTCCTGTCCAAACTGTTGCTATAAAATTAGAAGCACACAAATCCCTAGAATATCATTATATGCTTAAACATTAAGATTTGTACTCATGGAAATTACTAAAGTAGTCAAAACTTTCATTAGAAGGGGGTGACCAAATACTTTTGGCAATATAGTATATATTATTATTATTATTATTTACTGAAAAACAAGACAAAAATACAGATGAATAAAAATGGTATGCAGTGTGAAAGTGTTGGTGTTTTAGATTGCATACTCTCCATTAGTGCTCATGAGAAGCTGTAATACCTCAGCTTCACAGTTTCCCGGCGCACTAATCAACAGCTAACCCAGCCTTTCCTCTGTCTCTCTGTGCCTGCAAGCACTGCAGGTGGGTGGCTAATCTCTTTTGTCACAGTTAAAGCATTCTTAAGTTCAGGCTTCATAAAGCCCCGCATCTATTAAACAGTCAGTGTTCCTCAATGTTTTTCTCCATTTACTTTAGGTTTCTTGTTGAAATAACTTGGCCATCGGGACCAAAGCGTTCGTCTAGTTTAATCTATCCATGTTCATACCATCTGAGTTTAGAGCACTTTCATCTGCCAGTTTTGAGCTTACTAATAATTCCTGATCCTGACATGAAAAATGTAAATATTAATCTGCAAAGGGACAGTCATCCAAAATAGCATAAGTTACATGATTTAAACAAACCAATAAATTAGTACATAATATTCAGTGCAGCCTTTCAAATGCAAATGCATAAAGCACTTGAGCGCTTGTGCTGCGTTGTTCTCAGAGTAGAAGTACTCTTATGTTTGATATGCTAGACTGTAGTTAGCATAATGGGCAACTCACTTGCTTATTCCTGTTATGCAGTACAATTCTAAAAAAACTACTAAAAAACCTGCTTAAGCTGGTATGACCTGGCTTTTCCAGCAGGGGCCTTTGATAATATATTGACTAAATATTAATCTGAATTCAAAAAGTAGTACCAGATAGTAGCTGTTTCATGTTATCTGTTTGTTTTTGTCATGAAAATGGTATAAGGAGAAAGATGATGTAAACATCTGATAGAGGATGAGAGAGATAAAATGGCAGTGCAGGGTCTCTGGGCTAATTAACAGTGCAGCTGAATTCTCTGTCCTCTTATTCACTTGTGGGGGTTTTCAAAGAGCCTGCAATAAACGCTTCTAGATCCAATAGTGATTTACACTAAATCATACTGTAGCTGGTACCATTTTACTGTGAACAGTAGATAGCTGCTTATTCCAGTTTTGTCCCAAGAGTAACAAAAAATAAGCCAATAGTACCATGATAATGCCATGATTTATTAGACATAGTATCATGTCAGTGTTGTTATTATAATAATTACTTTTAACTGAAATAAAGTTGGAATAAATTAAAATATTAAAGTAAATGATAGAAACAATAGATATTTATGGAAGCCCGTTTCCGCCACTGAATAATAAAAAGTTATTGCGACTTTTTATCTCACAATTCTGACTTTATATCTCGCAATTGCGTGAAAAAAACAATTCTGAGAAAAAAGTCAGAATTGCGAGTTTGTATCATGCAATTATGAGGGGAAAAATAGTCAGAATTGTGAGATAAAAAGTGACAATTACCTAATTCATTTTTTTATTCAGTGGTGAAACAGGCTTCCATAGATATCAGATTAAAAGCCTTAAACGAAAATTAGAAATGTTGCTCTGGCAAACATTAGAATATAATTTTACTACATATAAAAGAAAGCTAAATGGCAATAGTTAAAAAATCTTACTAAATGATACAACAATATATAATTAATCCTAAAATAACAATGTATCGTAATATGATATGTATACTAATACTTTGAAGTGGATCAGCTATCGGCTGATTATTTCACTTCTCTCCCTAGACAACCAGTATTTGTAAACATTCCTCTCTCGTGTTTCTCTAATTCGCATCTTTCACCTTTGCAACCATAAAGGTCACTTCTAACAAGCTCTCTCTGTGTGAGTTTATCAGGCCGTTCTTAACCTAAACTGACAAAGGGTTAAAACAGATCAATTCAATTAGCCCACACTTTGCCTTCACTCAAACAAAGCGAAGTCAATTGAAAAATAGCTGCTTATTTCAGAAGGCCATTATGAGAGACTGTTTCCACTGCAGCAGATAATTATATTGGCTGTGTGTGAGGTCCTGTGACTGTGTGTGTGTACTAGAGGATTGCTTTGAACAGTTGTCAATATTAATGTTATAATATCCTATGCTTTTGAGTCATGGAAAAGTTGACAGGGCCTGAAATTACCTTTTATCTCTATGAGTTAATAAGCATAATATAATACAGATCAATATGACGACTATGACTTTACAGCTGAAAGCAAGCCAAGTACTGCTGAAAATACCGGAATCAATAAGGATGCAAGTATACAGAGAGAAACAGCAAGGCAATAAGATGCAGTAAGGCCATAAAGCACAGGACATGGTAGATTTGAACACATACCACAATTCATTTAACAATTTCCTCCAACTACCAATGAAACAATTACCCCAAATTAAAAAACATTATCAGAAAAATAACTATTAGGCCATTCAAGATGTAGATTTTGGTGCAGATGTAGAGCTGGTTTCTTTATTACATTAACATTACATGAATTGTAAGCATTACATTACTCACCATTGGATCCTCTGCATTGAATGGGTTGTTACGTCTGTAAAGAGGACTCGTACTGGAACTTATTTTACTTTGTATTGTTCTCATCAACTTCACTGAACTGTGTCACTGAACACTCACATCACTGAACTGTGTGAAAACATTCTAGCGTCAACGTCATTGCTCGTTCCAAACTCTTAAAATGACCAGCGCTCTTTATCTCTTATTGATGTAACAAACACATTACTAATTAAACAACAGATTATAAGAATAACTAAACATGCAACATGGGTGCCATCAGAATGAGAGTCCAAAGAGCTGACAAACACAGCACAATAATCCACAAGTAATCCCCATGACCCAGGTCCATAAATTAACATCTTGTGATGTGAAAAAACTGCATGTTTGTAATTAACAAATCCATCATTCAGACATTTGTTTTTTACTTCAAAGCGTTGCTTATATATATATATGTAACGGATGTATGCCAGTAAGGGCTGTTGTGTGTAAAACCTCACTCCCCTGACCTCAAAAAGAGGTGCTCTAGGGACTGACGCTAGAGACTGTAGCCTTTAGCCTCCTTGGTAGAGCGCCCGCCTCCCGCGCCAGAATCCCGGGTTCGAGACCCGCTCGAAGAACGATTTGTGATGGTGTGGACCCAGGGGGGTAACATATATATATATATATATGCTTCCGGAATAAATACATGTCCTCTATACATAATATTGCTTTCTCAAAAATAGTCTCATCTGAATCAGGAGAGAAATTTGCACAGATCAAGCACTGTTTATGAGCAAAACAGTTATTTTTAAATATATTTATTCTTGGCATTTTTGCCTTTATTTGATAGGACAGTAGTTCGACAGGAAGTGAAGCTGGAGAGAGAGGGGGGACAGGATCGGGAAAGGTCCACGAGCCGTGACTCGAACACAGAAAGCCAGAAGCACACCGGCGCTACAAGTTAAACAGCTGCCCACAAGGCTGTCAGCACCAACAGGACAAAACAATTCTAAGCAAATATGTTGGTTGATTTTGATGTGACAGGACAACATGGAATGGACTTTATCACCAGAGGAAGCATTATTATTGATAATAAATTGGTATTTTGGCTGATGTTTTAAGTTAAAAATCCTTTTCACTTCAACAGACAGAAGACTGAAATTGTGCGTATTTGATGTTTGGACTCTTATTCTGTTGGCACCCATTCAGTCTAGAGGATCCAGTGGTGAGCAAATAACATAATGCAAAACCTGTTCAGATGAAGAATCAACATTTTTAAAATGTTACAAATTATTTTTCCTATTCCAACAGAATGTGTATATTCAAAGTCATTTGTATCTCCTTGAAAAGTGTAACACTAGCTCTAAGGCTTTTCAAAACACTGATCAGCAACATTAACTCAAACAATGGCTGGGTTCAGGGCAAGGCTATCTGTCAGTCCAACCAATGCTAGATGGGAAAATGTTCAAACAATCATTATTCTTTCAAATCCACTTGGTTGGATGCTACTGGCACAGAAATTACACAATTCACCTTTAATACTCTCTCTTTCAAGAAATGCATTTTGATCCAACATTGGTGTGGTAATTAAGGTTTGTTACTGTTTATGTAAGGTAATTGGTTTCCCTTGTGAAAATAACATGGAAATTGTGAAGAGGTGTTACGCTTCCTCTGCCCTGTAAAATATGAAGCCCGGGGGTTAACCATGTGTTCACAGCTTAAGTCTGGACTAAAATGTATGCTGATAAAATATCAGTCAAGCAGCAGGGAAGGAGAAAGTTAGGATGATGAGGGTGACAACTACTGCTTTAGGTTTATAGTGACACGAAATGTGTCATCTGCAGTTCGGTCAGGCAATGTCATTGAAATACAAGCAGCTACAGAAGAACTGATGCTGAAGGACAGACCTGTGAGTGTTTGGAGACCCAATGGCGCAGGACATTCAGGACTCTGTTGGTAGCCGCACACCGTATAATAAACTCCTTGTCACAAGTCCGCTCATAATTGTTAAAAACTGCGAAGGAAAAATACACACTGTAAGAGTAATGCAAACAGACCTGTTATATCCAGGCTGTCGTTTCAAAATGTAGAACGAATGTGAACCTTAAATTACATGATAAACAGCTCATTAACATTATTATAGGCTATATACTTTGTCTTGCAAATTAAGTATCATTCTTTTCACATTTTAGACACATTCAGATCAAACCCTTTAATATTTTCACCATTTGTTATACTGATACAATAAAAGTACTAATGCAATTCTGATGGTATTTAGTAGGATGAGAGAATGTTAGTTTATGCAGGTAAAAGGATTTGTTTTTGACAGTTTAATCTAAACAAATTATTCCTTAGTTCAACATGTAAATCTTGAGCCTGGGTATTCCTGGGTATTCCTGCTACTAGAGTTGCAGGAATTGCAACAGCTTTATGTGTAAAGTGAATTTCAAATTGTGAACACAGTAGAGGGTCTACAGCTTTCTGAGGCAAAGGGCAGAGCATATGAATCTGTGTGCTTCTCTTGGGTTGTGTCAGTGGTGCAGTGTACCTGGAGGGCTGCTGTGTCCAGCTGCTGCAGTGGCGATAGCAAACGCAGAGGCTGGAGAAACGGAGCAGCGCGAGTTCTCAGCTGACTGGACTAGAAAAAATTATATGGAGAACAGATTTAACAATGGTCATTTAAAAACAAAAAAGAAATACAATTAATCGGCCAAAACGGGTGATGGCACATGCAAAGAATCAAGTCAAATTCTTTCATTATTTACTCACTCTTGAGTCATTTTTTTCTCATGGAACACAGAGAATTCAATAGTTTATTTATGTATTGGTTTTTAGGTTGGACCTCAATAACATCAAATGTCATTAGATCCCAAGTGTCTCATAACCACCTGCCATGATGTCAAAGCTGCACCATATCCATCATATTTGGTGAATAATTTTACTGAATAATGGTTCAGTTTTCAGTCTCTTCATCACACAAGATTATAGGATGAAGTATTTTATCCACTGTAGCTTTCTAGCTCCTGATCACTATGGACTTATTGTATGGAAAATAATGTTAATATCATTTAAAAAGTTATGTTTAGCATGTTCCACTGGGAAAAAAACAGCATATGGGTTTAGAATGATATTAGGGTAAATAAATAATGACATAATTTAACCTTGACTTCCTCAATGGACATGCAGTACAGTATGTACAGTATGTGTAGCAAAGCCATAATTATCTCATAACCAGTCCTTTTGACAATCTAGTGGTTATAATTCAAAATGAAAGACATGTTTGCCAAAATTCCCTTTATTCAGCCAGGAAATGAATGAACATATGGAATGAGTTTTCATGGAAACTGAGAGAGCAGACACAGTTATAAACCATATACTGTATATCTACAGCTAATTGCTTATGTTGAACAAAATGAAGATGCTAATGATACCCAATACAAACAGTCTGGATGGAACAACAGCTTCACCAATCAGAACCAATTATGTGCTGGTGGAAGTCCGATATAATTTACTCCTGTCCCAACTCTCTCCATTTATGGCTTCATTTAATGTCATCCAAGCACAATATTTGAATGTTTCAGATCCAAGACTGTGACTGTGGCCATATAGTAACAGAACTGGAATTTATGGAGGAATGCACTAAGTATGATTTGCTTGAGGAACCATAAGAAATGTCGTATGCTTTCTCCTCTAAAATGCAAATTGAAAACATTAGACACATAAAACTGATCTAAGACCAGTATAAAAGCAACTTCATGTTCCATTAGCTATTTAATACATGCAATATGACTTCACACTATATGGAGATTATTCCTGGAAAGTTTTCATCAAAAACTTCAATTTCTTTTCGACTGAAGAAAGAAATACATAAACATCTTGGATGACATGGGGGTGAGTAAATTATCAGGACATTTTAATTTGAAAGTGAACTAATCCGTTAAAGTGTTTCATTCTCAGAAGTATCTATACTTCTCTCGGAAAGTCAAACTTGCCACTGTGTTTGACTCAATAGTTGTTAGGGGGCTGCACTGCCAAGGGAGCCAAACACAAACAGACATGCGCACGCTTACCTCCTGACTGTCTGTAGCGGAGGTGGCGTGGAGTGGAGGGTGAGCGGCAGGGAGAGATTTCTCCTGGTTCACTGACTTGTGGCGACTCTGGAATAAATTTGTCCAAAGACACTGACTCCAGCAAAGCTGAGGGGAAAGTCAGACCCTTTATTAATATGGATCATGGAACCCCTCCTTGAAAAATGTATGGTTTTAGGGCAACAGCTCTACAAGAAAAAGAGCAGGGAGCAGGGAACAGCAAATAACCATTGCAAAGGAGTTGCAGATGCTGGAGGGTCCGGGAGGTTGTTAGGTCTTTGATACAGTTATATGAGAGGGTGCATAGTGGTTACACATACTGGCACAAGTAAAAAAAAAAAAATAGAACAAAAGTATACTCTAAGGAGGGTTGGTACACAGCCCTGTATTCTTTTAAAATAATTCTGCCAAATTTTGCCTAATTTCAATGCTTGTCACTGTTTGGATGGCGTAAAACACCCACTGATGCAGAGGACCCTGGCTCAGAGGAAGATAGGAACCATGTCTTTGTGTCATTTTTTGGTGATTAATGGATGATATAGACTTAATTGCCTTATGAAAAGGCTGAAAAGGAAAATGCTACAAAAAACTGTGAGAAACTGTCATGCACTACAGCAAAACATTTCTTTTTAAATCATCATCCCAAAATTAATCAAAAAAATAAATAAATAAAACGTTGGATTTAATTCAGTAAATATGATGCAGGGCAGTGTTGTAGTTAACTACAACTAAAACCATAAAATGCTTTACTTGAAAATAAATAAACGTTAACTTAAATGAAATGAAATACAAAAGTTTCTCACAATGTTGCCAAGGAAACATTCTAATGTTAATTTAAATTAACTTGATGTACTATAATAACTAGAACTTAAATTAAATATTATAATCAAGCTATAGACTATACACAGACATAGTTAAAGCTAATAAACGTACTCGGTTACTATCGTAACCTCGGTTCCCTGAGATATGAGAACGAGCACTGCGTCGGAGACGCTGTATGGGGAAAAACTCATTTTTTCCCCTTCAACTGAAGCCTTTTTCAATCACGCAGTGGAACTGCACGTCCATTGGTTCGTGCAGTATTATAAAACTAATCAATGGCTCGGCGGCGGCGTTGAGCGAGCCTATGGCTATGCAGCCCGCCATTACCCGCCAAAATGGGTGGGGCCTCTGGCTATATAAGCTTTGCCGCCGCATCTCAGATTTCTTTGAAAGAAGCGACTGAGGCGTGCAGGTTATAGCATGGCCAGGAACGCAGTACTCTTTCCCATATCTCAGGGAACCGAGGTTACGATAGTAACCAAGTACGTTCCCTTTCGATCTTTCACTCGTATTTCGATGCGTACTGCATCGCATAGCACACTTTAGCATCTCTAGGCAGTTGAGGTGCAGACCCGATTCCTCTTCGGACCAAAGACCTAAGATCGGTTTGCCTTCGCACAGCGCTCCCCAACCCTTGTTGGAAGCGTCTGTCGTGGCAATCTTCCTTCTGTGCGCCATGTCTAAGATCACGCCCTGCTTTAGCCAGAAGAGGTCCCTCCAACAGGCCAGGGCTGATACACAGGCCCGAGTCACATTTAGTCGATAACTGTGCCCAGGAACGATACTCGTTGGCTGGTGATAGTGTGCTCTTGGCAAAGTTGACCCTGAGCCCCAGGCAACATAAGTGGCTGAGGAGGAGGCTCTTGTGCGATGTTGAAACTTCCTCTGACTGAGCCAGTCGTCGAGGTAGTGGAGGATGCGGATTCCCATCTGTCACAGAGGGGAGAGAGCCGCATCCATGCATCGCGTAAAAGTGCAGGGAGCTAGGGACAGCCCAAATGGGAGGACCTTGTATTGATACGCCATCCCCTCGAATGTGAATCTCAAGAATGTGAATCTCTCGTGATTCAGGAGTCTGAAATCTAGAATAGGTCTCAGGCCACCGTCTTTTTGGGGGGATAAGGAAGTAGAGGCTGTAGAAGCCTGACTTGCTCTGGGCCGGACGTACAATTTCTATGGCTTCTTTTTCCAGCAGGTTGATCACCTCTGCGCAGAGGACTTGAGCATCCTTGCTGTGCACTATGGTGGCGAGCACACCACGGAAGCGCGGTGGTCTTAGTGCGAATTGGAGTGTATAACCTCATCTTATCGTAGCCATTACCCACTCTGACACACCGGGGATGGCCCGCCAGGCCTCGGCCCATGTGGCAAGAGGTTGAAACAGCTCTAAAGAATGGCTGCATAAGGGCAGGACGCTTATGGTAGGCAGAAGAGGATATTTGCTCTCTTTTTTAAAATGTATGTGTTTTATTTTGTCCGCTATCACAGCGGTTGGACGCCCGGGCGCTAGAGTGGGCCCATGGGGAACCAATAACCCCTCCTCTTTCTGCCTGGCTGATCAGGAGGACTTCTGAGGTGCCGGATCCAAGGCGATCTTGGGCCGGGGTTCTTGGCGTTTTGGGAAGGGGTAGCGTCCAGCCGAGCGGGAACGCCCTCTATCCTGCCGATCCTTATGAGATCGGGGCTCGGGAGTGGCTGGCATTGGCTTAGCTGGCTGCTGAGTCAGCGCAGGTTTGGGACGACTGGAAGCAGCAGAAGAGCTGGCGCATTTCGGGAGGAAGTGTCGCATCGCTTGAGACGACTTCGGAGCCTCCGTAAAGCATTCCACAAAGCCCTCCACAGCTGGTCCGAAATGGCTGTTTGACAAGACCGGAACGTCGAGGAAGGGAACCTTGTCCGCCTCTTTCAGCTCCGTCATCGTGAGCCAGAGGTGGCGTTCCAACACTACCATGCTGGACATTGACTGCCACGATGGCCTGGGCGGTGGCTTTGGTGGCGCACAAGGCCAGGTCTGGAATCCTCTGCCCGCTGTTTATTCCTCACAGGTCCCTGGGAAGAAGAGAACAGGAAGGCGCGAGGGGTGGAGTCGCTTCCTGAAAAGAAAGCTATCCGGGAGCATAGAGAGGCGCAATGAGAGCAGTCAGTCCCACTGAGCGCAGCGTCAGCGTGGGATTTCCCCAAGCATGACAGACACACTCAGCGTGACCGTCATCAGCGTGCAGGGGAGCCCTGCATGCCTTACAATGACGGCTTGGCATTTTCAGCAACGCCATGCTAGAATTTGCTCTTTTTGTGAGGCTCTTTTAGATGGTCGCCGGATGGTGGCAGGGGATAGACAGAGATCTGCAAGTTGAGCGCTGCAAGAGGTCCAATCCGGCTGCTGAGGCGTTCCAACGACAAATCTCGGCATCAGCGAAGAGTCAGCGAGGAAGGGTCTTCGTCGCTGATGAGAAGAAGTCTGAGATGCGGCCGGTTATATAGTCAGACGCCCCGTCCATTTTGGCGGGCTATGGCGGGCTACATAGCCATAGGCTCGCTCAACACCGCCACCAAGCCATTGGTTCGTTTTTATAGCACTGCACGAACCAATGGATGTGCAGTTCCACTGCGTGATTGAAAAAGGCTTCAGTTGAAGCAGAAAAAAATGAGTTTTTCCCATACAGCGTCTCTGACGCAGTACGAGTGAAATATCGAAAGGGAACTAAAACTAACAAAAATGACATTAAAATTAACGACAAACATTAAAATTAAAATGGAAAATATAAAAATAAAAACTATTAATAAAAACTAAAATAATATCTCAATCTGCTAAAATAACATGCGTATATGATATTCTGGTCCATAAATACAATTGGAGACATACTGTTTGTAAGCAAATAATTTTTAGACTGGTTTATCGTTTGACAGACTTTGATATAATACTTTGGGCTAGCAGTTTGTAACAAGGTACATCTGACTGTGACAGAAAAATATTTGTCGATAATAAATCCTCTATGTAGGCTCTCTCAAAACGTTTATACTTTTATAGCATTTGCTCCCTGTGGCTATGAGACAGATTATCTTGTTACTGAGATCAGAAAAAATTAAAGTAAAATCGAAAACAATAAAATAAATTGCATCATTTTTTTTTTAAGTGAGACATTGATTGGGCTGTGATACAAAAACAAACCAGAAGAGATCCTCATAGCAGGTTTAATGTGGCTCCTCTGATGCAGTGTTAAAGCTTACTATTAGTGCTAATGGTTCACAATAAGAACTCAGAATGTGGTGGCTTTTATAGCAGAAAGATACAAGCACATCTCTTTAAACTAGCAAACACAAGAAGAAAACTATTAGTAAGTTCGCACACCACACATCCTGACCAAAGTCACTCAAATATGTCCATTTCCAATATCTTTTGAATGTTTATGAACAAAGCAAGCGCTTTATCATTTGGTTGAGTTTCAAACATGCCTGCTTCTCACTCCGAGCTGCCTGGCTGCCAGTATAATCACAAAATGATGGGTGTTTTGCCAAATAACTTCTGTCTTGCATTAAGGAGGCACACAATGCAAGCATGTTTGCACTTTATTTGCGCATGGATTTTATGTGGAGACAGGAGAATGTTGGTCAGACTAATAGCCTATAAAAGAAAATAACACATTTGTTTGGCCGTCAAGTTATTATAATAAAGTGGTTTTCAATGTTATTTGGAGCAGCTACAGATATCTTTCCCACAATATTCACTATGCCAGCAACTTCTAGGAGTAGATGAAATTATGCTTTAAAAAAAGCAAAAGCCAGCTAATGAAGTTCATATACATGAACATCCATGTTACCATCCAGCCAGTGTGTTGACCTACTTCCAACATCCCACCAATGCTCTATTCCAAAACCTAGTGTGCTGCCTACAGAAACATCATAGGCATGCAACCAATGCAAATATCTTTAAAATCTTAAGTATACTTAATTAGATACCTTGTTTTAGCCATATTATAATCATCTTATTTAACCTTCCTTGAAAAGGCAGTGCCAAAATGCATTGTGATAAGCTCAGTGGAAAAAGTCCAAGGATGAAGCAAGATACATTTTAGTTTTAAATCATAAATCTTAGATTTCATTCAGTGCTGAAAAGTATAATCAAGTATAAAAAGTATATTACTTTAGTGTACTTATAAATGACCAAATATGTGTGTGCACTAGGGTTGTCCTCGACTAAGAATTTTTCTGGTTGACAAGTAGTCATTCATTTTAAGCATTAGTTGACTAATCGCACGTTTATTACACGCAAAAAGCTTACCACAGCACACAGGCAGAAGTAATGATTATGAATGCATCAGTGAAAAACAGTAAGGAGACTGCATTAACATTTGAATAACTTGATAAACTAGTGCTTTCTTTGTTCTCGGTTTAAGAGATAAAGTTGGCGACACAGACTCGTCATCTCCGCAGAAGATGAATGATAGTCGGGTGTTTGGATGTCCTGCCTGATGTACTGTATTACCATACACTAACATTTAACGATCTGTTAGTCACAGACTGCGTGACAGCCTGTCAATTTTTTGTTCGACCAAGCCTTAGACGATTAGTTGATTAGACAATTAGTCGACTATTAGGGGGCAGCCCTGGTGTGCGCTAATTAGTTTTATTAGTTTAGCAATATGCCAACACAAAACTGTGGTGTGCAACAGTGCCCAGCAACTTTTTTACCTGCTTTTGTCCCGAAAGTATTTTTCCTGTTGGGATTTTTTTTTTAAGGCTTTGATAAACCTTATTACCTTGCCTTATAGCCATGAACCAAACCAACCAGCATTCTGGAATTACAAAATTACAAACTTTGAAAAAGACAAAAGACTCAAAGGCTTTAATGAGGAAAGAACTACAATACAATGAAGCACTGAGAATGACAATCAAACTAATAACTAGAGATACAAATGAAACAACTGAGTTAAAGATGTTGATCTTCATGGGATGCTTCATTGTAGTGTTCTATTGACACAATTTGCTTGTTTACATTCTCTGAATTGTGGAGTTTTTTTGTAAAATCATATGTTACAGTTTTTCACCTAAAATTCTGTTGTTGAACACGATTATAAAAAAAAATGTAAACTGATGACCTTAACAAAAGTACAATTAATTACCAACCTTAGCTTGTAGCTAACAATAGGGTTTGCCTTTAATGATTTATAACAGGGGTGGCCATTACTGTTCCTGGAGATCTACTGTCCTACGAAGTTCAGCTCCAACCCTGATCAAACACAACAGAACCAGATAATTAAGATCTTCAGGAGCATTCGATATTTACAGACATGAGTGTTGGATTAGGGTTGGATCTAAACTCTGTAGGCAGATCTCCAGGAACGGGATTGGGCACCCCTAGTTTATAATTAAAAATCCCTATAGAGAAAATGAAAGGGATTTTTTACTTCCGGAAGCCAACTGTTAGATTTTGACTTTATTCATGTGTGTGCTTCCAAATTATTAGGTTCCATTTCAGTGGACACCATGGAAGGCACCTACTGGAGTAGGCAGTAGACAGCAGGGGAACTCAATAGGTTTTAAAACAGAATGAGAAAAAGTATTTTCTGCTCACCTCTCCTGATGCTGCGACGCAGTTTACCACAGAGGGCGTCGATTCGCGGCACCTCTGCATTCTCATCCGGAGCTCCAGGGCTCTGTTCAGGGGAGGATGGACTTTGTCCATGGCTAAGATCCAAAGGGGGCTTGTTGTTGTTGTTGGACGGTGGGGGTGAGATGGTGGGGTTGGCAGAGGTTGGACTACTGGCTGCAGATGATGAGGTCGTGGACAGATCCAGGATGCTTACTTTTGAGCCAATAGGGGAATTAAGAGAAAGTTTCCTGATGCGAACCGGAGAGGAAGTACGGGAGGGGATGGAGAGAGGTGGAGGAGATGAGAACTTGCGACACAGTCTGGGGGATTTGTCATTTACGTGGTCCCCGCTGCGGTTGTTCTGGTTGGTGGCAAAGAAAAGCTCCAGGGATCTGAGTTGTGGAAAGAACATTGAAAGATAGGGCATAAATGGCAGAGCAACACTGGGACATCTCTCAAGTTCTGTTCTCTGTACTTGCCCCACTAAACACACTTGTCAAACAGTTTCTGGGATGCATTCTGGAAACACACGAGGAGTATTGATTGCAGCTTTCAGAAATTGAGAAAACAGCAGGAAAAAAGCAGGAAAACATTGCAAGATGTAAAATCTGCAATGGATGATTGCATTTGTGCAAGTGCAGAAGTTTTGAGAATCCAGGATTTAAAGGGGTCATGAACTGAGAACCAAAATTCAAAATCTTTTGACACATAAGAGGTGACTGTAGTATAAAAACATCCTGTAAATTTCAAAACTCAAAGCTTTCTCATTAGTCTAAAAACAGCTTATATTGAAACCAGTCTGCCTAAACACAGGTTGTGGAACGCATGATGTAATAATGTGGCTAAACACCACCTCCTCAGAAGATCAACATCTGCTTCTACAGCCACCTGTTTAGCCCCGCCCACCGATTCACGCACATAGTGTAAATAACACAGATACTGTATATGCAGAAACCAAATGATAAAAATAGCTCCGAAGACAACGAAGTCGCTGTTCATTGCCAAGTTGTGGAAAAAGTTGCCTTTCTTCTGATCCTAGTGTTAGAAAGAGTGGATTTACTTTATTTGTAATGAAGTTCCAGACCACATCAGTAATAATTCAGTCCTTTGTTTACTTAATTTTACCACAGATTTGTTTACAAACAAGGCGCAATTTGATGTGGGATTTTCAGAAAGATTGAAACTAAAAGATGATGCTGTGTCTGCTATAGTGGATCAGACAGTAATGTCGCAACACACAAGTGTGAGTAACTGTTTTTATGACGTGGTCAATATTGCATTGTCTGATAATTTTATATGAGTATTTATGTGTTTTAACCATAAATCACAGCAGCGTCCATCTGTGAAGGATGTAGACTATCAAACATACACAACTATAATTATTTATTATTATTATTTATACAACAACTATTATACACAAATATTAATTACAGCAGTGTACGTTTACTTCCGAGTCTACAATCTGCCACATCTATTCAAACAGAGCGTTCAGATGAAGGGGCTCAAAAACAGGAAAGGAAATAGTAATTACTTCTAAATGATGTTTTTTTTATGTAAACATCTTGATAACATCATAAGTGGACCTCAGAGAACAGTACAAAATCAAAAACAGAGGCAGTTCATAATCCCTTTAATAAAATTTAATATTTTTACCTTCCAAAAAAGAGGATAAAGATTCCCAAAAATAAAGAAAAACAGAGTGGAAAATGTGAGGATATACACTGGAAAATGGACAGAGAAATAAATTGAATGAGTAACAGAGAGATGGGTTTGTTACTTTGACTGATCCTGTGCTATCTTCCTGATCTTCAGGCTGTAGTCTGGGCAGATGGATGTAATGGACAAGCGGTCAAATGAGTGATACTGGACCCTGTGTGACAGCAAAGTGGGTGTGGGGATGAGGAACATCAGAGACAACACATTAAACGTCACATCACTCACAATGACCACAATCATCTGTACATGAGGTACACAGGCTTCTGCACAAGCATAATGAACATTCAAGGAAAATGGAGGAGGAATAGTTGAGCACTTTGAGGCTTTCTGAACTAGTTTCTAGGTAAAGGTAACCAAGATTGCACCAATTTAACTTGGCAGAACACCTGCTTTTGGAAAAAAACATGCTTCTACACAGATAAATTCCTTACTCACTCTTGCTCACAGCAGTGTTATAGACATACACCTAGTGGTTTCTTTCACATATTTAAATCACACAGAGTATTTCAGTGTGAATATATGGTATTATTTCAAAAGGATTTGGCAGGCCACAATGTAGAAAACTGACAATGATCCAACAAGTTTCCAGAGACAAGCTATTTGCCTGTCTACACAACATATAAAACTGCTATGTGATGTACAGTTATAGCCATTCAGAAGATATTTATGTGGAGCAGGACGAGTGAGATCTCTCTATGGGCACTTTAAATGTGATTTCTTCTCAGGGTGCTTTAAACATAATTTCTTATTTCTTTAACTATAGAACTGTAATCGACTGGCTACAATATATTGAATATATACAACTGTATTTTTTTTTATTAAAGCCCATAAAAAATTAAGAAGCATTGAGTGACTACTGTGATGATTTTAACGTATGTTTTTGGCTAATTTGGTTAAAGGGGTCATATGATGCGATTTCAAGTTTTGCTTTCTCTTTGGAGTGTTACAAGCTTGTGCATATATAAGATCCCTGAAGTTGCAAAGACTAAAGTCTCAAAACCAAAGAGATATTCTTTATCTAAGTTAAGACTCGACCACGCCCCCCTAAAACGGCTCATTCAAACACGCCCCACATGTCTAAGTCACGATGTGGAAATATTTGCATAATGCAGCCCAAATGTTCACGCAAAGAAAGAAGGCGTGGTTTCAGTAACTGCAGTAGTGTTGAAGCAGCCGTGTCAGGGAGACGATGTGTTTCTAGGCGAAAACAAAAGCACTTTATAGGGCCTTCTGAATGTAGTTGCATTTAGGAATCCTTAATATTACTTACAACAGAATAGCAACGCATTTTATGGACAACCGTTTCGTGAACCTAGGACAGGAGGTAATTCTGACTTTTGTTAAAACAATCTGGCGCTTCTAAATCAGCGACTGTATGTTTTGTTATTAGTTTAAGTATTTGCTATTGACTGTTCAAATGCGGAGTTTTGTGCTTCCTGTGTGTGTGTGTGTGTGTGTGTGTGTGTGTGTGTGTGTGTGTGTGTGTGTATGTGTGTGCATATGTGTGAGAGAGAGAGAGACAGAGAGAGAGAGGGTTAGTGCAGCGTTTTGTGTGTGTGTGTGTGTGTGTGTGTGTGTGTGTGTGTGTGTGAGAGAGAGAGAGAGAGAGAGAGAGAGAGAGGAGACATCACAACACAACCACGGCTTGTGTGCAAACAAATACGAGCTTCATCACTGTTTCTGTCATTTGATTCTGTTCCCCTCTCAGGCTTGAACTGAGGGTAAAACTAAGGACATTATTAACAACATCTTTACATTCATTTTGAAAGCTAAAGCTCACGATTATGGAAATGTATGTTTCCAAAATTACATTTCTGACGCGGCTTGTGGTGTTCAGCCAATTATAATGCTGTGTGTCAGTTGGCCAATCAGAGCAGACTGCACTTGTCAGAAGGAGGACTTTGTAGAAAACTAAGAATTTGAGAGAGGCGGGGCATAGAGGACCTACAATAATGTACAGTATTTTTTAAATAATGTGTTTTTTGAACAGTTAAGCATGTCAACATATTCTGTTACACCAAATACACAAAATAATATATTTAAAAATGCATCATAAGACCCCTTTGAAACAGATACGGGTGTCTCTGATTAAAAATCAGAAGTAAGTTTAGCTTAATGTAGCAAAAATACATTGTATGGGTCAAAATTATCGATTTTTCTTTTATGCCAAAAATAATTAGGTTGTAAAGTAAAGATCATGCTCCATGAAGACATTTTGCCAATTTCCTACCGTAAATATATAAAAACGTAATTTTTGATTAGCAATATGCATTACTAAGGAATGCACACATTTAAAGGCATAGTTCAAAAAAAAAAAAAGTAATTAGTTACTCACCCTCATGTCGTTCTAAACCCGTCAGACTCCGTTCATTTTTGGAACACAATTTGAGATATTTTTGATGCATTCTGAGAGCCCTCTGACCTCCATAGATAGCAATGTAAGTAACACGATCAACTTCTAGAAACGTAGCAAGGAGATCGGTAAAATAATTTATGGGTTTATAACATCAGGGTTCAACTGTAATTTTAAGAAGCTATGAGAATTATTTTTGCTATGCGGATACGTTGTTTTAGTTCAAAGCGTAAGCAATATAAACCGCGTGGTGCAACTGACACAGAACAGCATATGCTGTTTACATTCAGTGGACACTCTCCAAAATGGCGCTAGGGTGGGAGGAGATGAATTGTTGAATAAAGTCTTTTTTTTTTTTCTATGCGTACAAAAAGTATCATCGTAGCTTCGTAAAATTACGGTTGAACCTCTTATGTCACATGGATTATTTTACTAATGTCCTTGCTACGTTTCTTGGAGGGTCAGAGGGTGACCATACGGGCCATTTTTATGGGACGTGTCCTTGCCAGGATTCATATGTTGCTTAAAAAATCCAGGTTTTGGCTGTTTGCACTGCATGCAGGTAGGTCGTTGTGTGACATTCATGAGAGCTATAGAGAGCAGAGCAGATGGCTCCTTATGCTTTCGAATCTCTCTCGCACCTACCTTGGTGTCTTTTTTTAATCAGTTCTCAGTGACACTTCAAGTCAAATGAACAAACAAACACGTGCATATTTGCATTGCTTTGATCGTTCTCTGTAGATCTCCCTTCTCATGCGCAGTGCCATGATTGGTCGATTATGTACAGTACCTGCATGCTTTTGGTCAAACTACTTTGGATGATTTAGGCAATATTAAAATCCTGGCCAGGACATGTCTCGTATGAATGGCACACATGGCCACCCTAGTCAGAGAGCTCTCAGAATGCATAAATGGTCTTACGTGTTTAGAACGACATAAGGGTGAGTAAATAATGACATCATTAACATTTTGGGTGAACTAACCTTTTAAAGGCGATTTTCTCAATATTTGGATTTTTTTTGCACCCTCTGATTCCAGATATTCAAATAGTTGTATCTCAGCCAAATGTTTTCATATTCTAACAAACCATATACATCAATTAAAATATCAGTTAAAAAATTGACCCTTATAACTGGTTTTGTGGTCCAGGGTTACAGGGTTAAGATATACAGTATATATTTTGGACATTGAAAGAAAACAAGGCTGTAAAATATACAGTAGATATAATTTGTTTTTATTTGCATTACCCAGCTCAGCAGTGATGTTTAACCCCTTTAAGAGCTCTATTACCTGACTGGTATGGATGTAAAAGGCTTCTTGTAGATGTCAGCCAGTTTCTCCATGACCACGGTGGCAGTGGTGAAGATTCGGTAGGTGTGCAGGAACGTATTGAGGAAGTCTATGGACAGGAAGCGCAGGTCGGTCAGCCTCTCCAGCAGTCTCTCCACGCTGGCGTAGCGGATCTGAGGAACCTTGCAGGAGTTGAGCGTCTTACTAAAGCAAATGTCAACATCATCTTTATGGAGACGCGCATCAGATCTAATGAGGAGCACAACCAAAGCATCTTTACTGTCTGTACATTTATGATGATATTATAAAGCATTAGAGGAGATGCTGAAATAATGAAATAATTTTTCCACAATTGATAGTAATTGTAGCTAAATTTGTTAACTTGCTCATAACAAATGTAACTTAGATTAAAGAGTAATAATATTAACATATACTTGAAAAATTGTGGTTAATTTTGATTAGAAGATTTATGTTAATCTACAACTGGAATATTTAAACTATTTAAACTCAAATCAATATTTCATATCTATATTTATTTATAATTATTTCGAAAGTGCAAATGCAATAAACAAGAAACAGCCAGTTGGTCATTATAGCAAAATAAATTAATCCAGCAGGGCTGATTGTACATTCTCACTTGCATCATAAAATCTTTCATTTTAAATAAATAAATACATACATGCATAATCATTATTCTTTGCTTATGGCCCTTTTTTGCAGTGGTAGTCAATCACATGGACAGTTGCACTGAAATACTGTAATGATTTCTGGACTGGTATTGCCAACATATTTTCCAGCTGGGAGAGAAATTAGTCCCGGTTGGTTGCCCTTATTGTAGTGTGCTCACTGACACTGCAGTGTTTAGCTTGGACAGATGTGTTTGCACATGTGGAAGGAGCCAGCACTCAGGGCTTCAGTGCATGTTCACTGGGCCAGCTGATGCATTTTTGTGCACTTAAAATTTTGAAGGATTAATCATACCAAAACAGTGATTTTTGGCTAGTTGAAATATAATTTTTAGGCATTCAGTCTTTTACAAAATCCTTCTATAATTATAAAAACACTGACCCATAACAATCAAGACACATTATTTCACAATAAACAAAGGTCTGACTTACTTGATCATGTATGGCACTGTGACTTTTGAGTTCTCCTCAAACACGCTGGTCATCAGGCCATTACAGCGGATGTTATCGATGCACTATATAGAGCAGAAATTAAAATGAAGAGAGGGATCAAACCAAGGAGCAAAGAACAGGAAACAACATAATTAATCCAGTCACTAAACACTGGACATACTGTAATTTATTTATTTGAGACAGGGGGAATCAAGGACAGAGAGATGACTCTTGTGGGTTCATCAGTAAGCCAGGTTCAGTCCACTAGTACAAAGTGATCCCCTTCAGGAACAAGTCTTAACCTCGTGGCTCTTGGTGTGAAGTGGGTATTAGTTATTATCTTCCAGTTCTTCTGTAGAGCAATTTTCATGTTGTTTTTAAAAGGCTACAGGGAATTTGTATGGTTCAGAGTAATTGCACAAAACTATAGATGAGCTGTCAGGCACTGTTGTCTTTATTTGTATTTTTTGCTGTGTATACCTGTAATCAACAGGAAACTAGAGCGAGACAGGGTCGTATATCGTTGAATATGAGAAATGAAGCAAGCTAGATAATAAAACTTCTTCTCCAGCATGTGCATTAACAACCATGCCACAACTCTGACCAAGTTCATCAGTGAGCATATACAGAATAATAATACATACATTACAAATCAAAAGTTAGTTTTTTTGTGAAAAAGAATAATGGTTTCCACAAGAATATTAAGCTGCACAAATGTTTTCATTAATGGCTACTGAAAATTCAGCTTTACCGTGAAAGGAATACATTACAATTTAAAATATGAGTGTAAAAGACTTTTCACAAACATTAAAGGGGTAGTTCGATCAAAAATGACAATTGTGTCATTAATTTCTCGCCCTCATGATGTTTCGAACCTGTAAGACCTTCGTTCATCTTCAGAACACAAATTAAGATATTTTTGATAAAATCGCAGAGCTTTCTGATCACAGACAGCAAAGCAACTGAAATGTTCAAAGCCCAGAAAGGTAGTAAGGACATCGTTAAAATAGTCAATGTGACATCATTTGTATCAACCTTAATGTTATGAGGCTACGAGAATACTTTTTGTGTGAAAAGAAAACAAAAATAATGACTTTATTCAACAATTTCTTCTCTTCCATGTCAGTGTTCTCAGTTCATTGTCTGTATATTCTTGTTTCAGTAAGTAAGGCTGGGCAAAAAATTGCAAGTCATCCTCTCTGCCCAAATCTTCAGACATGTTCATGATGACTGTTTTATGTACAGCGTGCGTCTTCCTCTGCTTTAAACAAGGCACAGCGCATCCTGGTTCTACGTCAGAACACCGGCTCCTGTGTCAGAAGCAACACATGCATGTGTCGTGATACTGTCGTGAATGTGCATCAAAGACTAAGGCCATCTTGTCCAGGGACTACGGATGAAAAACAGCCTTTGGCTAATTCTGGTATATTTACAGGAATGTTTTTATTAATGTACAATGTCCCTGTCAAACTAAATACAAAATAAATAAAAATAAAGACTAACATGGAAGAGAAGAAATAGTTGAATAAAGTTATTTTTGTCTTCTTTGTACACAAAGTATTCTCGTTGTTTTATAAAATTATGGTTGAACCACTGATGCCACATGGGCTATTTTAATGATGTCCTTACTACCTTTCTGGGTATTAAATGTGGTAGTTCCATTGCTGTCTATGGGAGGGTCAGAGAGCTCTCAGATTTCATCGAAAATATCTTAATTTGTGTTCTGAAGATGATCAAAGGTCTTAGAGGTTTGAAACGATGTGAGGGTGAGTAATTAATGACAGCATTTTTATTTTTGGGTGAACTATCCCTTTAAAAAGATTGCCAACCACAAACCTTTGCATGATAGTGTAAATGATATAATACCCATGAGCAGTTGACTGTAACCGCAGAGGAGGAGCTGTTGGTTACATGTGGTTTCTCTCTCACCTGGCTGATGTCGCTGGTCCAGGCCGCTTTCTCCTGACGGGATGGTGCCAGTAGCACCACAGTGAAGGAAGGAGCATCTGAGGGCTCTACCACAATCTTAAAGTCCAGGTGACCAAACACTTGCCCTGAATTCTTAGCTAAAAACAGACAGAAGGTAACAATGAATCATGATTAATGCTTGAAAATCCTAATTTACCAGTCACAAGGGACCCCTCAGGAAAACAATGGCAACAAAACTAATTAAACTGAAGGGATCTCTTCTTAGTAACACAATAATGATGCTGATGTTTATTAAATAAGCTCTTAGGGACCATAGTCAGGGATCACGAGAGGGTCGTTGTGATGCAGTTTTGAATTAGCCCTTGGGTCTCTATCCATACCCTCAAGTGGATAATCAATCCATGACAACGATCATCTCTGCCCATTTGACATTTAAACAGCAGGTAGTTTTGACACTTTTCTGACCTGCACTATAATAGTTAATTAACCTGCAATATATGAATAATGACTAATATATAGCTAATGATGCATGTCTCCACTCATCTGTGCTGATGTGTTTGAAAATGTGCGTCAAAGAAACAGGCTCACCTTCTTCGTCGTTAGCATCAGGTTCCTCGATGAGAGTGCACTCAATCAGGGACAGCACACCTTGCTGCCAGAGTCAAACCATTAGGTTGAGAGGTTAATCACAAAGGGAGAGTTTCCTGATATTCAGGGTTTGTTAGAATAATGGTTTTGTGATGGATCTCATGTACAAAGACATTTCAAAGGTGTTTTCCAAAAGCCTTTGTAGTGCTTTCTTATAAATCTCATTTTTCTGAGGCAAATAATTAAATAATTGGTAATCATTTAACTGGATAACAAAAATAACTTGAGATTAGTTAATGCATCAAACTAATTAGTAAATATTTTGTACTGCATGGTCAAAGTGTGTATAAACGCATAGCTTTACTGGAGTTGGATTATAGTTCATTTCCAGTTATTACTGCAAAATAGCAAATAGTTTTATGTTGCAAATTAATTCAGTATATTAACAAAAAATACTGTATTTGAACTATATTAACTGTAATTATTTAACTATATTATTGTGGTGCATATAAAGCAGAATCGTGCACGTGGATGGGAGATTGGCTTTATATTAATCAGGATTATATCAAATTAAATATCATATAATTAAAGAACACATAACAGCAGAATTATCTTGTGATTTATGTGTTTACGCTGCTAGACTGCTAGTACACAAACTAAATAAACTGTATTAAGAGATATTTAAAAAATAAAACCTCTTAGTTATACCTATTTGAAGCTCACAAGGAAATACAGCTTCAGAAATTGTGCCTGAGCATTGACCCAGTCAATTAAAATAGCACAAAAGCATGTCACAAAGTGTGAGAGGAGTTATACACAAAATCCGGACAAGGGCTGTAGGGACTGAAGGAAATGAACAGGGGAAGCTCAAACCTCATCACATATGATTAACATTTTGACATTATTACAATTATCAAATATTTGCTGCCGGGTTTCTATGTTATTGATCATCAGGGGTTTGCTTTATAATCACTCTGCCCTAGCTGCCCTGTCATTACATTTAACAAAGAACGGAAGACTTTTTTTTAGTGCATGTGTGTCACGTACTTTGAGCAGGTGAAGTTTGCCTCCTGAGCTGCGTGTGCAGATAAGAAAGTGCTTGGTGAAGAGGAAGCACTGTCTCTCCCCTTCCTTTTTGAGTGAGAGAGAGCCTAGACGCACCTTACTGAGCTTCCCTCTCTCCACTGAGGGCAACTGGATCAAAGAGCCTGAGAGAAAGACAGGAGAAAAGAGAGAGAATGTAAAACTATTAATAGAGTGACACAACAAGCTGAGACAACAGAGCAACAGCAGCGCGAATGATAAATGAAGATCAAAGACACCTTTACCACTGGACAAAATATTACAAGAAGAAAGGGAACATGGGAGATTTTTAATCAAGTGAATCATATATAGAAATTATAAACCAGAATCCCCCAAAAATTATCCATGTGTTTATACAAGTATATTATAAATATTTAACACAATCATCTATTAACAACAAAAAGGGAATATATTTACTTTATTAAATCGTTATCACACTTTTTATAATAATTGTATTATTTGTTGCTAATTTCTAATTTAAACAAATTTTCTTTTCTTTCTTTTTTTATTTATTTATTTTTGAATATATTCATGTATATATTTTAGTTGCTACTGTAGTTTCCCCACCATCTTTCTTACATTTAAGTAAATTAGATACCATTCTAAATATAATACTAAATTATATAAAATAAAAATAAAATAAACTTAGGCTACTAGATAAATTTGGATCCCATAGACAGAATGCAATACATACAGGTAAGTCATAATAATGATAAATCCTCTCACACTGACTCATGGAGCTCACACGTTTAAAAATCACAAGAAAAGTCAATAAAAGCAATTGCTTTTCCTGTCACTCATTCTACAAAAGAACATGAACTTTATCATGGTGAACTGATGTAATTTCCTATTCCATACATTCCACGTAGAGACCCCCCAAGTGCTTGTTATTCCTGGGTTTCTGCTTCTCCAGTACAGGGCCGGATTCTAATACATTATAAAACATCTCAACTGAAAACATCAGACACTCTGTCAATCCTGGAGACAATGCTGTCCAATTGTGAAAGCCTGAATAATTCAGAGCCAGAGGGGATCAAACCGAAGCAGTCACTGTCACTCAGGTGCTGGTTCTGCTTAAGGCTGTGTGTCAGGCAGGTGGCAGCTCGAGGTGTTAACACAACTCACCTTGTCTCACAAACGTCTGGCTGGTGTCAAGGAGGATGTCACAGCCCTCCACGATCATGCGCTCAATAGCCAGGTTCTTACGGATGTTTTCTGTGTCACTCACTTCATCGTGCATCACCCTGGAACAATGCGAACACCACACTTGTGTCACAAATGGAAACGTGAGAAATTCACCTTCTAACTTTTTGCCACTTTGGTTCTCTGGCAAAGCTGTAAATGAACATGTCAGGGTACAAGAAGCACAGGGCAAGACGAGTCGACGTATTTACAACTACTGCATAATGCCAAGGGCAAAAAACAGGAGGAAATTCACTACATATGCTGAAGCAGTGTCTGCATTGCTTTGACATAGTATTCACTAAAATAATTCAAATGTGAATCAACTACAATTAAATTTAATGATTAAAAAAAGAATGTACTGATCAATAGAAAATGTTCTCTTTTCAATGAATTTAACACCTGCTACTTTTTCAGTGGAGTTAGCAGAATATTCCAATAGTGCTATGTTTTTAGGGCACAAAACTATTTCAGTGATTTAAGGGGATGGTCACCCAAAAATTAATTTATTTAATTATTTACTCACCGAAATGTTGTTCCAACCCTATATGACCTTCCTTCTTCTGTGGAATATAAAATAAGTTATTTTGAAAAATGTCTCTGTGGGTTTTTTGCTCATACAATGGAAGCCAATGGTGCCCAAAAGCCAATAGACCCCCCAAACCCATAATCAACATTATTCAAAATATCTCCATTTGTGTTCCACAAAAGAAAAAAAGTCATACAAAAATCTGAAGAATGAATTTTTATAATTTTGTAAACCAGGCTAAGAGAATCAGGCAAAAGTAGCGAATCAGGCAAAGGTTTTTACAATGACATACAATGCGCAACTGTTTAGGAAGTTCTCCTCTCGGGGTGGTTTCTTTACCTGGAGAGTTCCTCCAGTTTAGACTTGGCAAACTCTAGACTTTTCCTCTCCACATGCTCATGAGGTGTATGAGCCAGTAGCTCATGGAGAGTGATGATATAACGAGGGATCTGTCAATCAATAGCATAAAGAGAGAAAAATTGTAAAGACTGAAAGCGTACAGAGTGAGAGTTTTCAGCAGGCCTGCATAGAATCTGCGCCCACAGAATGTCCGTCTATCAATCAAGTTCTATATGTCCCTCACCCGTTACATGTTTGGCACTCCAAAAATGTGGCTAATTTGATAATGCTTTCACCAAAGTGTCTAGTATTCTCAGTCTAATTTAATTCTACTGACATTACCACAAAATCACCCCTGAAAAAAGGTCTGAAGATTCTTTCTGGGCCTTGATTTCAGGAAACATATAAAAAATTACTTTAAATGTTTGAGGAATTGAGATACATCAGGCTTCTACAAGTGATAAATGAGGCTCTTCATGAGTGAGTGTGAAAAGCTTGCTCAAATAGTTTATGGAAAACAAATGTATTATTTGTAGAAACACAAGCCAGCAATTTCCAGTGACAGTTCAATTAATTGAACAAACCAAGCTCCTCAGTGATCAGTCTGGAATTGAATAAGACACTAATGAGAGTGCGAGTGTGGCACCTGAAACATGGGGTATGTGAGGAAGGTTTCCAGCATCCTCCCCTCACACGCAGCGTTTGATTCGTACTGCTTCAGGAGTTTGTCAAAGTCCCGGTTCTGCTTACAGTTGGCCAGAACCTGAAGACTGTACTGGTGGTTCCTCACAAACTCCTGATAGATGTTCAGCATTGGCAGCAAGATATCAAAGAGATCCGCTAAAAAGGAGAAAACGACGTCAAAGTCATAACATTTTTTTTTTTTTATTCACAGCGGTGCTTGAGAATGCTTGTCTTGGGTTTAAGATGTTGGCGGATTTTTGTCTGGCTCTCATTGTTGCAGAAGTGTGTGTCTGTATACGGTGAGATAGGAGAGAGTCAGACGTCATTGACGTGTTTGATTGAGATGCTGTGCGTCAGCAGAAACAGCTTGTCCTTGATGTTAGTGTCACCTGCAATGTGCAGTCTTTGTTGATGGGATGTTCTGAATAGCTGCTCCTGAGTGCTGTAATTAGCTTTCTGAGAGATAAAATGTAACAATCATGACATACCTAGAACCAGTGTGGGCCAGTTTGCTATCCTCGCCTTCAATCCCTGATGGAATATTTCATGTAGAAACATGATTGTCTCACTGAGGACAAAAAAGAGAGTATATATCAATACAACAAATATTTAAAAGGATTTATTAAAATATCAATAAATCAAATTATTCCATGGCACCAGGGTCAAAGCTTAACACTCAGCTTGTGCCAAAGGAGAGTAAAAATAAATCACTCACCAATAAACACAATGTTGTATTTTGGTTGCAGTTCATTTAATTTGCAGTACAACATTTATAGGATGTTTTATTTAGGTTTTAAATAATTAACACATTTGATTTAGATGTTTCAAAAACATTAAGGACCAGTTTTACTGTAGGCCGGGGTACATTTGTTACAGGTCACTGGTTTTTCCAATAAGCCTTTTGTTGATTTTTGACAGAGTGGTTTTCATTGCCAAAGAATCCAAACTCACACACCTGTTAAGGAAGATGCTACTGACATCATCGTGGCTAATGGGTGGTTTCTTGGAGCTGGCGGCCATTCTGAGTGGCCTCAGGAAGCAGTTGACCAGGATGGAAAGCTGATGGACGTACTCTGTCTCAGCCTCCACCATGTTGAAGACGATCTGGTTCCTCTTCCTCATGCTCTCAGCATGAGGAGAACAGATGTAGTCCTGCACAATAATCTTCCATTTCCTTCTACACAGCCACCCTCGCATGAAGCTCTGGACCTACAGAGACAAAGTGTCTAGAATTATTATTTATGGTCACAGTTTGATCAATGATGAAAACAGATTAAATTCATGAACTTCTCAAACCAATGGCCCAGGTTAAATGTTTAACAAGCCCACGTGGCAGCTTTACACACATGTATACATATATCTGGGCTATGTAATATTTAAGTTATTTACCTTTTTGATTTTTTTTATATCAGGATCCTCCTCTTCCTGGTATACGTGGTAGGGACGCATTCTTTCCTTAGTTTTGTTCAAGGCTATAATCTTTAAGAGAGAAAAAAACACAACATGACATTACAATGTTCAAAACACTTGAAGGAAATTGATGGAGGTGACTGTCAAAACGATTGGGCTGCACAATTTGACAAATCAGATAATGTTGAGGTATTTAACACTAATCCTTCTCAATGAATAATCAGTGTGTCATTTATGTGGATCACTGAGACCCTGTGTGGGTGCTGGCACATCAGATAACCATCTTAACTTCCTCTCCACGGACAATTTCCTTCCTTCATTCAACCGCCTTCATCAAAAAGCTCTCTCATCGAGCCTTTATCAGCCATTTACTTTGGATGCAAATAGGCTAAATGCCCCACAGCGTATCTCCCAGTATATGCGGTCTGCAGGCACAAGCCAAGACTTCAGTTTATTGAAGTGCTATTGTACACTCTAGTTAATAGATAATGGTCATGTTTGTCGTGTTTTCTTAATTTGTTAAGTGTTCGTTTGGAATCTAAAAAATCTTTGTATAAAATTGAATCACTTTTATTGTCACATCACCAGTGTGCTGAGCTGAGTGAAAAGCTTGGAGGCTGCTCTGAAGGCTTTTTTTGCTACCCTGCTTTAAGTGGATAATGGTTCAGTTTCCTTATTCTAGTTTTACTGCCATCATATAACATCCAAAAAGTATGCTTTTTCTTCAGTTTCACAATGATACAAATTATTCTGAGTTTCTATAATAAAACAAATAATACAATCACTTACCAAAATGCAGCATTTACACAGAATATAGAGTATTTGCTTTATGTCATCAATACAAATGTTTTCTACAATATCGGAGTGTGAGCCAGTAGTAGTTGGTATCTTTTTTTAATTGTATCCATATAAAATATTTATAACTCACAACAAGTTTGAATGCAGATGTTTCAGTTTAAAAAACAAACCACTGCTTTTATGGCTTCATCATTTATTCATAAAGACTACTTCTGATATAATCATGACAATACAGCATAAGTGGTTTTATGGCAATTTATATTATACACCAGACCTATGTTTATATAAATAAATAAGAGTGCAAAGAAAACAACTCCATGCAATAACAACAGCAGTTAGAACAAGAACGGACAGACAGACAGAAAAATAGACGGACAGACAGACAGACACAGACACAGACAGAGACAGACAGACAGACAGACAGACAGACAGACAGACAGACAGACAGAGACAGAAAGATACAGACAGACAGACAGACAGACAGACAGACAGACAGACAGACAGAAAGATACAGACAGACAGACAGACAGACAGAGACAGACAGACAGACAGACAGACAGACAGACAGACAGACAGACAGAGACAGACAGACAGACAGACAGACAGACAGAGACAGACAGACAGACAGACAGACAGACAGAGACAGACAGACAGACACAGACATACAGACAGACACAGAGACAGACAGACAGACAGACAGACAGACAGACAGACAGAGACAGACATACAGACAGATACAGAGACAGACAGACAGACAGACACAGACAGAGACAGACAGACAGACAGACAGAGACAGACAGAGACAGACAGACAGACAGACAGACAGAGACAGACAGACAGACAGACAGACAGACAGACAGACAGAGACAGACAGACAGACAGACAGACAGACAGACAGACAGACAGACACACACACAGAAACAGACAGACAGACAGACAGACAGATACGTAGATAGAAAGATCTCCCGTCTTTTGTGAGTACTGAGCAATAAATGTAATCAGCCTAATTAAGAAAAAAAAATCTTGTTTCTTTGCATTGATTTATACTTTGAATCGTGTGTTCACATGCCACTGACCCTGCAATGTCAATAATGGGGCATAATTCTCATCCCCATGGCGACTGGTCCAATGGGGAGGATAATTCCCTGGTAACACAACTAGGGAACAGATCAAATGCAGAGCCTGAGAGATGCTCTGTGGCACACTGGGATTGCATGTGTTGCTGCTAACCTTAATCACAAAAAGAAATACGACAATCTGGAAAAAGCAATGTGAGAAAAGCAAACCTACGGTTGAACTCCATATCAGGATAAGTCACAAATGCTTTTAGTACACAGGACCATTCAGTAATGGTGACATTTTTGGAGACCTGCACTGTTATTAGATTAATGGGATCTAGAGTGGTTCACTGATTCATAAAATTGGACTGCACGTTGGAAAACAGCCCATTAAATGGCACAGCTCAAGCATATACAGTTACCTCAAATTTAAGCCTCTCAATCTCTGTGTCTTGGTCTTCCAGTTGTGTGCGGAGCTGATTGGCTGCCACCTTCTCTGTCTCCACAATCTGCACCAGGTGGATGTACTTCTGCATAAGAACCTCACGCTCGATGATGATGTCAGAGTAGCTGAGATGAAAACAACAGAGTTACACTCAAATTTAATGAGTTCTCAGAATATAAATGTAGTCGTTTATGTATGCCTGGGTTAATTTAGTGTGGCTCAACAATAAAGATGCCCAGTTGAGCAAACTGCTACTATCAAGCCACTGCTGAACATGATACTAATCTTAGCTTGATCATGTTGATCATGTGTGTGTTTTTTAATAGCCTGTGTGTGTTGAACCTCACCAAAACTTTACAGTAAAATTGTGTTTATGAAATTGCACTGATTAATTTAAATTATAGCTTTTATCATTTCCAGATATAATTTAAAATAAAAATAACTTTTTAAAATAAAATTTACTGAAAAAGAAAATACAACATATGCATGTTTTAAAAATTTGGCACACACACAAAAATTGTGCACTTTGACTTTACTCATTGTCAGTGATTTATTTCCAGTTGCATTTAAGTGAACAATGTCGGCCTGTTTGAAGTTCAGTGTGGCCTGTCCAGCTGTTCACGGGCTCATCTGTTCATGGGTAACCCATTAATCTGTTAGATTTGGACGATCTCTCCAGTGACGCAATACAAATGTACACTGTGGATTGAGTATAACTCTGTATGAGGAGTATAAATCTCTGTCAGCATGTGAGTGCCTTAAATCTCTGTGGGTTTGTGTGTCTGCAGAATATGAGGTGCATGTGTGTGTGTGTGTGTGTGTGTGTGTGTGTGTGTGTCTCTTTGTGCAAGTTGCTAACAACAACAAACCACTGTCATAACATAATTTTTTTTCACTCAGATATAAAACCTTTGTTTCATTGTTTAAGTGAAGCATATAATTATCTCAATGCTAACTATAAATAAGCCATTCGTAAGATTGATTCTCCCAAAAAGTGTAAACACTGAGGCTTTTCAAAACATTGTTATGGTTGTTTGAGCATCCCAATCAGCCCGGCTCAACCAATGACATGAGTTTGGATACATATTCAAAAAACAATATTATTGTCATGGTGTCATGTTCCAAAAAAATGATTTCAACTCAGGATCCCAGTTTCTTTTCGTTTCTGCATTTCACCTCTATTCTAGCTTGTTTCCTGACATAGTTTCTAATAAACCTGGCATTGTATACTATGAATTGTGTTGGCTCTGTATTGAATAGCTTATTATGCTCCTCATTTTTGGTGGCTTTAGATAAAAGCATCTGCATTAATGTAATGTAATGTATATGCTAAAAGAAAACTGTACAGCTAGACCTAGTCACTCAGAAGTATTTACATATATTTTCAGTCAGTAAAGCTATTGTTAAGTATTACAGTATTGCCAAATACAGCAACAAGTACATGCATAATGACCTTCTAAGTTGCTAAAGGTGATCTTTAAGTGATATTGCCTAGGGCACCAAGTGAGAAAGGGCTGGTACAAAAAAAAAAAGAACAAAGAAAAAAGATTGGTGCCCTGGCAACAGTGTTTCCACCGTCTGAAATTACAGCTTAATATTCAGTCTTTCTATAAGGCAGACCTGTGATACAACAAACAAAGCAGTTTAAGCTTTCTTTAGAGATTTGTCTCCTGGAGATGGGTTGTATAAAACATGACTTCAGAGTTGCATGTCTGAGCACCAGGGAGAGGAGAACAACGGTGCTGTCAACCTCAGAGCGGCTTATTTGTTGCTGTGCTGCTCTGCAGTGACAGGGATAAATGCACAATGCACTTGACTTAACCCGCTCTGATATGTCTCTTTCTTATTAGAATGATTTTATCCTTTCAGCCTGAGAGTAAAGCTTCTTTAGTGCTTCTAAATATTATCCTTGACTAGTGACGCAATACAAATGTACACTGTGGATTGAGTATAACTCTGTATGAGGAGTATAAATCTCTGTCAGCATGTGAGTGCCTTAAATCTCTGTGTGTGTGTGTGTGTGTGTGTGTGTGTGTGTGTGTGTGTGTGTGTGTGTGTGTGTGTGTGTGTGTGTGTGTGTGTGTGTGTGTGTGTGTGTGTGTGTGTGTGTGTGTGTGTGTGTGTGTGTGTGTGTGTGTGTGTGTGTGTTGATCCTACTGAACTTCAAACTGTACTACAGGCACTTCCACGAATAGTGTACTTTAGTGTCCTATTTTAAAGCATTTCAGGCATCTTTTGTTGCAAAAATTATTTGATGCTAACTATTTCATGCTTAGTAAATTAGTTGTACGAAAAGCAGCTATTTTTAACACATCAAAATTCATTAATTGTGGCCTGTCTCACTTCACGTCTTAACTTTCTCAACTGTATTCAACAATAAAATCCAAACAATATCACCATCTTGACATAATCTGTTGAATCTATTGAATTATTTAAAATTATTACCTAATTGTATTTACCTGTTTCCCACATTTTCTTCGCAACCCTCTCAACATCTGTTTTTTAACAAAAAAAACAAGAATAACCATTTGTTAAAAAAGAGAAGCTGTTCAGACCTTATTTTCTACCTAATTTGTCCAAAGCACTACAATCTAACCTCCACAAGAGGCCTGCTTTTAGATATAGCTATCAGAGCACCTGCTGTGTATTAGAAACACACAAATGCTGAAAAGCATTGTGAAATAAAACAGGTACATGCGGCTTGAGGCCATCTGCAAGGCAAATAAACTCATACAGCCGCTTAACAGCAGGTGTGCGAGGAGTTGAATCAGCTATTGTCATAATGACCTGAGGGAAAACGCATGGTGTGAGCTGGTTAGCATGTGACATTCATAAGCATAAGAATAGCATATGCACTTCACTTTAAATGCATTGTTTTTTGTTGTTTCCTAGAGTTACAGTTAAGTATGGCAAGTAAGACCAAAATAAATAATATGGGGGAAAAATAAGGTAAAACACAATGTAAGAAAGCCAATAAATAATAAAAAATTTAACTGAACAGAATAGAATAGTAGTCTGATTTTCAATATAATATTTACTCAGACATCAAATTCATACAGTCTGTGAGAGGACTTTATATGCGAGTCTGTATGTACACAACTTCTTGTACATCCAATTATAAATAATATCATCAAAATTAAAAGCAACTAGCTATTTGTTTATATAGCGGAATAAACTATTACTGCAATCCCTGCATAACCATATACACTGGTGCTGTTTCAAAGACATTATTAATGAAATATCAACTGCATCAAAGGCAGTCAAACTTTAGCATTACTAACCACAGTCTGACATGTATCTGATAAACTGCAGGGATCTATATTCATTCCCTAGTTCAATTAAAAGTTCCCCGGACTAATTGTGAACAGATTGCACTCCCGTCTTCTTCCCGAGCATGTGAACATGTTCATTTAATATATGAAATAAGTTATTGTTATAAAGACAGACGTTAAAATAATGTTCACATAATAAGCGCCCGCATTCAGGCTGTTCACAAGAGAGGTCTGTGTGTGTGTGTGTGTGTGTGTGTGTGTGTGTTTAATGTGTGTGTGTGTGTGTGTTTGTAGCTAAACCAAACTATATGCAGGCTACGCTGCTTTCATAGACGCTGCGCACACACATTATTGCACAGATATCAGAGATCGCGCAGCGCACAAACTGCACGGGAACTTTTTCTTAGTAAAATAGCTTCGATAGGCTACTGACTCGCAACATTATATTTCTCTGCAATGAGGAGGTAAAATCGTTTTTTAAAGTAACTAAGCCTCATTGCTTGTAGAGAGAGCGCAGATGCAGGTGCACGCAGCGCTAACTTTCATACCTCTCTCTCTAACTCTTGCTAATTCAAATAAATGATTATATATATATATATATATATATATGTATGAAATAGGTTATTGTTATGACAGACGATACAATTAATGTTCACATAATAAGTGCCGTCATTCAGGTTGTTCAAAATATGTTTTAGCGCCTAATGTTTTAAGAATGATATTCTGTTTAGCGTAGGCTAATATGTTTTAAGCCTAATATTCATTAATTAATTAATCAAACGGTTACGTTTTTTTTATGAATGTTCATGCTCATTTTTAAAATATAAATGTCCTAACCTTATGAGCAGTTGATAATCGACGGACTGTTCTGTTAATAAATGCCTCATTCGGTTATGTTATATTAATATGTTTCAGCAATCATAAGTTATGACCATTAATTGTCTCAGGTTAAGATAGACTATTCTCTAATTAATAAAACAGTTATCTTACAGATTAAAAGCCTGAATAGTTTCTCCTTCTCTCTCTCTGTATGTGTGTGTGCGTGGGTGGGTGGGTACATGCCAGGGTGCGATTTTCAGTAATCGAATAATACCCAGCGATTATGAATATTACTTTTGCTTAAAATGCACATCCCTACCATTTATATTGTTAATAATTTGCATAGTTAATCTTGTTCTTTGGTGTTCAGTTTATAAAGATTTTTCAAATGTTATTTAATAAAAATATTGTTTTAAAAATCTTTCTTTTTCTCCACCCCCACGAAAAATCGTGATACGAACCGAATCGTGGGTCAAAAATCGATAGCATTAACTGAACCGAATCGTGACAGTTTGCAAGAAAGCTGATCGTTACAGCCCTAATTAACATACACTTAGAATAAGTCTAAATATATAAATAATTCTAACTAGTTTATATAATTTCATAAGGCATCGTTACGCATATAAATGATATCTGCTAATTCAAAGACTTAGGGGTCAGAAAGCAGAGCATATTGTGTTTGTTTGTGTATCTGATGTTTGCATTTATTTCACATCTGCAGCCGACACTAATGAAACGAGCGACTTCAGCTGGTCATGCAACAGTAAACACAGCTCCACTCGTTTCTCTTTGAGTCATCGCCAGACTCACAAGAAGAAGACAAAATACAGCGCAAACATTTGAGTCAGTTTGAGACAGCCATGTACTGTACATGTCAGAGATAGAAAGAACTGTTTGTGTGTACAGATGTGCATATGCATCCAGTATATGTATGCGCACATATATAATCACAAAACTGCAGTTGAAATCAAGTTCAAGGGATTAAGCGTTCAGTGTTTTCTAGCACAGACAGGCATGAGAGGCCTTATGTAACCCTCCCTAGATCTATTTACAGTCTCTCAGGCTGGCTGCCTCTCTGGACGTCCTCCTGCACACTTCTCTGGGCGTTTAAGTTGCATGTAAATAGAAGGATAAAATCAGCACCAGGCCTTCCTACATACACAAAACCATCTCTACGCTCTCAGAAAAAAAAGGTAGAAAACTGTCACTGGGGTGGTACCCCTTTTTTTCTGAAAGTGAAAGTGACGTGACACCTGATATACAGCCAAAATGTGCTCAAATCACAAATCACTTTTTTATTGTCACATCACCACAGCACAAGTGCCTTGGTGAGTGAAATTCTTATGAGCGTGCTCCAGACAGTGCAAAAAAAAAACAACAACAACAGTTTACATATGGACAGACAGTGCAAAAAAACAACAAACAATTTACATATGGACAGACAGTGCAAAAAAACAACAACGATTTACATATGGACAGACAGTGCAAAAAAACAACAACAGTTTACATATGGACAGACAGTGCAAAAAAACAACAAACAATTTACAGATGGACAGACAGTGCAAAACAACAACGATTTACATATGGACAGACAGTAAAAAAAACAAACAATTTACATATGGACAGACAGTGCAAAAAAGCTGCACTGGGGCATTTACAGTGCTCCAGACAGTGCGAAAAAAACAACAGCAATTTACATATGGACAGTACATATTTACAGACTATACAGAAGACAATGTGCAAAATACACATACATATACTCAGTACACATAGTGTACTATAAAGACACACTCAATTATCAGCGACACATTATACATATGCACATCTACATTATGTACAGTATCTATACATAATGTAGTCTATATAGTAATAATGTGAAGGTGCAACAGATTATAAATTAACAGCAGATTGGTTGAGCAGCAGATAGATGTGCAAAGGTGCAACAGATTATTCATATGCAGTGTCGTGGATGTGCATTGTATGGTGTCCAGTGATAGCAGATAGGTTGTGTTAGTGCAGTGTGTGCGTAGTCCAGTTGAACTGTGTTAAAGTGCAGTGCATGGCATGTTGTGTGAGTGGGAGTGTGATGTAGGGTGGGTTATTTGTGACTGTTCATTAGCCTGATAGCCTGAGGGAAAAAGCTGTCCCTCAGTCGGCTAGTGCGGATCGGATGTTGCGGAAACGCCGCCTGAGGGCAACAGAGAGAGCAGTCTGTGGGACGGGTGGCTGGAGTCTTTGATAATCCTCCGGCTTTCCTTGTACACCGCCTGGTGTAGATATCCTGGAGGAGGGAAGCTCACCTCCAACAATGTGGCGGGCAGTTCGCACGACCCTTTGCAGAGCCCTGCGGTTGCCAGCGGTGCTGTTTCCAAACCAGGCGGTGATGCAGCCAGTCAGGATTCTCCACAGTGCAGGTGTAGAAGGATCTGAGGATTCTGGGGCTCGCTTCCAAACTTCCTCAGCCGTCTCAGGAAGAAGAGACTGATGTGCCTTCTTCAGCACTGCATCTGTGTGAGCAGACCATGTGAGATCCTCAGTGATGTGAACGCCGAGGAACTTAAAGCTGCTCACCCGCTCCACAGGTGTCTTGTCGATGGTGATGGGTGTGTGTTCTCTGCTCTGTCTCCTGTAATCCACCACCAGCTCCTTGGTCTTGTCGATGTTGAGTGAGAGGTGGTTCTCCTGACACCATTTAGTCAGGGTACTCACCTCCTCTCTGTAGGCCGTCTCATCGTTGTCGGTGATCAGGCCTATCACCGTGTGTCATCAGCAAATTTGACGATGACATTGAGCTGTGTGTGTTGCTGTACAGTCGTGTGTGTACAGGGAGTACAGGAGTGGGCTGAGGACGCAACCCTGCGTGTGCACCAGTGTTGAGGATCAGGAGATGATGTGTTGTTGCCCATTCTGACCACCTGACTTCTGCCTGTCAGGAAGTCCAGGATCCAGCTGCACAGAGATCTGTTCAGTCCTAGAGTCTGAGCTTCGCAACCAGTGTGGCAGGCACTATGGTGTTAAATGCGAACTATAATCCACGAACAGCATCCTCACATAGGTGTTCTTATTTTCCAGGTGGGAGAGAGCAGTGTGCAGGGTGAAGGCAATAGCATCGTCTGTGGAACGGTTACTGCGGTATGCAAATTGTAGTGGGTCCAGTGAAGCAGGCAGCACAGAGCAGATGTAGTCTCTGACAGCTTCTCAAAACACTTGCTGAAGATGGGGGTCAGAGCAACGGGCCTCCAGTCATTCAAGCATGTGATTTTATTTTTCTTGGTATGGGTACAATGATGGATTTTTGAAGCATGAGGGAACCACAGACAGAAAGAGAGGACAGATTGAAGATGTCTGTTAAAAACCCCAGCTAGCTGGAAAGCGCATGCTTTGAGCACACGGCCTGGTATACCATCTGGGCCTCACGGCTTTACGGATGTTCACCCGCTTAAAGGATCGGGTTACGTCCGACAGAAAGCGTGAGTGGACTGACCTCTTCTGCAGCAGCCGCTGCAGCGCCTCTGTGTGGGCGGTGTTATCAGCCTCAACCGAGCATAAAAGGTGTTGAGCTCGTCCGCAGAGAGGAGGCAATGTTCACAGTAGCTGGTTTATTTCCTTTAAAGCCTGTGATGTTGTTGATGCCCTGCCACATGCTTCTTGGTTGTTGTTGTTGAAGTGTTCTTCAACTTTGTTTTTATATGTTCGTTTGGCTGCTTTGATGGATCTCCTGAGATCGTAACTGGCTTGTTTCCGATCGCCAGTGTTTCCGGATTTAAAGGCAGATGTCCGCGCTGACAAGGCTGATCGAACATCGCTGTTAATCCACGGTTTTGGTTGGGGTAGATGCGGATGGTTTTGGTCGGAACTACATCATCTATACACTTCCTGATGAAACACGTGACCGTATCTGAATACGCCTATGTCGCTTCAGACGCTGCCCGGAACATGTCCCAGTCCACGTGATCAAAACAGTCCTGTAGTGTAGCGTCCGATTGGTCGGACCAGCAATGAACTGTCCTGAGAGCGGTGCTTCACACTTCAGTTTCTGCCTATAAGCAGGCAGGAGCAGAACGGAAGAGTGATCCGATTTGCCGAAAGGTTGGCGGGAGGGACTTGTATGCGTCCCGGAAGGGGGAGTAACAGTGGTCGAGTGTACGATCTCCACGCGTGTTGATGGTGACGTGTTGAAAGTATTTTGGAGCTATTGTTCTGAAGTTGGCTTTGTTAAATGCTCTGCATTTAACCCATCCAAAGTGCTCACACACAGCAGTGAACACACACAGCAGTGAGCACACACACAGCAGTGAACACACACACAGCAGTGAACACACACCCGGAGCAGTGAACACACACCCGGAGCAGTGGGCAGCCATTTATGCTGCGGCGCCCAGGGAGCAGTTGGGGGTTCGGTGCTTTGGTCAAGGGCACCTCAGTCGTGGTATTGAAGGTGGAGAGAGCGCTGGACATTCACTCCCCTCACTTACATTCCTGCGGCCCGAGACTCGAAATCACAACCTGTGGATTACAAGTCCAACTCTCTAACCATTAGGCCACGACTTCCCAATCGCCAGTGGCATTATCTTCCATATGGAAAAAATGCTATGGAAATCAATGGCTACCAGCTGTTTGTTTACCAGCATTTTTATATATTCTTTTGTTTTTAACAGAAGAAAGAAACTCATACAAATTTGGAACAACATTAGGGTGAGTAAACAATGACAAAATGTTTATTTTTGAGTGAAATATTCCTTAAAATATTCATATTCATCTGCAGCATCCAGCTGATCTACTACAACAGCCACTGTGGTGTCTGTTAGAAATGCTGGTACTGTATCACTTTACAATAAGGTCTCATTAATATTAGTCAAAGCCATAGTTCACTAAAAATGTAAAGTCTGTCATTAGTTACTCACCCCCATGTCATTCCAAACCTGTAGCCTTTGTTCATCTTCAGAACACAAATGAAGATATTTCTGATGAAATCTGAGAGCTTTCTGACCCTGCATAGACAGCAACGCAACTGAAATTCTTGAATAAAGTCGTTATAAATAAGTCATTGTTTTCTTTTATGCACAAAAAGTATTCTCGTAGCTTTGTAAAATTACAGCTGAACCACTGATGTTACATGGACTATTTTACCAATGTCCTTGCAACGCTTCTTGGTTTCATGACAGAATTGTCATTTTTGGGTAAACTATCCCTTTAATGCATTAGCTAAAATTAACTAACAATGAGCAATACATTTTTAAAGCATGTATTAGTTTCTGATAATGTAAAAAAATTAATAACTAGGATTAATACATTCTGTAAATGTATTGTTCAATGTCCGTTCATACTAACGGATACAGTTAACTAATGTTAACAATTGAAACAATATTTTACCAAAGGTTTAAAACCGCTACAATTTTTGCAGCACCCAGAGGCTTTTTTAACAACATACTAAAGAGGTTTGCGAGCAGCCTTGGTGAAAGGAGGAGATAAAAACAAAGTCAAAACAAATACACAGACATCAGATTTAATACAAAGCACAATATTACATCTCTGCAATCATAAGCCCTGGAGTAATCTTTAAATGATTTTTGCAAGGCTCTAGTGTATACTGATATTTCCTGCGATAACAGGAAGTAATTTGCTCAAACTCATAACACTCACTAAGAAAGACAATCGGATTTCATTCAAAGACAACTTTCAAAAAGGAGATCAACTTCTATAAATGAAAAAGGGTCAAAAATGTTTAAATACTGTATTTATGTACATGCATAGAAAAATAATTACAGGAAACTATCAAAATATGCTCATTTTAAAAACCAGAGAAAGCAAAAAAACACATCAGGCCTCAAAAATAAAGATGGCCTACTGGTCACAGATTTTCAGTTCAGTTTCGGCCTTTTGAGTAAAATATTAAAATCATTGATCATGTTGATTCCAATTAAAAAGTTTGAGGTCTGTTTTTTTTCTCTCTCTCTTTTGAAATAAGCAAAGATGCATTTAATTTATCAAAAGTGACAGTAAAGACATGTATTATGTAACAAAATATTTATATTACAAATAAATTATGTTCTTTTGAACTTGAAAAAAGATGGTTTCCACAAAAATATTAAGCACCACAACAGTTTTCAACAGTGATGACAACAGAGATCATTCAGCTTAGCCATTGCAGGAATAAAATACATTTTAAAAGAATAACCTGCAAAAATGCTGGTTTACATGCAAAGCTAAATCTGATCACTCAGCTAAAAATCGACAGTATTCGTGCTGATCAGGTTTCGTCTAAACCATTTTTTTACTTAAAGGCTAGTTCGCCCAAAAATGAAAAAATTGACATACTCATGCTCAAGTTCTTCAAAACAGCATGATTACTTTTCTTCTGCTGAACACAAAAGAAGATATTTTGAAGAATGTTGATAACCAAATAGTTGACGGCAGCCTTTGACTTCCATTGTATTTTTCCATACTGTGGAAGTAAATGGCTACCATCAACTGTTTGGTTATCAACATTCTAAACTCAGGTTTAGAACAGCTTGAGCATGAGTAAAGGTCCTTGCAACCCTGAATCTACATTTTAGTATGTGTTTTTTCATTTATTTCATCAAAATCTTTCCTATTCTTATTCCTATCAAAATGCTTGCTATGGATACAAAATGCAGAAAATCGAACTCGATACGGATTTTTTTGACAGATGCAGTGTGCAAACATGATTGACACAGCGTGTCGTATTTATTTTTTTAATCCCAAACTACAATTTAGCAGAAAGACTATATACTATTAATAGAGCCAAATATTTTTCTGAACAAAATAAATACAAATAGAGGAGAAGTAGCCCACCCCACATGGATGCTGACCTAATAAACCACATCATCGGCGCTCTGCCCCTTTACACGCATGAGCTCTTTTTAATGCGGGTGAGAATTGACCGGTGACCCCTCCACTCACAAGCAGTTATGTCTGTCTTTCCCCTGGAACGGTCTGACTGAAATATTTCTTAACCTATTTCCTCACACAAGTCAAACATTTGTGAAATTCTGAAGCCCTGTATTCACAAGGTCATGCCCCAAAGCACTGAATTATACGAAGAGTGTCTATTCTGGGCTGAGCGCTTGTATGGAAGCCGTACACACAGAACACTCTTGTTCGACTCACAGGAGGGCACTGAACTATGCCGCCACATTAGTGCTCAAGGCCAACACAAAACACCAGGCCTGGTGAGCAGGGAGAAGGTTTGGCCCAACACCTCTAAATCTAGTCACCGAACCCTCCATTCATCGCTGCATGTATCCGCAATAGTAATTTGCTCTGGAAATCTTCCAAGCCTACCTCTTGCATAACATTTCTTAACAAGTGTCAAGCATATTTTTAAACTGTCACTTTACCTAACAAATCTCGTTTCCATGACAACCAGTGCTCTACACAAAAGCGGCGCTCAATAATGCTTTTTGCTCGGCATTCATTACTACCGCTTTCTTCGTTCAGCGCCTTGCCAATCTTCATTTAAACTTCCTCGTCTATTAGACTGACAGGAGTTATGTTATGAATATGTTCGGCTTGTCTTTAGCAAATCATATTTGCCATGATCTTAGCGCAGTAAATTATGATAATATGTTTTTAAAAACTGGCTACGGTGATTTCTGCTGGTTTTATCTGGTTTGAACAGTTTTAGCCCGTCAGCCAGCTGGTTTTCCAAATTGACAAGCACTCAAGTCCCCAAATAAAGCCAGCAAAACAGAATAAACGGAGACTAATTGGACCAATATTAAAAATAAAATTTGTTTATTGGCATTTTTGGTTCCATTAAGAACATCCATGGAACTTTTCTATTGGTTCTTTGGAGTAAAACAGGATATTTAGATCATTAAAATGTTCTTCACTCTTCATAATAGTTCTTTTAAGAACTGATGGAACCAAAAATGGTTCTTCTATGGCATCACTGCAAAACACATGCAACAGAAAAACTGCTTCTTTTAAGAACTGTTCACTAAAAGCTTCTTTGGGGAACATGTATTCATTGAGCACCTTCATTTAAACTTCCTTGTCTATTACGCTGACAGGAAATTGTTGTTTCGCTCACATTTGGCAAATAATATTTGGCATCATCTCAACACTGTAAATGACAATATGTTGAAAATAAACAACCTAAGAGGATTTTCGCTGGTTTGATCTGGTTTAAACACTTAGCCTGTATATCAGCCAGTGTTCCTGCCTGACAAGCACTCAAACCCTATAAAACTAGCAAAACAGAGCAGATTGAGCTTAACTGGATTGGGAGACCACATAAATATTTTTGAAATATAGATTTTTTAAGAGTGGAGTTGTCTCGATTAGCGGCATTTCTCTGCTGTTTTCTGCATTTCTCTCATTGGAGGAAGGAAGAAGAGATGGAACTGTCAGCTTTGCTGGTTTTTCAGGAAAAGTGTCTATGTTTGCCGTCTGGATGAAATAGATGATGTTTTCTGCTCTCACTCCTGCTGGGTGCTTACTGATACTGTTTACAATCATGCGGTTTAGCTGTGTGCTATGTCTGTAGATATCTTTGCAGCTACAGCCAGATGTAAAGCAATCAATCACAAAGCGATATTTGCTGCTGTCATAATACATCTTTGTGGTATGTTTATGACAGACAGATGGCAGTAAAAGAAATGGAGCAGGTCCTGCTTTTTCTCAGGGTGACATGGACACTATTGTTCACGCTTTCAATCAAGTTTTTATGGAATCTATTGCAATATCTGTTCAGATATAAAAAGTTGTATAGGCTGTTGCAGCCTTTACCAACAGCATAAACCAGCCTATGGTGAACTAAGTCTCTCCATGCAAACGATGTCAATCTTACAGCCATGCTGCTTAGATTGGTCTTTTGTGGTGGTTTTAGAGTTTTATTTTGGCAAATAACAGTTGGGGATCCACTTGCTGAGTCTGACCAAGTAGACAAACTGTTGACATTTTTTTGTCTAAAGTGTTGTCTATTCATCACATACACAATTATACAGAGTATAATGAGGAGTGAAATGTATTCTCCGCATTTAACCCATCCAAGTGCACACACACTTGGAGCAGTGGGCAGCCGACGCAGCGGCGCCCGGGGAGCAGTTGGGGGTTCGGTGCCTTGCTCAAGGGTCTCACCTCAGTCGTGGACAATTCCTGCCGGAGCCAAGATTCGATCCCACAGCCTCGGGTTACAAGTCCGACCTGCTATCCATTAGAGCCACGACTCCCTTCATTATATTACATGATATAAAAAAGTGAAACTTTCTAGGTGCAAATTTTGCTATGGAGCAAACATGAAATATGGTTTCTATCACTGGTGAGCGTGGAGCGGGAAATGGAAAACCCAGAATGTGGCTGGAGTGGAGTGATTACAGAACACTTTCAGCAAGAGGAGAAATTGCTGTCACTCCACTTCACGCATACACTTGGCACTCGGCAGAAAAACACCTTAGGCTGGTTTAAGCTGTTATTTTTGGCAGAGTTTTGGCAGTACGAATATCAAGCACCCAGACCCTGTCTCTGATCTGTGCCTCCACAAGAGGAGTTGCACCACACAGGATCAGATTGAACTAATTTAGTTTAGGGTCTTCCAACTGATCACACGATCAACACAGACTATGGAAATCTCAGGTAGTCTTTGAATGTGTGGACCAGTGGTGAAACATTTTTGAACCCTTTGAGCACACAGAGCAATATCTAACATTCAGTGGGAATTTTGACAATATATTTAAAAATAAAACACTTGGCAGTGATTGGGAGTCACAGGAAAAATGTACAAAAGTACAACTGATGAAAGTATTCATGAATCTTTTTCCATTTGATTAATGTCCAGCACTTACGCTCTTATGACTTATTATGGGAGAGTGTTATAACAGTGTTGATTATGTGGAGAATGTGTGGATTCAATTGATTTTTACTTCTTACTGTTATCTACAAATATTACATGTAAAATCAGTTCCTTGAAGGTGAAGTGTGCAATTTCTGTGCCTCCATTTGGATTTGCAAAAATAAATAAAGACTACGTTATAATATTGGTCAGCGAAACAATAGAAAGATCATTGCACCATGTGCTCAGTACATAACTGTGTTTGGCTACAGTGCAGTTACCTTTTGTGCAAATGGTAGTAGTTGGAAATATAACTTTAAAATCAACAATTCATGATTAATTCATCTTGCCGGATGTTATAGTAAAAAACACAGTAAAAGTGTTCAAGAGAGTTCACGTGTACTGCTCATTAAAGATATTAGCCAATCATAGCAGTGGATGTTCACATTGAAGTCTCACAGCAGACATGAACCTTCCAGATCATAGGGCTAAATTCAGGGTAGAAAATTACAATTTATATCTAAATTATTGCCATTTTTGATGAGAAAAAATAAGTAAATAAAACATGCTAAGATTATAAGCGCACCCCAGGAAACATATTACAATTATTTAAAAAATCATGACCCCTTTAACGAAAAACACATTATGATTCGCAACAACACAAATCAACAAAACAGCAGGCTTCACATCCCATAACAATATTTTTCATGGGGAACTTTCATTTGAATGCTCCCAATCTAGAGCTTATTTCTGAGGCCAATTATCAAAGCATAACAGCTGGGAATAAATTTCTCCGTCTCTCCTCTTAATCTAGTAAAAATACTGGAGGTGGGGATTTCCTCACAAAGCGTATTGTTAATGAGGAACACAGGGACGAAATAACTTTCACTGTGAAACTACTGTCGTTCAATGCTGAAATACATCAGTATAATTGGAAAAGATTCACATTATGTCTGATCTCGTTCTTCCGATGGTAATGGTAATGATAATTCTCAAGGCGCCTTGGTGGTGGAACTGTCATGAGGCATGATAAATTTCATACATTAAAAGTGTATGAATTTGTGATCATCAGCTTTTGTGTGAAGATGGATGAGCTTACATAAAATGCAGAAGAAGAAAAAAAGAATGGTCATGGCCCTGGAAATAGTCTCTTAACATGAATTATTAATAATAATCGATTCAATAATAGTAGCAGCTTAACTGTAGACATATTGAAACGTGGGTGCAAAATAAAACAAACACTGCATTTCAAGACATAATAAGTGTCAGCACCAAATCAGCCAGATAAACTACATTGCCTCCGTTTTCTTACTTGTACTTTTGAGAACAACAGTTAAGGTCTTTGCACACTGAGTCCTAAATTCTCATCCAAAACTTTCACATGTTAAAAAATAAATACAACCTCACATTGTGTCAATTGCGTTTAAACACTGCCTCCGAAACTTTCGTTAGTTATAAAAATTAGGTTTGATTTTCTGTATTTTCACATCTGTAGCAGGTATTTTGATAGGAAAGGATGGCAAGTACAAAAAACCCATACTTGAAAATTTAGTGTGCAAAGACCTTTACCCCCTTCCTGAGATCACCATTGTCTAGAAATTTCTACATCTATTCAGTCAAAAAAATCTTTACCATCAGATACAAGGATACTTGATAAAATCACTGTTTATTCAGCATGATGTTTTATCAACACAAGCGCATCGTGTCCAGCTGTGCGTATCTCAGAGGCTGATGGCAGCAACAGGATGATATAACTCCCACTCGGGTGTGAACCGTAATGAGACAGCCAGCAGCGATTCCTTAATGTTATCAATAACTGCAGTCAGGAAAGCAAATGTGTAATCTAATATCATCATGACGTCAATGGTCATGGCTCAGCATATATTAGTAGATTAATATTAGATTAATGGTGTAATATTTAGATTCGTTTGATTTGTAGGGAACAATGGGTGGGCAATGTGTCAAAAATAACATCACTTTTTTTCACAGTTGGTTTTACTCTTCAGCAAGTTGTCTGAGCAGTACAGCCAAACTAATGTCCCTATTTTAAAAACAAAGTCTTATAAAGTAACAACATATTCAATTAAAATAAAGGGCAAACATTTAGGTCAAAGTGGGTCATTATTTTATCTTTGTTATTAAAAAATAAGAACAAAGATACATTTAAATACATATAACATACAAATAAAACAAACAGTGCTTTATTTTTCAGGAACAGGTGTATTTAGCAGTAGCATTCTAGAAATAGAATGAACAGATATAAAAATAAAGCTATATACACTTCACTGTATGTATTATATATTGAGTCTTGTTAAAGCAACTGTATTAACGTTCTTCAGTCAAGACCAGTGAGTGATTGCCTGAACATAAACAAATTGCATAAATAAAGTATGTTAAAATATATAAATGAAGATTTTTGGTGAATGTCATAAATAATGATTACAAGTAAGTAATATACTGTTTGTATATCTCAGTGTGGTATGGTAACGCCACAAACCAGGACTGCAAAGCTCTGCAGAGAGTCGTGCGCTTAGCTGAGCGCATCTCAGGGTCTGCTCTCCCCTCTCTGCAGGGCATCTACCTCAAACGCCGCAGAAGCAGAGCTGCTAAAATCATCAAAGACTCAAACCACCCCGGTAACCATCTTTTCCGTTTACTGCCATCTGGCAGGCGCTACAGGAGCTTGATGGCAAAGACAGAGAGACTGAGGAAGAGCTTCTTCCCTCAGGCCATCAGGCTCCTTAACACAAACTCTGTTCCATAAACTTTCACAAGACTCATTATTATCTGTAAAAAAAATAACAAAAACATTCATATTCTCATCATCCGTATTGCCGCTATGTGTGCATACCCAGTACAACCCGTTGCACATCCCTCTCATCCCTCCTGTTTATACTAATATTTATTAAGTCCCATATACTGTTTTTGCACATCCTATTTGTTTTGCACATCTTACTGTTTTACTGTTTTACTGTTTTGCACTTTTCTTTATTCTATTGCACATTTTACTTTTTATTTCTTTTTTTTACCTATATATATATATGCTCTTGTGTGGTGTTACTTTTATATAATTTTTTTTAATTTTCTTTGTATTCTTGCACTGTCCACTGAGCGGACCTGATTTGACCTACATTTCACTTTTGATTATACCCTGTATAATTTATCATGTGACAAATAAAGAAACCTTGACCTTGACGACCTTGTAAAATATTTTTGTCAAAATATCTATGTTACATAAATTTACAAATTAGATCAATTTCCCAACATTACAAACTTTTTTTGTTTGCAATTCGGAGCAATATCTACAACTAAAACCTTAAGTAAAATTAATATATAAATCTTTTTTTTTTAGGCGAGCACTAAGCCAACTCTACCAGGCTAAGGGAGTTGCCCCTGGGACGGTTGACGGCTGTCACTGACATGATCCCCTTTGGCCAAAAACCCAAGCTGCATACCCTAAGCACTTACCTGCTAGGTGCCGGGATTACCTGGACCCAGGGTAGAGCTCAAAGGCTTGGAATCAGAAAAGATTCCTTTAAGGGGATATGACCAAGCACCTAGTGGTAGTAACTAGGTCATTTGCTGCGGGAACTGTCTCAACAGACCCTCTGGTAGCGTTTCCCCTTTTTTTTTTTTTTACCTAAAATATTGGGGCAAAGGGAGTGGGGCCCAAGGCACAACACGAAGCTGCGCACGTAACCCTACCCTTACGGGATTTTAGAGAGAATGCAGAACTTTCGATGTGCGAACTTACCACTGGGTGGATTTTAGAAAAGTGCCCAAAGTCTCGCGTGTGCACTTACCATAACATGGATTTTAGAAAGAACGCAGAACCTTCGATGTGCAAAATTACCACTAGTGGATTTTAGAAAGTGCCCAGAGCTTTAGCGTGTGCACTTATATATATTATTTGGTAACGTTCTATGGCTCTGAAGCGGAGAACTACTCATTCCTCGGAGTGAGAGGGAACTCAGACGCTCAGAAGGGAGCGGCATGCTCATAGATGACCCTCTATGGTGAGGGGAGCAATGCTAGCTCGACCAACAAGGCGAGCGATCTATCACAGAGCTCTGGGGGGCGGAGAAACTCAGATGCTCAGAAGGAAGCGGCATGCTCATAGGTGACCCTCTAGGTGAGGGGAGCATTGCTAGCTCTACTGACAGCGAGCTCTGGAGAGCGGAGAACTCATTCCTCAGAATGAGAGGGGACTCAGCTACCACTGAGGAGCTCTAGAGAGCGGAGAACTCATTCCTCAGAGTGAGAAGGAACTCAGACGCCCCGAAGGGAGCGGCATGCTCATAGGTGACCCTCTATGGTGAGGGGAGCAATGCTAGCTCGACCAACAAGGAGCGACCTATCACAGAGCTCTGGGAGGAGAACTCATTCCTCAGAATGAGAGAACTCAGACGCTCAGAAGGAGCGGCATGCTCATAGGTGACCCTCTAGGTGAGGGGAGCAATGCTGGCTCTACCAACAATGAGCTCTGGGAGGGAGAACTCATTCCTCAGAATGAGAGGGAACTCAGGCAGCTCAGAAGGGAGCGGCATGCTCATAGGTGACCCTCTGGGTGAGGGGAGCAATGCTAGCTCTCGACAGCGAGCTCTGGGGAGCGAGAACTCATTCCTTCAGAATGAGAGGAAACACTCAGAAGGGGCGGCATGCTCATAGGTGACCCTCTAGGTGAGGGGAGCAATGCTGGCTCTACCAACAATGAGCTCTGGAGAGCGGAGAACTCATTCCTCAGAATGAGAGGGAACTCAGACGCTCAGAAGGGAGCGGCATGCTGATAGGTGACCCCTCTGAGGGGAGCAATGCTAGCTCTACCGACAACGAGCTCTGGAGCGGAGAACTCATTCCTCAGAATGAGAGGGAACTCAGACACTCAGAAGGGAGCGGCATGCTCATAGGTGACCCTCTGGGTGAGAGGATGCTGCTCTACCGGACGTGAGCTCTGAGAGCGGAGAACTCATTCCTCAGAATGAGAGGGAACTCAACAGCTCAGAAGCATGCTCATGGTGACCCTCTGGGTGAGGGGAGCAATGCTACCCGCTCACCGCATCTGAGAGGGCTTGGAGCTCATTCCTCAGAATGAGAGGAACTCAGATGCTCAGAAGGGAGCAGCATGTCAGGTGACCCTCTGAGTGAGGAGGGCAATGCTAGCTCTCACCAGCAGCAGCAGCTCTCAGTGGAGAACTCATTCCTCAGAAGAGGGAATGCTCAGAGGGAGTCAGAGACTCAGAGAGTGGCGGCATGCTCATAGGGGCTCTAGTGGGGGGAGCAATGCTAGCTCTACTCCCTCAAACCAGCTCTGGACTCGAGGCGGATAACTCATTCCTCAGAATGAGAGGAACTCACCTTTTTTTTTGTCCTGGCAGGAAATTTCCACCCAACCTTGGTCAGGTGGAGTTGCTGGTTACAGGGAATTAGAGAGGAATAAGAGGGCTTGCCTCTCTCCACCCCAGCCGCAGGCGGGGAGGCATGAGTTGCAGACTAGCCTTCTGAGCCCATCTCTGATCCTCAGACCGAGATGGGCTAGGACCCCTGCGTTGTTCGGGCAGACCTGGACTTTATAGAACTGATTATAACCTATCAGGTCTTTCAGCAGATCAGTCTAGTGCCTTAGTGTGCATGCACACAGTCTGACCTGCTGCTGCATATGCTCCGCCATTTAAGCAAGATTCAGGGGCTTAGATGGCAAGGAGGGAGCCAGAGGATGTCTTCGCCCACAGAGAGACAATCTGGCTATCATCTCTTGCACAGGGGCATCCCTCATAGCCATTTTCACGCATCCTCAATGTCAGCATAACTAGTATGCTGAAATCTATGAATACGAGAAAAAGCTTTTCCACTCCTTCTCAACCCACATCGAGATTTATGAAGAAAGGAAGGCTCGCTCGAGCTGGGGTTTATGGCCAGAAAGATTTATTTTTATAATCCATAACCTCCAATAACTCGTTCATATGCAGTGCAGGACATTGAGAGGTATCGTCTCAACTTCCTCGCCCTCAAACATCTCCTGCTCTTCCTGGGCAACCCAGCAGAGCACTAGCCGCTGAATCTGATGATGTCAGAAAGATTGCATCGTCCACCAGCAGCTTCGACGATGCGGCGGTCCTCTCTAACTCATCGGCCATATCCAACTCATTCGCCTGGCTTCGCAACGGTGGGTCCCGAATCGCGGCTGCCTCGAAAGAGGGACAGGCAGCGGAGCGAAGAAGCTCACAGTGTATGCAGATTTTCCCCTCAAGGACAGCGTGCTCCTTGCCCAAACAAAAAGATAAGATTATGTGTGTCATCGGGTGTCAAATAAGGACACAGATCCACACCTAGTGCCATGATAGAGAGAATGTACTCTTACCAGAATGCACGCTAAACAAAACAGTCAGTGAAGACGAAGAAGAATGCTGACTGTTTTTGTAAACTGTTATTAGCAAGAGTCTTGGGACTGGGACTAAATGTAATGAAAAGACAGATGTCACATTCCACATGCTCCGTCCTTTCTTGCAAATCCTGGAGTACAAATTAAACTATATCAGAAACACCTGCTTGTTTTTCATTCCAACATTTTCCATTTTAAAAAGTATTTCGCTGCCCCATTATCTTAGTTGTGCTTATTATATCAGCTCATGCTGTGAAAAACATAATTGTGTGCTATCTGGGCCTTAACAGGACTATTAAAATAATAAAACAGGTCATAGAGTGAAGTGCAGTGCAGTGAAAAGGTCAGACCACTTTAACTTTTTTTTCCACAACACATCCATCCGATGATCTGCTGGGAAATATATGGGATTTCCCAACATATGTATTTTCCCTAATTGAAAAAAACTCACGTCAGGCCTCTGTTAATAAAGATGCAAAACACCTTGATTTTTAACACATTTAGGGTGTGTCCTTCATTTGTCTTAAAGCCATTCATTACAGTAAATGCCTGATGCCAAATTACAGAATTTTATTTCAGCTATCACACCCTTTGTGCTGAAATAGCAACTTGTATTTCCACTGCAATATGAAACTGCAGTCAGAATTGAACTGCAGTGATGAAGCACAACCTTGAGCTTGCATAGAAGTGTTTGCATCCACGTATTTGCTCAGAGTATATTTTGTGTCAAATTCAGAAGACACATAACTGCAACTACAGCACACTCAGAGATTTAGACTGGCATCTGTTTAAACAGACTTCATACCAGCACATTTTCTGTACTTTCATATTTCTATAACTCAGTAACTGCACATTTTAGGAGAGCAAACCAGCTCATCATTTTTTAAAGTCCGCTGGAAAGGATTATCTACATGTTGTAGTCTCTGTCGGATTTTATCAATCCTATGCACAGCACAGCACACATTAATCCCTATACTTTCAGATAAACGGAGCCACAGACACTGTGAGAATAACATGCAAGTACGCCTACTGGTGAGTGTTTCTGAAGTATACTTGGACTGAACGCTTTACAAACACTTCTAACACTATGATATAATGTGTCTTACTTTATCAACAACATTATAATATATCAGAGATTGGTCACAGTCACTATGACAATCGATCAATAATGAATGAGATATTAATGCTGTTAGAGATACAAGCTTATTGGCATCTCTCTCTCTCAGTATAATCTTTAATAATACTAGCAGCACAACAACATCAATAACTCATGTTGGGTGAAAAGCGATTTTTATTATTACATAAGAACAGCTTCAAGAGGTCCAACAGACTAATTCTCTTTAATAAAACAAATTCACTACTTATCAGATGATATTTTGCAATAGGTTGCAAACTGAATCGAAAATGAATGATGTCATTTTTTATCAAATATGTCAGTGATGTAATTGACACAAACAATAAGATGAGTAATAAATAATCTGGTCTGTACTGATGAAGTAACTATATGTAACTGAGTTCAGGCTGTATCAATTATAAATAATCAAGAATTTGATTTGATGATGTAAACAAACAACATCAGATGGGACACTAATGTCAAAATCGTACATTTCACAACACTGAAATGCTGACTACATGCAATATCAATCAATAAAATCAAACAGATGGTTCACATTAAAATGAAAATGCTGTACTTGACTTAACCTTCTTCTGTGTAACTCAAAACGAGATGTATGAAAAATGTAAAAATGGATGTAAATAAAAATAAATAAAAAATACATTTGTCCAGACGTGATCTATTTTTTATGTATTCTGAAGCTGCAAAAATAGGTTTGTGGACAGAAAAGACCAAAAGTACACAGGTAAGAGTGTAACAGCCCCTAGACTCTTAAAAGAAAGTTTTTATTTGTTTGTTTATTTATATATTTATTTATTTATTTTTGGCTTAAGATGCTATAGAGGCCAACCATTTCTTAGTGAGAAGAACATTTTAATAGAATGATCATACCTTTTCCAGTATAAATGTTTTTTTTTTTACAGTATTAAAAATAAAATAAAAAACCTTTTGTGCAATAGAAAGACTGCATGAATGTTAAGGGTTCCTAATGGAACCGTAGAGGGCCATAAAAACACATCATTACATTAGAAACAGTGTGGTCACATTTTCTTTCTTTGTATGGAAAAGAGCCATAAGGGTGAGTAAAATAATTAATGGGTATGTAACAATTGTAATTTTGGGTGAACTAACCCTTTTAATGGTGCACGTGTTGACAACTAATCACTGAATAATGTCTATGGCTGAAGACAGAAAGACAGCTCAAGCAATAAACACATCAACAAAGCAAAAATCATTAACTTTGCTTACAAGAAACTTGCAGTATTACTTTGTCATCCTTCCCCCTGTACCTGAGTCTGTTCTGAAAAGGACACACTCAGCCCCCACAGTCTTTGCCCCTCATTCATCAAACTGTCAGCTCATCAGATATGCTGGATATGAATGAACTACACACAAGACCAAGAAACATCAATGAGTCTTTGGGTAGTGTATATGAAATATAAAATAAAGAATTGGTGTTATTAGCATTTAAACTGCATGGCAACAGTAAACAACAGTAAAGAATTTACCACTGTAACCTAACTGCATTTTGTTGCATTATTTATACTATAGGCACAAAAAAATAATTGTAATGACTACATCCAGCTTGAATCACTACACCCAGTACACTGAATAAACTACATCCAGCTTGAACAAAACAAAGATCAGCTTCCCTTGTACAATACATACAAATGCAGCAAGTTTGTTGCTGCTCTAAGGTGATTATTTATTTAGAAATGATACGATTATGATATTGATCCAGGGCACAAAATTAGCAGGAATACAGTATTTATAATTCATGTCTGTTTCTAAGCACTTCATGAGTCCCACAAGTGTGTTATTACCCCATAAAATTTCTGTGTTGATGCAATTAATCTTTCATAAAGGCAGTTAATTCAAACAATCTCATAACAACAAAATACTCAAAATGAAATCATGATGTTTTCTGGTTGTTCCACGGTCTTTATGAGCTTAAGGGCATCTGTTTGCTGTATTTTCAGCAAATGCCAATCTTAAGAAATCTGGCATTATAAAAAGAGTTTTGGACTTCATAAGAATACACAAATAAAATCAGTCAGGCACAGGAATGTTTTCATTGACATTAGTGTTAGCGTTATGTTCCAAATAAGCAGCTGGAAATCTCCACCTACACATTTCTATAAAATCTTTATGCTTTGCTCATCAAAAATAGTCATTTCTATTTTAAAGAAATACTGGGAAATGCACTTTGATCATTAGTTACAGTGCTGAAAACATTTATTCATATTCGATTTGGTTGGTCTACATTGTCTATTCCTCTGGGGTTCCTCTCCCCAAAGGGGTTTTAGTATCCCTATCGACTGCTTCTACACCTGTCTGTTCTCTTTATAGACTAGCCCACATGTATTCCTTGGTGTCTTTTTAGTTGTATGTGGGAGAGAGTGTGCATACTTATATGCAGCCGTGTGGGAGTCTGTGGGTGTATGATTGAGAGAGGATTTCTGACTGTGTTCTCACAGAGGAAAGAGTCGATACAGGGTACACACATGCACTGTGTGAGAACTATACGACTTCTGTAGATTAAAAGCCATCTCATTTCTGTTTGAACAGGCATTATATTCAAAAATATAATTAATCTTTTTCAGCTATATAACTGAATATTTTAGTATGGCTGGTTTTCTGAAAGCCGTAAGTTGACATGTTTTACCATAATTTTGCACAAATGCACAGCACCGTTTAAAGAGTCATTAACTGAGAAACCAAACTTCCCTCGATCTTTTGACATTTAAGAAGTGATTGTACAATAAAAACATCCGGTAATTTTCAAAACTCAAAACTTTCTCAGTCTAAAAACAGCTTATATTAAGCCAGTCTGCCTAAATGACAGACAGAGGTGGGTAGAGTACCCAAAATCTGTACTCAAGTAAAAGTAAAAGTACTTGAAGAAATATTTACTCAAGTAAAAGTAATAGCCTGAAAAGTTACTTGAATAAGAGTAAACAAAAAAAACTACTCAACTACTTAGTTACTACTGTGTGTGTGTGTGCGTATATATATATATATATATATTAGGGATGGGTCACGATTATCGAATATTCGAATATTCTATTTAATTATAGAATATCGATTAGGTTGTGCGATTATTTTCTAAAGGTGTAACAGGGCTTGACAATAAAGACTGTCCGATGGCGTGAAGGACGCTCGGATTTGTCACTTGCCAGATCGGGCCACTGCAGGTGGTCACTAAATTGTATCATTTGCATGCGTTTTAAGCCTTGTTTGTTTAAAAATGTAAGAGATTAAAAAGCATTTGGGCGCGAAAGACAACTCCTTTCAGTACATGCGCCGAACTGCACTGTCGGCACTGGCGCGGCACACATACACACACACACACACTATGTGTGAGCGCTAACCACGCCGGAGAACAGAACTTCCGATACGTTCAGCCTGATTGCGTGAACAATAGACCTGTTAAACAATATATTGTGAGAGGGCGCGTCCCAAATAACTCAAAATAATAAACCAAAGTTAACAAAACTTTGCACGAGAGCGCTTCTCTGCCGCCTTCACGTCCTGTTTCCCATTAATGAAGCCGTAGCTCCCTGCATTCAAATTATTCGTTTTTGCTGAAATAATAATATTCCACTGGTTGATATATTATATTTATATGCAAAATATTTGTGTTTTTTTCGTGTTAAATGTGAAGAATGACAGGTTGGATGCCACACTTATTATTATTTTTTGGCAGAGTATACAGGTGTAATTTTAACTTTAACTTCAGGCAATGTAACATGATTTTATGATCGTAATTTTGACTTTATTCTTAAAATATTATGACGTTAATTATTTAGTTATTTATTTGAGAAAGATAAACTGATCAAACTTGCGCTGGCCGCTTGGTATTTAAAAACAATCAAACTTGAATTTAACAAACAAAGGATGTTCCAATCATATTTCTAAATTAAATTAATAAAGAGGAAACACAATAATGACCAATTTGCTATTAAAAACCAAAACTGAACTATTTAAATGGCTCAGCTAGAGAGAGAGAGAGAGAGAGAGAGAGAGAGAGAGAGAGAGAGAGAGAGAGAGAGAGAGAGAGAGAGAGAGAGGGCTCAGACTCAGGCGGGAATTCTGAGAATATATTCTGCTCTATCTTCGTTCCCTTGTTTCAATTCAAAGTTCCCGAACTAATTGTGAACAACACTCCTGTCTTCGAGCATGTGAACATGTTCATTTAATATATTTGTATCTATGAAATAGGTTATTGTTATGAAGACAGGCGTTAAAATTAATGAGAATGATATTCCCTAATATTCATTGATGCATTAATCAGATTTAAGATTTTCTTTTAATAATATAAATGTTCATGTTCATTTTAAAATAGAAATGTCCTAGCCTTATGAGCAGTTGATAATCGACGGAATGTTCTGTTAATAAATGCCGTCATTCGGTTATGTTATATTAATCTGTTTCAGCAATCATACTTTACAACCATTAATTTTCTTGGGTTAAGATAGACTATTCTCTAATTAACTAAACAGTTTGTTATCATACAGATTGAAAGCCTGGATGGTCTCTCTCCCCCTCTCTGTGTGTGTGTGTGTGTGTGTGTGTGTGTGCGTGTGTGTGTGTGCGCGTGTGTGGGCGGGTACATGCGCGGGAGGGGTGCGATTTTCGAATAGTAATCGAATAATACCCAGCGATTATCGAATATTACATTTGCTTAAAATGCCCATCCCTAATATATATATATATATATACAGTATATATCAGTGGCGGCTGCTGATCTTAAAGAGGGGAACCTTTTTCGGCCTAAATCAAAATTGAAATGTATGTAAATTTTAAAATGAATGTAAATAGAAAATAAATTCTGTTGTACCAACTAGGCGTCTTTTCCAGTGACTTGACCAGTGTCCTCTCAATGGCCAGCAGAGCTAGGGCCTTGGCCCATTGTGTTACGGTGTAGGACTTGAGCCAATTTAAACAGGAGAAGCTTGTTTACACCTGCTGTTATTTATTTATTTAGCTGTTATAGTTCAGACTATATGAATTAATGAACAAACGATCTAATATATATATATATATATATTTAACTCAACAGTAGGAAATGTGGGAATTATGTTAAACTGAAACAATGAATGTGGTGTGAAATTGTGTGAAATATACGATGAAGGTTGCAGCAGTTTGTCTTTCGACTACACATGCAAAATCCAGTGTGGACTGAGTTGGAAATGGAGCCACAAGTGACATTCAGCTAATAATCTGAAGACCACGCCCACAAAATAAATAATAAGGGTGAGTAAAATAATTAATGATTAAAACAATTGTCATTTTGTGAACTAAGCTGATATGTGACAATGTGTATAGCAAACAAGCTAAAAACAATAAATTCTTTTTATAAGCTGTCGACCCCAAAAGACAGCGTTTTAGGACATAAAAGTGGATTAAAAAGATGACAGACATTAACATCTTACAAGTAACTTGCAGTATTACTCCTCCATCCTTCCCCAGAGACGCTGAGTCTGTTCTGACAAAGGCACATTATCCAATGACCGTCTTGTTTCTAAGCACTGAAAAAACTGTTTAAAGCAGCCCCATTGAAGTCAATGGCTGGGCTTCAACAAGAAACATCAATGAGCTTGGGGAATGAATGAGAAGGAAATAAAGAATTGGTAGCTGATTCTAGCATTTAAACTGCATGGCAACAGTCAACAGTGTTACCATGTAACCTAACTGCATTTTAGTCAATAAAATGTTAACATAATAGTACATATATTTGACCATTCATTTTTGATCATTATAGAGTACACTGAATCTTAAACATCCAGCTTGGAATATACAAAGACTGAGCTTCCCTATAATACATACAAATGCAGCAAGTTTGTTGCTGCTTATCGGTGATTATTTATTTTAATGATACCGATTATCGATATTGCCATTTTCAAAACAGATTTGCCAGGAATTTTATTATTATTATTATTTTTTATTATGTTTTTTATTATGCAAACAAACATACTATTTACAGGTGACATTATTACATAAAACTTTGTGTTTGATGCACTATTAATCTTTCATACAGGTGAAAGTTAATTCAAACAATCTGATAACAACAAAATACTCAAATGAAATCATGATGTTTTCTGGTTGTTCCACGGTCTTTATGAGCTTAAGGGCATCTGTTTGCTGTATGTTCAGCAAATGCCAATCTTAAGAAATCTGGCATTATAAAAAGAGTTTTGGACTTCATAAGAATACACAAATAAAATCAGTCAGTGCATACAGGAATTTTTCATTGACATTAGTGTTAGCTTTATGAATTAATCCAAATAAGCAGCTGGAAATCTCCAAAACACATTTCTATAAAATCTTTATGCTTTGCTCATCAAAATGAGTAATTTCTATTTATAAATACATGAACAACATCCCCAGAACTGCTCGGACAGTCACTTGATGAGCATTTGACCGTTTCATTTGAGTAAACGATCGTCATATCATATATACATTGGCTACAGAAACCTGAAAAGGTTCTCATGGCAACCTGGTTTTCAAAATATAAGTTCGGTTTAGCCGAATATATTACTGTATAAATGCATTACAACTACAACAATTATTACAACTTTTGTTGAGAATAATCACACTGTACGCTATTTCTTCCGCTTTAATTTTAATAGTAAACTCATTTGTTTGCCAAAAATAAAGTCTAACTCTCATTTGATTAAAAGATAAATTAAATTAATGTTTTATGCCTTCATTTGCACTGTACTGTAAATTAAAACCAACGGAAATGTTGTTGTGTTATTACAGTTTTCAGAATTAAAGACATGTTTAAAAGCATTTAAAGAACGTTTTTTTTTCAGAGCTCTTGTTATTATTAATTTTGGCATTCATTTTCATTTTACACCAGACACGATATCGGTTCAAAATATCTATCGTCTACTTGATCTGTAATAATCGGTATCGGCGCTGAAAAACACATATCGGTCTATTATAAACGCAACACTTTTGTTTTTGCCCCCATTTTTCATGAGCTAAACTCAAAGATCTGAGACTTTTTCTGTCCACAAAAGGCCTATTTCTCTCAAATATTGTTCACAAATCTGTCTCAATCTGTGTTTGTGAGCACTTCTCCTTTGGCGAGATAATCCATCCACCTCACAGGTGTGGTATATCAAGATGCTGATTATTGATTACAGCATGATTATTGCACAGGTGTGCCTTAGGCTGGCCACAATAAAAGGCCACTCTAAAATGTGCAGTTTTACTGTATTGGGGGGGTCAGAAAACCAGTCAGTATCAAGTGTGACCACCATTTGCCTCACGCAGTGCAACACATCTCCTTCACATAGAGTTGATCAGGTTGTTGATTGTGGCCTGTGGAATGTTGATCCACTCCTCTTCAATGGCTGTGTGAAGTTGCTGGATATTGGCAGGAACTGGAACACGCTGTCGTATACGCCGATCCAGAGCATCCCAATCATGCTCAAAGGGTGACATGTCTGGTGAGTATGCTGGCCATGCAAGAACTGAGATGTTTTCAGCTTCCAGGAATTGTGTACAGATCCTTGCAACATGGGGCCGTGCATTATCATGCTGCAACATGAGGTGATGGTCGTGGATGAATAGCACAACAATGGACTTCATGATCTGTGTGTGCATTTAAAATGCCATCAATAAAATGCAACTGTGTTCGTTGTCGATAACATATGCCTGCCCATCCTATAACCCCACTGCCACCATGGGCCACTCGATCCACAATGTTGACATCAGCAAACCGCTCACCCACTTGACACCATACATGCTGTCTGCCATCTGCCCTGTACAGTGAAAACCAGGATTCATCCGTGAAGAAAACACCTCTCCAAAGTGCCAGACGCCATCGAATGTGAGCATTTGCCCACTCAAGTCGGTTACAACAATGAACTGCAGTCAGGTCGAGACCCCGATGAGAACAATGAGCATGCAGATGAGCTTCCCTGAGACGGTTTCTGACAGTTTGTGCAGAAATTCTTTGGTTATGCAAACCGATTGTTGCAGCATCTGTCCGGGTGGCTGGTCTCAGATGATATTGGAGGTGAAGATGCTGGATGTGGAGGTCCTGGGCTGGTGTGGTTACACGTGGTCTGTGGTTGTGAGGCCGGTTGGATGTACTGCCAAATTCTCTGAAACGCCTTTGGAGACGGCTTATGGTAGAGAAATAAACATTCAATTCACGGGCAACAGCTTTGGTGCACATTCCTGCAGTCAACATGCCAATTAAACGCTCCCTCAAAACTTGCGACATCTGTGGCATTGTTCTGTGTGATAAAACTGCACATTTTAGAGTGGCTTTTATTGTGGCCAGTCTAAGGCACACCTGTGCAATAATCATGCTGTCTAATCAGCATCTTGATATGCCACACCTGTGAGGTGGATGGATTATCTCGGCAAAGAAGAAGTGCTCACTAACACAGATTGAGACAGACTTGTGAACAATATTTGAGAGAAATAGGCCTTTTGTGTACATAGAAAAAGTCTTAGATCTTTGAATTTTTATCAGCCTGATTTATTATCAATTCTGTTCTTTTTTTAGCTCTCTATTCATAAAATAATCCTGAACAAAATGTCACAGGTTCCAAAATATATTAAGCAGCAAAACTGTTCCCTGTTGAAAAAAACAGTATATGCTGGTAAGGTATGTTTTGAAGCATGGGATGCTGGTTTGAACTTATTTAAGCTGGTCATGTGCTGGTCTTAAGCTGGTCCGCTTAAGACCAGCACATGACCAGCTAAGGATCAGCTTAAACAAGCTAAGGACCAGCTTAAACAAGCAAAGGACCAGCATAAACCAGCATCCCAGCTTCAAAACATACCTAACCAGCATATACTGTTTTTCAACAACACTGGTAATAAATCAATCAATCTCAATGATTTCTGAGGGATCATGTGATTCTGAAAACTGGAGTAACAGCTGATAAAAATTCAGATTTGTGTCACTAAATTAAATTAAACTATATTTTAAAGTATATGAATTATGTATTATATATGTATATAACCTCCTCAAAACTCCTCAAGAATTCTTCTGTCTGTTCTGAAAAATGTAAACAAATGTAGCCTTTATTTCTGCAAGCGTGAATATTGTTAAAATACATCAATATTAATTGTGTCTAGGCAAAGGCATTCCTCCTGGAACTAACGCGGGTTAGGCGGGTGTTCATTTCATACTCTGTGATAGCTTATTCAATTAATAAATTATACATTGTATTGTAATATGTAAGTACATGTACAACAAACTGGTAATGTCATAGTGGTATATTGTGTACTGTAAACAAATCTATTCCTGTGGAACCGACAGGACACATCTAGTAAAGATCTTCATAGCTAGCAAACCATAGCCTTTGCAGATTTGCTTTCAACTGACTGTAGATCCAAAGACATGTCTTCAACGCTCTTGATGTTACAACTCTGAGTGAGAACCGCTTCAGACGACTCAGTGCGTGCGGCAGGGAACTGAACGAATCATTCAAACTGATTCACGAACCAATTCACTGGTTTTCAAATGGTTTAATCAAAACTTCGAACAGAATTGACTCAAAAGAATGAATCATTCGCGAACTGGCATCACTCATTGCCTAGAAAAAAAGTAGACGGCGTGTTTGGAATAAATTGAAGGATTTTTAACTTGTGCTGCATTAAGATAAAGTAAAGAGAGGAGCGTCGCCCACAGTAACGAAGGTACCGTTTTTTCACTAAAAATGTACTTGAGTAAGAGTAAAAGTACCCATTTTTAAATATACTCTAAAAGTATTAGTTACCCAAACAATTTACTCAAGTAAATGTAACGAAGTAAATATAACTCGTTACTACCGACCCTAAACACTGTCTCCGCAGAAGAACATCAACACCTGCTTCTACATCGCCACCTGATTAGCCCCGCCCAACGATTCACGCACATAGTGTAAATTACACACATATATGCAGAAACCACATTATAAAGATGGCTCCGAAGACAACAAGTCGCTGTTCATTGCCAAGTTATGGAAAAACAGTATTTGCATGGCCTTCCTTCTGAAAGAGTGGATTTACTTTATTTTTAATGAAGATCCAGACTGCGTCAGTAAGAACTTGGTCCATTGTTCACTTCATTTGAAAACAGATTTGTTTACAAACAAAGCACAATTCGATGCGGGGTTTTCAGAAAGATTGAAACTGAAAGACGATGCTGTGCCAGCTATATTGGATATGACAGTAATGTCACAACACACAAGTGTGAGTAACTGTATCTTATTACTTCTAAATTATGATGTTTGTCTTAAAATCTTGATAACATAAGTGGTCCTCAGAGAATAGTCGAAAATATAAAACAGAGGCAGATTTTAACAGGCAAAAAATTAAGCTGCAATAGGAAATAAATAAAATGTAATTGTATTTTATTAACTCATTAGCAGGTTAGCAGACTAAAGGGTTAAATGGTTAATTTAAACAATTTAATTAAGCCAATATTTGATGCTACAGAGAACACATGATAAAACTGTTTTATTACAATATGAAATATTGAATTAAAAGTTCAACATTGTACCAATAAGTAATTTACTTTTCAGTTTCGGACACATGCAGTATATGAATAATCTAGTAAGAGAGACACTATTGTGTTTAAGATGATGATGCCTGAAAAATAATACTGTATGAATGTGACTGCAAATGTGTTCCTGTGAGAGATTCATCAGCAGATGAAAGTGTTAACCACAACATGGGTGGTTATAGAGCTTGGATAATTCCCATATTAGGCATGGCTTGTGATCCTTTTGCATACATGACACTGGTGTAAATAGTTTCAGGTTTTATTTCTGTACAGAGGTAACAGATTGCACCTGTTGAATGGGGAGCCTCTAATACTGTTTCTAACTGAAATCAATATCTGACATCAATGGCCACCAACAATATCACATTTTTAATGTGACTACATTAGCAGAAGGTGAACATTTCCTCATGATAAAAAGGCTTCATCAACATTTCTTTGTCAGAACCCCATTTGAAATTAAATCATTACCTATCTTACATACTAAAGAAGACATCACGAGTCAGTATAGATATTATATGGGTCTCCCGGATGTGATGATCTTATATCAATGCATACATTAAAAGTCACGTTTCTGCACTGCTCGAATGCTATTCAAATGAGGACTTGGGGTGTCCACTGCAACAGGTTTTCACGTGGCAAAGAAATTGTTTTACAAGCCATTGGTTATTATCTATTAGATACTTCCCAAGACATTGGCGACGTTCAGCTTTTTACGATATGAGCAGAAGAAACAGGCTAATATATTGTCCAAATTTAAGATTAGGCTGGATTTCCAGATGTCAGCCATAATTTCATCAGATCTCTTTTACGCATACTGTGATAACAGCACTCAAAATACACAATAGCAGAAATATATTTTCTTCCATCTCCAGTATTTGTACCATTTTGGTTATATTTAATGTGCCAATTATTCAAGGACTTCCGGGGGTATGGGATTTTTAAAGGTATTTACGTCAGTCTATTTAACAGTACAATCTCTGGAGGTTCCTCACGCGCAACCAAAACGTATATTGGACACACTTAGCTACCTGGCAACCTTTAAACAGAACACTCTATCGTTTTTGAGACTGTGTGATATCTAGATCTATAGTAATGTGATAATGACCACACTTACGCGTTTGTCGATTTACAATCCGACACTAATGTTAAGTGCTAAAGCAGCGTACTGTTGCTATGGTTACCTCATTTCGCGAACGCGACTTCGATTCACAAGCCTGTGTAGAGCTTTCCGACAACTTGTAATTGAACTTTTTTAGTAAAGGAAACGTTTAAAAGGCAGGTTAAAGCAACATGTACGTTTACATGTTTTAAGACACCTTTGCTTTTACCTCCTTTGGAGAAAAGTGCTCAGTCTCCCTAAAGCCCCAATAAGTCGTGCCTTTATTAAACTGGTATGTTGAAGAAACGTTGAACTCACCAGCTTGTCGAGTGCGTCTTTGCCAACAGTGGACACCTTGAGCGCAGGGACTCGTTCACATGTGCATCCTTCCAGAAGATAAATCCCTGATGGTCGAGCACTCTGGTCGGTGTCGAAGTAAAATAAAACATTCTGATAAAAGCGAAAAACTTCTCATGCCATTTACTGTTTTCTGTGGTCTTCTTGCTGAGATAACCTCGCTTGGTGCCCTCTTTACGCGCGATAACGGAGAGATACAGAGCGTGTCCCTCATTGTACCGAACACTCTTCTGCATTTTCCGTCTTGGTTTAATGTGTATTCACTTGTTTGTCACCATATCCCGTGTGATTGAAACTTTCCACCTAGGATGTTTGGAGAAAAGCGCACGGGAAAGCGCACTGCTCACAAGCTACTCATCCAAACGAGTTCAGAGCCCAATCCATTCTGGCCTGAAGAAAAGTTTAACCCCGACGAACAACACTGTCGGTCAACGCGTTTAGCTCATGCAGTACAGAGAAATAAGCAATAGTAGTGGACAGACTGTGAGAGAGTCACTGTTGAGATCAGATGTAATCGGCTTTGGCATCCTCTTAAAGAGACAGCGCCTCTCTGGCGCTCTCTCTCCCGCGCTGAGATCCACTTTCCCTTGTGGCTGAGCGCAGCTTTTAATGAGTGGGCGGATCGAAAGCGCGGCAGAAAGACTTAATGAGGAGGCGGGGGATGCAGATATTTTAATGAGGGGGCGGGGCGATGCGCGCACACACAGCAAGCAACTGTCAGGGTCCAATTAGGTGCTTTACTGTTAGGTTAAGTTACTTTAAAGGAAAAACCATAATTCACACAGAGTATATGCAATATGTTACACATTACATTCATAGTATATAATTTCATTAAATACCATTGCATAAAAACTGGCATACAAAAACGTCTAAAGGCCGGTTCACAACAAGAGCGCTATCTATAAAGATAACTAAAATGCTATAGTTACATTAACTATATCCACATCAACACATAATACCATTCTGTTTATGATAAGCGTACACTGCTGTTTTGTCATCTGCCGCTTTAAATGCTCAAGTTCTATTAAGTCGGATGGATTCTGACTGGCTACTAATGTTTTTATCGCCATCAGCTGGGGAAGAAAAAACGAAAGTAATTCCAATGATATCGTACAACTGTGATGTAAATTATAGTTGTTTTGTGGATTTACATATTCTCCTAGAGTTAGAATGATAATTCAAATTTGAACATGTTTTTACATTCAACTGTTTTTCTTTTCTCCATTGTTGTCTATGTACAGTAAACACGTGCTAGACAATATTGCACTTGTCTCAATTACAGCAAAACACGACACGCAAGTTAAAATTGTAACTTCCTCGAGCACATTTTCACAAAGTGTCAGATAAGGGACAAATGCTGGACTACAGATCACTACATGGATGCTTCATGTGCACAAGCAAGTGACATTATCAGACTGTATCAAGCTTCAATTATGTCTGATAAATGATGTTAGGATGACAAATATTAAGGGTTAAGATGGTAATGATAACTGATATGCTTCATATTTGATTATATAAAGATGAAATTATGCAAATTGATTTTAAGATCCAGTTCAGCCAGTTTACTTTATAAAGTGTAGCATCAATAATTCATGATTTTAAATTACATTTAAAATAATATTATTAAAGCAAAGCAAATGTGAGTAAGGGAGGAAGCCACGTGTTCCTGTGTGGCTCAGTGGTAGAGCATTGCATCAGCAGCGCAAAAGGTTGTGGGTTCGATTCCCAGGGAACACACATACTAATGAAAATGTATAACCTCAATGCAATTGTAAGTCGCTTTGGATAAAAGCGTCTGCTAAATGTAAATGTAAGACACGGGAAGGTTTTATGTTCTCAGCCTGACTGCTTCAGCTTTTATGAAGACTGATTATCACTTAATTTAAGTTGTAGAATAACAAATGTCACCTCAGTCGTCACATTTTTAGGACAATGATATTACTGAGGAAACTTAAAGGTATAGTTCACCCAAGAAATTTCACCAAAGAAATTAACACTCTGTCAACATTTTCCATCCAAAACCAAACCAAATCTTTATTACTTGCCTTCTCCTGTTGAACCACATTTTGTCAACATCAGAGAAAACTGTTTGGATACCAACATTGTTCAAAATAAGAAGAAAGAAAATCATACACAAGTGAGTAAATGATGACAGGGTTTTCATTTATGGGTGAACTAATGAAATGAACACCACAATTTACAGAATCTTTTTTAATTTCCAGTTTAATTAATGTACATACAACATTACACAAACAATTTTAGAAAGGTGCATTCTTTAATTTTTTCCTATGGACACAAATACAGCATATTACCAGCAAACCTTCTGGCCAAAGCACCTGGAGAGTGTCTATATAAGACATCATTTATAGTTGTAAGATCTATTGTTTTGAGTTAACGTTAAAAAGCGTGATGAAATACATGATGTATTCAAATGCATGATATTCAGTTCCTGCTTGTTTAACGGTTTTTGCAACCATCGGCCTACGGGCAAAAACCATCATCATGCTATTTATTATTAGAGACTACACTTTCTCCAATCCAGCAATGCTTCCTTGTTGGCGATACTCCAGGCATCAGATAACAGTCTCACCATTTTCCTATGTTTGTAAAGACAGAAGGGGGTTATATCGTGTTACATACCACACAATTACAAAAAGGTTTAAATGGTGTAAATACCTTTTTATAAAATATTTTTTAATAATGTAGACAAATCAAAGACATGGAAGCATGTTTCCTCCACTGAATAAAAAAAAAAAAGGTCATTGCGACTTTTTATCTCGCAAATCTGATCTTTTTTTCCTCAGAATTGAGATATATAAACTCACAATTGCAAGTTATAAAGTCAGAATTACAATGCATAAACTAGCAGTTGACTTTTTTTCTCAGAACTGCGTGAGAATGTCAGTATTGTGTTGAAGGAGTGGAAACTCAGAGCCATCCTGACCTTCATCAAGATATTAATTATATGGTTTCTTGAGTGATTATTAAGTTATTAATCAGTATTTAACCTAGATTGTAGTTGATTGAATAAAGTTATTAGTTACCATATATGATGTACACTGCTGTTGGAATGTGTCTTTTTCCCTTTTATGTGAGAAACAGGTCTCTCCATATGTGGAGGTTCAACAGGTCACTGACTGGCTAGGCCATAGAGGTCACTGGGGTCTCGCTCACGTGACCAACGTCTACCTGAACATTTAGGTTGTTTTATATGTCTGTATGTAAAAGAATACGCTAAACATGTTCTAAGTCTTCTCTCCCTTTCTCTCTCAAGAAAGAGACTCACTGACTGTGTGTTTTGGGAAGAGTAACTGATAAGAGTAATAACGTAGCTACCCAAACTTGATGGAGATCAGTGTTTCTCTATGTATGTGTGTGGTTATCTGTTGTGCAGGACCAGTTACTACCAGTCTTCAGGGAGATTCACAAACGGCACCCAGAAGTAAAGACCATATGGGGATCTTCATAAGATATATATCTTAGGAGAAGAACGTTGCGTGTGACCTTTAATCACTTGTCATCTAAATAACCTTTGGAGATATGCTTTATTAACTTTATGCACTTTGCTTTAAGAGTTTGCTTGTTTTTCTGTAAACTGACCAATTAGAATCCGTTTTATCTATACATTGATGTAATTAGTAACGTAATTACAGAGTATGATTACTGGTGTTTCTGACATGTAAGGAGAGTGGTCTACGAACTCCATCGAGAGTGTTGAAGCTGACTTCTGCCGGATGAATCTGCAAATTATTTTCTTTAGTACATTTTTCTTCAATTGATTGCATCTCTGACTCCTGGCCTTTATTCATCATACCTGGTCCTTGAGTTTTAACTGTAAATTAAAAGTGTGATATAAACTCACAATTGCAAGACAAAACTCAGAATTGCTTAACGCAGAACTCTGACAAAGAAAGTCTGAAGTCTGAACTGCAAGATATAAATTTGAAATTGCGAGAAAAAAGTCTGAATGCCTTTTATTAATACAAATGCCTTTTGTTAATTTTTATTCAGTGACGGAAACGGGGTTCCATAATGACATTTGATAAATTGCTGCTGTTTTACCCAGACTCATTATGGATATTATTTAAACTTCAAGCACTGCAATTAAATATAATCATGCATAACTGATTCTGAATATTATCATTTTAATTTGAAGAATGACTTTTGTCTATTTATTCAATTATTTACTTCCTCTTCTACATTTCAAGCATGTGTTAATAGGAAATATTGTACATGCAACTGGACAATCTGGCTTCCACATACTGTATGTGAAAATAATCTATGCAAAGCAGCTGACTTTACACAATTAGGTTAGGTTATTATACATTTCTAATTCTGGCAATTGTTAGCACTGACTTCAATGTCTATAATCAAATACAACATATACAAATATGTTAGTCTACAAAATATTTTTCAATCAGAGCCTCAAACAGAGTAATAATTTGTAACCTCTTCAGATATTCTCTCACAGAAATGTCTTTGATTTGTTCTGAAAGAAGCTCCTCCACAATCCAAAATTACTACAGTGTTCTGTGTCCATTGTGTAACCAGTCAGCCCACGTACCTCCGGCTGTTCACGAGCGCTTCCAACTCTTTGGATTTGAATGCAGCGGTCCTGAGGATGGACTCTGGGATTTCAGCCAGACGTGCTACATTTAGCCCGTAGCTCCTGGCGGCTGCGCCTTTAATCAGCTGATAGAGAAATGTGATGAACTCTGGCTGCACCTCGTCCTCTAGAAACGAGAGTAACGGAGTTATTAAACACTTTGATGATACATACGCTGTGTATCAAAGTAATGATCAGAGGATTCAATGTGATAGAACAAAAGTTTCAAAAAATAATTTATGAAAACAAGATCCATTATAATCCTGATGTTGATGATACTACATTTATACAGTAATAAACAGTTTACTGTTTAAATACTATATTGTAAAATAATGCTCTGATGGACTATGCTACAATTTGATTAATTAATCAAGTATTTTAGCTATTATACTGGGATAAGAGAACATTTTATCATACAAAATATTAAAAACATTACCTTGAAGTATAAAGTATAGCAGTGAATAATACTAATGTGACGGCACAATAACTGAAGAATTTGTTGTCTGAGAAAAGATATTTCATTAATGGTGGACATTAGAAAGTCATTGAGTTTTCCATAAACAACACTTCTTCAGAACTCAAATAACGTCATTTCTTGTGTTATGGTGTGACAGTAATGACACAATTATTAGTAACCTGATTTGTGAACATTTCTTTTAATATTTCTAAGCAATTCTGTCACAAAAATGGGGTGAGGGGGGTAGTGAACCTAGCTGAATTCTGATTATCAGAACTCTGAATGTGATTTCACATAGATTATAATGACGGCAGGTGAAACTACACAGCACAGTACAATGAGAAAATGAAGAGGAAAGACTACTTATGCAATAGGATTACTGCCATACACACAAGCTAGTTGTTAAGTAATCACTACCTGGGTCTTGTGACAGTGTTTTTAGAGGATTTAAGGTTCTGGAATTCTCTTTCTTCCTGGAAAATGTAATTCTATACCACAGAACTCCAGAAGGCCTGACTCTAATGCAGGCATCCTCAAATCTGGCCCACTCCTGCAGAGTTTAGCTCTAACCCTAATCAAACACACCTGAGCATGCTAATCAAGAGTCTTCAAGATGATTAGAAAAACACAGGTATGTGAGTTTGATCAGGGTTAGATCTAAACTCTGCAGCAGATTGGCCCTCCAGGGAAAAATTTGAGCAACTCTGCTCTAATGTTTCCAAGCCATCAATTTAATATTAATAAATCATTACATTTATATAGCTCTTTTCAGATTTTTTTCTAAGCACTCAGAGCGATCTACATTGTCAGGAGGAGGGATCTCCTCATCCACCACCAAAACAACCTTGTTCAAACTCCATTTCATATTCCTTTGTGAAAAGTAGTTTCCACCAATAAAAGTACTAGCCAAAGTAGTTTCTACCACAGGAGAAGAAGCAGACTTGGGCTTTCTGAGCAGGATGCTTCATTTTGAACCTTGATCAAGATCTTGACATAAACAAATGTGCTAACCGTTGTAAAAGTGAAATCAGAAATGTAAAATTACCACTGAGGGTTCTTGTATTTTTCAATCCTATCTGCTCCTCAACACTAAGTAAGAGCAAATATGATCTTTTGACCTGTCACCGCTCGAAGTCATTTACAGATCAAGCAATGTACTACACTACTTATTACCAAATCAATTTCACACATGAAAGCAGGGAAATATTTCTCATATTTCATACTGACTGATTCAACCATTTCCAGTTTCTTGAATATCAAACTGATATTTGAAAAAGATGCTTGGAAACAAATATCACATTGACGGTCTAATCTCCTTTAAAGGGAAAATTCACCCGAAGATGAAAATTAATGTACTCACTATCATGTCATTCCAAAACCATAAGATTTTACTTAATCTTCAAAATAAATAAAACCTTAATTTGTATTTGAACGATTAACCAAAGTCTAATGACTTTGAATAGACACGAGGGTAACTAAATGCTGACAGAATTTTCATTTTTTTTGGGTGAACCTTCAAGGCACGTCAGTAGATAAAATGGGCATGAAATTATCAAAAAACTCCAATAAATGAAAAGAAGGGCATAGAGCATGCACAATTAAATTTGGCATTCAACATATATGCAAAAGTGACATTTGTTATTGTAACTTAAATGAAAGGTTTTACAGAAGAAAAGACATCACAAAGCACATCAAAAACACAAAAAGAGAAGAAAAACATTATTTGGTTAGGAGTTAAGTACTCTGTTCTATTCCATTTTATTAATAATCAAGCGTTGGACAGATCAGACAATAGGTGGATTGACTAACAGAAGGTCTAAGAAAGTGTGCCGCACTCCTTGATCACTGAAGCAGCATAAGGTCAATGCAAAGATGAGTAAGTGATCCATGAAATCCCGAATGACTCAGTTGACATACAACAGCAAAGGAACTGGTTCAGAGGCTATCGAAACCAGCATATTCCAAGACAATACACTCCTCATTTTCTACTACTGGTTTGTGTGCATTGAAATAATCAACTCGCTGATCCAGACACTAATGGCTTTCGCAGATGATATCAAGATGAAGTTAATAAATATGCATGGTTCATTATCAAGAAGGGCAAGATCAGGATTTTGAATGGAAGTGCATATATAACCCAATCCCAACTCAAGAAGCTGATGTAATGTGAGTTGTGGATAATTCTATACACACCATCAGAAGTGCTCTCTGGCTCATTCAGCAGGAAAGCCATGTGGTAGTTCCCCACATGCTGCGGGTACAAGTGCTCCAGCTCACACAATGGGGGGTAGTGGGTCACAAACAACGTCATACACTTAACCTGCAGAAAGACAGAGAAGAAAAATAATCCAACTTCACACATTTGCACATAATTCAAAGGTGAAGCTGTTTCTGAAGTTATTTTTAACAATGTTGGTAATCAAACAGTTGACAGCAGCGTTTGATATCAGCAGTACCGTCAACCTTCCTCAAAGAAAGTCAATGGCTTTCGTCAACTAACCATATATATTTGTGTGATCAATAGCAAAAAAAAATGAACCAGGTTTGGTACAACTTCAGGGTGAGTAAATTATGTCAATTTTCATTCATGAAAATTACAAGCCACGTTGAACATTTAGTCAGTGTTATTTTTGAGGGATATTTGATTGATGACAGGAATATTAAGAAAATAAAAAAGATAAATAAATCAGAACAGCTTAAATAACCACTAAGTCTGGAGAACAAAGCTTGTAAAATACAGTTTGAACTAACTACTTAAGACAATTCATTACAAAATCAGCACCAATTATAATCAAAACTCAATATTACAAATGTACTGTATTCAAGGACCAACGATATAGATTTTGTTACTCAGCATCCTGCTTCCATTTGACTGCGTGACAGAGCAAGACATCCTTGAGCCAGATGCACAAACCACGCAAACAGCAACCACCCCCTCACTCGCCATTTACCAACACTATCAGCAGCCCGGCAGACTGCGCGTGCATCGTGTTACCAACTCACCAATGCACACATTTCATTCCAGAGGGGGGACGTGTTCATTTCTCCATTTATTGATGTTTTGGTTTTTTAGCATGCTCAGGAGAGGCATTGAGCTGAAGTGTGAATATGAGACGCACGGAAGATATGCAGACAGAGCACCCAAGCAGAACAAGAGGCATGTGATTTTTCTTGTATTTTTTTCTGTGATGCATTCCTCACAAGAAGTTCACATTTATTAGAACTTATTTATTAGAAAGTTGGTTTTAAAGGCAAGGCTACTAACCTGCCCATTACCATCAAATACAACCGGCATTCTCTGTGAATGCACAGGATGAACATTATTGAAGCTAAATGTATCTTTTATTGGTCTGCAAGTTTCAAATTACTGCATAAAGAAAAAAAATAGACTTGAAGCATAAAAAGTTGGGTGAATCCATGGATACCAAGACTTTGATTCTAACAAGACTGTGTAGAAGCAATCCATGTTCAGTTATTTTCTGCGGCAGTGCCAACCACATTCTACAACAGTAAAATGCAGGTAGTAACAACTGCATTTACAGAAATTCTATGAAGTATGTATGGAACCAAACTGAACAACTAGGTTGTTAATGACGTGTTAAAATGCATATCACAGAGTTGTGTCTTTTCTGTACGTCTGGTGCAAGAAATCACAGGGTAAATTTAGCCTCATTAGTGTTGCCAGATCTCGCTAGAAAAACAAAAACAAAAATGGAAATAAGTCACATACAAAAATCTACTTTATTAACTCCATAAACAGGATCTCTTTATGTGCCGAGCCCAAACCACAAACCCAAAGACACTTAATAATTGCCATTTGTAATAAGTGGACATGGCAACCCTTCAAGCAGGGCCGGCCAAGGCTCTGTTGGTGCCCTAGGCGAGATTTTATATTTCTGCCACCCACCCCCCACTAAAAAGATTTCAGAAAATGATTTTTCAAACCTTTACTATAATATAACATAAGACAAATACTGATAATAATAAATAAACAAATTTGACTAACAGTCACATGAAGAATCACACAAAAATTAAACAGAGCAAATCAGTGGAAAATGACATACTTAAACTTAAATTATTCAATTTTATGAATGCTACATTATAGTCCTATAGTCATGGTCTTTTTCAAAAGACATTTAGACACTTTTTGGTGAATTAAAAGCAAGCAGTAATGTAACTGAAAATAAAACATTACAGAAACTTACATTTATTTTAAAGAAAATAAAGTAAAAATAAATAAGCAGCTATGCAAAAATGTTACACAGAGTCAGTGTTGCCAATTAAAATGTTCTAAAGGCTATTTCAAAATACTAGGCCAACATAAGCATCACGAGCTATAAGGAGTTATTAACTTATGATTTTTACCTCAATATTGCTCTTTTTTCTGCTCTTCTTTGTGTCTTTTCCTGCCTTGCGCCTCTGATCATTTTCTTTCTACACTCATTGTTTAGAAATTATACTTTAAGAGCATATAAATTGCAAAACTATTTTAACTATGTGCGTCATGCTGATGTATTATAATTACGTCATGATGCAGAAAGTGTTTAAATTATGCAGCGTTCCAGTCAACTTAAAAATGGTTGGAAATAACGTCTGGAACACCGCTTGAAGTCGGATATCCGACCTGTGAACTCGGGGCAGATCGATCTACCCCGACCTCAACAGGACGTGTCATTTGAACTTAAGATAATACGTTTATAAAAGGATCCCTTAATTTTAGCTTTTCTTCAGCTGTTTTCAAAACGAAAGGCAGCATTTTGTTGTTTTTTCTTCTTCTTCTGTTTGTGATTGACTGGAACTCACTGAAGTTGGAAGTGGGACATTTCAACTCGGATGTTCCCTCTTCTGACCTTGTCTGGAACGCGGCATCCTGACTACAACAGACTACTGTTTTTAATACAAATACCTAGAAACAATATAGATACATTTTTACCATGTTATTGAGGTGCTGTATGTGTGGTTTTAACTGTGGTTATCATGATCTAAATGTATGCTACTGTATGTATGGAGGACCAATGGTTAATTTGAATAAAACTCAAGTCAGACTAATTACATTTCGCCATATAAAAATGAGGAAATAAAGATTCGAAAATGTATCGTAATAATTATTGATATTATCGACTGATCTGAAAAATGTTATCATGATAATTGTTTTGGCCATATTGCCCAGCCCTACTGCCAAACAAAGAAAATACAATGTTCTGTTGACGGTGGTTCAGGTAAAATCACCAAAATAGCAAGTCATTGGTGGCTGCATTATAACTTTGATCAGAAATTGTAAGATGCCAGAATGTTGCTATGATTACCAGGGTGTCGATCATCGCAGTTTCAAGAGTGAGTTCTTTTCTGCACACTCATGAAACGATAATTTAGGGGATACACTCCCTTATTTAAACGCAGTCCTCAAACTTTACAGTGAGTACAAGGCCAGGAGTAACCTTCTTCCTGAAACATACAATTCTGAGCCCGCTTGATCGACTTCTCAACCAAATAATGTATCTGTCCATATGAAAGCACACATAGCACATTGTGACACAATCACAGCTAAACACATTTGATGTTTAATATATAGTCATGTGAAACAGAACCTCAAAATGAATTAAAAACCAAGGACAAAAACCCAGATCAGGGGAGAGTCCAGTATGATGAAGCCACTGATAGAAGAGCAAAGTTCTTCAAGCCCAGGTTACTGCACAACTACAGGAAAAGCCTTTGATTGAGATTTAGTGTGAAATTCCGAACAACATTACGTCATCTTTAGCCCACCTCCTCGCTTCTTCAACTGCTCTCTGTAAATACTGGAGTGACTCTGCCTGCCTCTCGCATGTGCTCCGAGTGCTTTGCTATGGCAACCAGAGCTGCTCCACTCTCTATTGCCCACAGAAGAAAGTTCTGCATCAAGGCTGCTCACAATGCATCATTCAAAGGTGTTACACAACAAACGTATTTACATTCTTAAATGCAGCGCAGGTGAACGAGTGAGCCTTGTTGTCATGGCGATGTGCAGACAATCTCTGCAAGATGTTACCAGGAGTGGACACATGTACACGCTGTAAAGGCAAACGGGAACGGACAAAAAGCTATTCTTTTTGTATTCATATTTTTATATGAAGCTCACAATTGCATTCATACAAACACTGAAGGCGTTTATTTTTGAACCTCTGTGAGTGCTCAGTGTCACAATTCCAGCTGTGCAGCGCGAGTTTGAGCATATACTGCTTATAATATTCTAAGTGGATTCTAGCATATAATATGACTACATTTGTATATTTTCTGAAGAAAATGTGAGTGGTGCTTGACCATAAAACTCATTAGCACATTGTTAGTATGTTGGTATGTAGGTGAAGATGAAGATATTCAGAATAGATTTTAATGCATTGCTATAGAATTGCTAAGGTATTCTGGGAGGTTGCTTGTGTTGTGGGGTCAGTAAGATTTTTAAAGAAATTTGCTATTTTATTTAGATAAGATGCATTACATTAAACAAAGGTGACAGTAAATAAATGTATAATGTTACAAAATATTTATATTTCCAATAAATTATGTTCCATTAAATCAAAGGATCCTCAAACACATTTCCTCAAAAATATTAAGTAACACAACTGACTTCAACTAATCTAACAATAATCTAATCTAATAATATAATCACAATTAAAAGGATTTCTGAAGGAAATGGTTCCTGAAAAATCACATGAATAAGTTATATTGTAATAATTTAATTGTAATAATATTTCACAATATTACTGTTTTTACAGTTATAATAGTGTAAAAAAAAGCCTTGGAGAGCATAAGAGGCTTCTTCCCAAATAAATAAATAAAATAAAAATAAAAGCAAACAAATATAAATAAATAAAATTAACAATACATTTTGTAATTCCTGTTTGTCAAGAAACTTAAAGTTAACTAAAATATATATATATTTTATTATATATTTAAAATAAATGGGAAATTGAAACTTTGGCAGGATAAATTAAAATCTGGATAACTGAATTATGGCAAAAGCCTCTTTGTTAAACTCTGTACAAAACATCTGATTTCATGATGCTTGCCTTAAAAAGGGCCACCATGTATTTCAACAGTCATTTTGTTTTCCATAATACATCAACAGCTTTGAAACAAACAGCTCATGCCAATTCCGTGAGCAATGTGCATCAGATGGTCAGTGAATGGCCCATGGCTGTGCCGTCTGACACTGTGGCGAGACGCACGTTTCCAGTGACTAATTTGTCAGTAATTTGTCAGTAACCTCACTGAAAGCGAACATGTACTATGACGTGGCACAATCACACCCAATCAGAACATATATGATGTTTAATATACTGCTATGTAGAGCTTTCATTCAAGTAAAAAGACTTAAATTGAAGATCGTTTGTTGCATCATATGAGACTGAGATGAGAGGATACAGATGACATGAAAAGGTAAGAGAAAAATGAAAACCCATTCAAATGGCTTTGAACATCTTAGGTTACACATATGTTACCCCGGGTCCTCGAGGGAACGAGACGCTGCATCGGAGGATGCTAGGGGAACGCATTCAGCGTAACTGGCTCTGAACATAAGTAAAATCTGTCCAAGGAATGGGTGAGATGTCACGGGCAAGGTGATGTAATGACCAGCTGGTATAAAAGCACATGCGGTGAAACCGGCATCTAACGTGGTTGTGCGGTGAAACCGGGGTTACATGCGTAACCTAAGACGTTCCTCTTCGGGAACTCGAGCTGTATCGAAGGACGCTAGGGGAACGAGATACCCACGCTGCCAGACTTACCAGTCCCTGCCCAGTGTGTATCCCTGCGGAGCACATCTAGGACGAGAGGACGGAAGAGCATGGGTTGGCCTGTAAGTCCAGGCCACAGAACCGGACAAAGGTCAGGGGCGTAGACCATCCCGTAGCGATGCAGATGTCCTGTAATGGGACACCTGCGAAGGCGAGTGGAATGAGCCTTGACTCCCATCGGCGAGGGGAGGTCAGAGGACTCGTAGGACATGTTTATGGCATCCACGATCCACCAACTAAGGGTCTGCTTGGAAGCAGGAAGACATCTCTTAAGGAGATAAAAACATATTAGCAGTTGGTCCGCCTTTCTCAACGGGGCAGCTCTGTGAACATATGTGTCCACCGATGGCTCGGGTGGTCTCCTTGGTGGCGCGGAGAGACAAATCAGCGGTTTTGCAGAGTTCACTTATATCCTCCGCATGAAATCTCTCACCCACGTCTAGCACTTTGAGCAGGTCAGCCTGGTACGCCTGCAAAACCGCCATGGTGTGCAAGCATGTACCAGCCTGACCTGCTGCCGCGTATCCCTTGTTCACCAGTGCCGATGATGCACGCAGCGGCTTGATGGGCAGGGTCAGAGCCTTCAGATACAATGCCAGATCGGGGGACAGATAGCTCGCGAGCGTCTGTTCCACCCGCGGCTTCGCTCTGTAACCGTGCTCACTCGTCCCCCTCACATTACCATAGTATTCTGAGGAAGGGATGAAGAGGTGGGCCGAGAAAGGTTTTCCCTACGACCTCACCTCGACACTTCAGTGTGAGAATCTTGGGGAAAAAAGCAGGCTCCGATGTGAAGGTGACGTTTTAAACCGCAGAAAGCGTTCATCTAATTTGACTCTCTGCGGTTCGATTAAACGCTCGGCCGGGCAGTTGAGATTCAGCTTGGCCACGGCACGAGTGATCACCTCCACCAAGCTCCTTATACTGGGGCGAAAGAGAGGGGGCGATTTCCCCAGCGTTCCCTATGTCAATTTCCTCAGAAGAAGACAAGAGAAACGCTGCGGCCGCTGCCCGAGGGGAAGTATCCGCCTGGCAGGCTTCCAATCTCTGGGAGCGGTCATTGGATCTGACAGGCAATGATGGAGATAGAGACTCGCTCGTCTCCGATCCCTCCATTCGATCTCGCTGCGAACCCCACGAGCGCTGCCACCGCTCTGCCTCAGCGAAAGTGGGGAATGCTTATGAAAGAACCCTCCTTGGAGAATAGCGGTGCGGGCAATCAGCTCCCTCGAGAGCCGACTCCGCATGCCTCGCTCCCAAGCAAACCACATACAAGCGGTGTGTGTCACCTGCGCACACATATAGCGTTGTAGAATATCAAGGACCGAATAATTGGCAAATCAAGATTCGATCGAAGCATGGTTGAAACATGAGAAGCCGAATTCCACAAGACAACAGCAGAAAGTCATAAATCAGACCCCCAGCCCGCCTGAATACACCCCGACCAGGTTTCGAGGACAAAGGCTAAAATTCCTGGGTTCACAAAACCTGTAGAATCATCTTAAAATACTTTCATTCTCATGGTTAATGAAACTAATCATTTCTATGCATAACTGCATATTATGTATGTGACCCACAAATTTGGAATATCCTTGTTTTAATCATTGTGTTTATCGTGCTTTTAATTAGTATTGACTAGCTAAGCCTTAAGGGTTAATGTCATGTTTGGTATGTATGAGTGTCATAAGTATAGCTTTAATCATTTCTTTTGATGGATTTCTGTCAAATGCATCATATTCTGGTTATAGAAATCACATTCAAAAGGATATTTTGCAAGAGAATGTAAAATTCGGGCAATGTGACTGAACATGACATGTTGATTTATTGATTGGGTGAAGAAACAAAGAGCCAGCATGGGATCTAATTGGTCAAGACAACCATTGGGAGGTCCCTAAAGGCCGAGAATACCCAGGACACACCTCTTAACCCGCTCTTAACTTCTCTTCAGCCTCTTAACTTCTCCTTGAATCTCTCTCTCTCTCCGGACAAATGAACTCTCTCTCCAGCCATGTGCTCTGAACCACACCCAGCCAGCTTGATACCATGATGAGAAGAAAAGCCACTTAGTCTCTTTACATCCTTTTATTCTTTTACTTTTGTTTATTTTCTTTCCGTTGAGTTCGTGTGCTAAGTCACGTTTGCCAGCGGAAACAGCCCAAAACTCTGCAACACCAGCCAGAACCAACGCCCACTTCAACGACTCCTGAACTCTAAGCCAATCAGCGACTTGGAGAAACCCTTTCCTGCAAAGACGGAGGACAAAGGAATCCTTTAAACACAAAGCTGCAAGTACAAACCCCAGACTTTGCTGTAACTGGTGTAATATTGAAAATAGATTTTAGCCTCATTGAAAAGTCAATGCGAGTGTTAAATCTGTGATTGATGATTGTTCAGGTTTATGCAATTGCACATATTGCTGTAAACGTGGGATATCAAATTCTCATTCTCTTAATCTAATCCTTTCCTCACTTTCTCTCTTTCTGCAAGCGTGAATGTGTGAATGCTTGTGTTCATGTAGATTAGTTTACATGTCTTAGCATTATATAAATAAAGTCTTGTTTATATTGAAAGAGAAATATCTTGTGTTTTGTGCTCATAAGTTAATGCCTTAATCTGTCGATTTTGTTACTGTGCTATTTAATAGTGTTTTCACTATATTTTGGGATTTTAATATCCAGTGCAGAGTTTGTTATACGGCTTGTTGGTGAATCGCCGTGAAACAGTGAGTCTGTTCAAATTCCCTATAAAATCATTAATGATTCCCTTTGAGCTAAATTGACCTGTTTCCCTTATAACAATATATATATTATATGTTATCATTACATATTGGTGGAGGATCTGCGGGCAGATTAATCTAAATTATGAGCATAAACCAAGTTATTTAATCTTTTATATTCTTACGGATGAGATCTGAGATCGAGACTGGTGTGTGTGTGCGTTTGTGTGAGTGGCGTCAGCAGCGCCTCCTTGAATGAATGAGCACAGAGAAGTCTGTAACTCGAGTCAGCCTCTCCTTTGTTCAACTGCAGTAAGGGAACTCAAAGTTAACATTTGAGATCGGAGAATAAGGTCGGAGATGAGCGTGTTCCTCTCTTCTTGTAATGCCTTGTTTTATAGCTGAATTAATTTCCTCGTGTTCCAGGTCATCTAATAGCTATAACTTACTCCATAATCTCAGTAACTGTTAGCCGCACGAAGCTAAACTGCAGCAATTAAAAGGAAATAAATCAGTGGATAAAGAATAGTTTTGAGCGTGTTCCTCAATTATTTATCAAAGCCTTATTATTCATAGTTTGATCGTCAGTGCGTGTTCCATTGTCAGATCATATATGCTATGACTCCCGGGTTAAACATTAGAGAATAATGCTTGCCTGTTTGTGTACACTGTTCACAAAGTGAATTAAATCTCGCGAAACACCTGCGCGTGTCCGAGAGTGATTTGAATGGGAGCTTTAAAAGCTTTATCAAGTAAAGTTTACCTTTGAACCAACAGCGAAGAAACCCTGTTGTGTTTATGTCCATATAACGGACACGGGCTTGTGATTCACTGTTTCCTCAACCGCAGCACGAGCTATTATTTGAATAAGGTTTAAGTTTAACTCTGAACGAACTGAAAGTTTAAGCGCCACATCGCAGAACAAGCGGTGTTGTTATTTGTACAGTGTTGAGATGCGCCAACATTTCATGTAACATGCTTAACTGTATTTGTAATGCAACATTAATGTGCTAGCCACTAGTTTGTTTTGGTTGCCACAGATACGATTGTGACACGAAAGTCTTAACATACTTCGAGCAACTTTGAACTGCGCACGCGCAGTACATCGATCTTTTGTAAACAAACTCCATGCTGTTGCTAATGGCACGGTTGTGTTTACATTGAAGTCTATGCTAAAGCCATTAGCCTCAAAGGTTAGAAGTTAGCATTAACATCCAATGGTTGAATAAAGTGTGTGTTTTGAAAAGCTAAAGTGGTTTAACCCTTCAAACATTTAAACTAATATACTTGTTGGTCTTTCTCTTCCTATTTCTCCCTTTTACCACTTATTTGTAGTTCTACTAGAAAGGAAAATACTAGTTCAGAATTATTAATTGTGCCAAATTCAAATTTAATTAAAACATTAAATTTATTTGGAATCATTCTAATTTTCCCCCTCATATTATTTAATATGATCCTTCCTTCTAGTATTCCCTTTTGGGCATAATCATTTTAGGTACAAATAAGTATTGAACTTTAAAAGTTTAAGTAAACTTATTCTACCTAATTGATTTATTACCCATTTAAGTAGATTCTATTCAGACTTATACTCACTCATTACTTTATTGCGTTTTACCCCTAATTCTTCCTGTTTTGGTTATAAACATAACCACTATTTTATTTACTTATTTCCTCATTTCACTTAATTTCATATTTGCTTATTTTGCCTGTTTATTACTTTACAATTTTACTTTGTCTTACCATTTCCTTTCCTCTGTGTATCCTAGCTTGGGAAGCGACCCACCTGAGCCTTAATAGGACGCATTGTTATCCCTCACTACGAGTTCAAATAAATTAGAGACAAATCTCTTTTACCCAAAATTTATTTTTGTTGATAGTTGTGTAGCAACTGAAAACAACACTATACGCCGTAGTCGGGCATAACTGCTTGCTAGTGGACCGATCCACTCAACTTACTGTCTCTTTCTCTTCCCTCCTGTTCTATCCTCCTTTCTTTCCTCTTCACTTTTCACATTTGTAGGGACCTGTAAGAACCATCAATCAATTCTAAGTGTATGAGATATACAATCCTGTCAAAAGGCGAATCATCCTTACGAATTTGATTGCAATCAAACCTACTTTTGTTCTTCTTAACCTCCCTATATTTAAACGCAATCCAAATTTGAACAACTCATGCAACGCTGAGATCAATTTTAATAGAGATAAGTGTTGAGCAACTGGCGCCTTCGCAGCCTCCCTGGTGAGCGATCCAACTGTAAGGTGTTGCGTTGTCAATTCTGTCAGACTAAGAAAAGAGATATCAGAATTATTATTATATTAGTTTGTCTAAGACAAAGATTTAATAATATTGTTTGCCTCCTTGATAACAACATTTAATAATAAAAAAGGAAGAATTTTCTTCATTTGAAAAAAAATAGAAAAGGAATTGTTTTTATTAAATTTGTTTTTCACCTTTTGTCTCTTTTCCTCTTCCTCATTAGAGTGACGAAGTCTTCACATCGCTAGTCTACCTAGATACTCTGAGACCAACACAGTGATCACCACACTTCACCAGTGGTTCAGAATCACTGACATAACACTTAGTTGTCACACCACACATAGCTTCCACTCCACACAGATCTGTGTCAGTCTCTCTTCTCCCCAGCGTGCCAACATGCAGACTGCAGACCCCTGGCAAAGGGAAGATGTGAACACTTGGCTGAGAGGCACGACAGACAGCCTCACCCCAAGACGTTTGAACTGTTATTATTTTTAATAATAATCCTAGTCCTGAGAAGATTCCTGACACAAGATTCAAGCCAGAATAACAACCATGAGGAGCTAGTCAAAATCACCAGCTCCCAAAGCTATGCCTTCACGACCCAGCTGAAACTGAGCGACAAGCACATCACCCACCTTCAAGAGGAACTGACATGTGCTCAACGTCGCATAGACAAGCTGGAAGTGAAAGTTCAAGATCAACTCAAAGCACCCAACGAGGCGAGCAGGAAACAACGGAACAAGTTAAGGGCTCCAAGCAGCCCTGACAGCAGCTCAGCTCGACCAACAACATGCAAAGGCTGCCCAGGAAGACCTGGTAAACAGACTTCAGTATGCCAACCAGCTACTAGAAAGCCAAGCATGACATCAGCAACAAGAATGCTGAAATAAGTGCCCTGAAGGACCACCTTGAAAGGTACAGAATTGAAATGGACAATCTGACCCCACAACTAGACGATACCAATGATCAGCTCTACATGGTCAGAAGAGGACTCAAACATGCTTATGAGCAGAAGCAAGAGCCAAAGCGAGAAAAACCACACTCAGCCTCACCACTGCTGAGCAGAGCAGAGTCCCATGTCCAAGAACTCGTATACAGCGAAAGAAGCGAAGGGCCACAACCCAAAACCTCACCTGCCTTCGCCACAGAACTCTTTCCTGTCAACGAAGAAAACCTCCCATCCAAGCAGACCTTGGAGCTGCACCTGGGATGACCATCAAAGACCTCGACAAGCTGTCTAAAACATCAGCAAGTTCAACCCGAACTCCACAGGGGCCACACCATCCAGGCCCACCTTCAAGATATCGACTTCTATCTAGAAATGAGACCTCACGTGACTGACAGAGACAGGTTATACCTCCTTAGAGCCACGTCCAGTTCCGAGGTACGAAACTTCCTAGATCGACAGCCCAGTCGAGCGAAGTCAGACTACCAGCTACTTCGTGAGGTCCTGATTAAAGAGTTTACCGACCCTGACTCCGAACATGGACTGTTAACTGCCTTAGAAACCAAACAAGGTCGACAAGAGGCTCCACAAGCTTACTACAACCGACTCCGACAAGCCTACTTTGGTGCACACAACAAACCTGACCTTGAAGAGGATGTGAACTTCAAAAGCCTCTTCCTAAGAAATCTGCACCCTGGAGTCAGCCACCATCTAGGCGTCATGGCCTGTCCACGCTCCATGACCATCCAACAGTTGCGTGATCTAACACAGAAGGCCTACAACAAGCAGAAGATGGCCTCAAAGAAAGGTGACAAAACATCCACACTCTTGAACTCTGTCAACAAAGACTCAAGCCTTGCACTGGACGACACCCAGATGCATCACAATTCAGAGTCCTCCATCAAGAGCACAGAGAACGTGATCCCCATGTCCACGAAAGCTATCAGCCCAACTTCTGGAAAAATCCATGGGACCAGCCACGCTTCTCAAGAAACGCAAAAGATAGCAACAACTGGAAACCTAACCAGACATCCAAAGGTAATCGCCTGACTCATCCAAGAGCATCTCGTAGGGTTAGCGACAACGAAACCCACCTCAGCATTACTCAGACATGCACAGTGCTGAGTATGCTCCAGAACCATACAGCTTACCGTCAGAAGACATGGAACAAGTCATGAGCCAACTGAACGAGTTCCTTCAAGATAAGCTGAACACGGATGACTACGAAATTGAGTCATGCTCGCTGTGACCAGCGACAGAATGGAAGGCCGACGATCGCATGGTACACCACCATATCCGAGATGACAAGCACCTGTTCAACAACCACACAGGAAGCAAGTCTCTCATGGCCAACCGTTGATGAAAACTGAGGTACCAGAGAACATCACCTCACTCACCCATCACTCACTAGCAAACTGCTATATTAACTCCAACTCCTAGAACCACATTCCTGTCTGTGCAACAGCAACCACCAAAGCACAGAAGGTCAGAAAGTCTGCCACATCCAGAAGGTAGCACAAGAGGAATGCAACAAAGGAGACAAAGTTTGCAGCCCAGCTTCACAGCCATGCCAAACTACCTCCGACTGTCTGCTAAAGAACTTCCTGCCTTTCTGGACTGATCCCCATTAGATCATGGACATGCCCACATCCAAGCCAAGGATGAAGAGCCAGTCTTCATCAACATACCTGAAAAGGGGAGGCGACACAGACTGGAACAGATCTGACCACACATACACTACACCATTAACACACACAACATTACCTACACCCAGAGGTAACCACATCTACTGATAACACATTCAACAAACATATTCTTCCCACAAGTAGAATATCCAACTTTAGCACAACACAGTTACATACACCACCATGAAGAAACATATAGCTATCCTCACAAGAGTTAGAACACCTGACACGAAGTTAAGGTGCATATAGCTGCACATGACATCCTAGCTCAACAGTAGTTGCAAATCATGCTAGGAAAACCCACAGCAGCTTTGTTTTGTTTTGTTCTTCTTTACCTATCCTTTTCCTTCCCTCTTTCTTTAGTAGGTGAAACACCTAGACACCCTGCAAGGGTCAAAGGTCTGATATTAGGATTGACTCTACACCTAATATCCAGCCACTCTAGACTGAAGGAAAGCCAGAGAGCTCCATGCACGATAGGTCGATTCATTTTACCACAAATTAGTTCACTAGAAACTAAATGTGAACATTCTTAAGTTAAGACAACTTAGAAGAAACACACAAATCTAGTCGCAAAATTTGATCAAGAATTAGAACAATAATTTCCAAAATTGAATAACCTAATGCCCGGCACCAGTACAGTAACTGTCATGGAGGTGTTGTCTTGTTGTTTGCTGTGTTTTGTCTGCTTCTTCTGCCTTGTTTTCCAGCGCTCGACGATGTCTTCTGCTAAACACCTCGCGAGCGAAGGGGGTGTGTAGAATATCAAGGACCGAATAATTGGCAAATCAAGATTCGATCGAAGCATGGTTGAAACATGAGAGAAGCCAATTCCACAAGACAACAGCAGAAAGTCATAAATCAGACCCCAGCCCGCCTGAATACACCCCGACCAGGTTTCGAGGACAAAGGCTAAAATTCCTGGGTTCACAAAACCTGTAGAATCATCTTAAAATACTTTCATTCTCATGGTTAATGAAACTAATCATTTCTATGCATAACTGCATATTATGTATGTGACCCACAAATTTGGAATATCCTTGTTTTAATCATTGTGTTTATCGTGCTTTTAATTAGTATTGACTAGCTAAGCCTTAAGGGTTAATGTCATGTTTGGTATGTATGAGTGTCATAAGTATAGCTTTAATCATTTCTTTTGATGGATTTCCTGTCAAATGCATCATATTCTGGTTATAGAAATCACATTCAAAAGGATATTTTGCAAGAGAATGTAAAATTCGGGCAATGTGACTGAACATGACATGTTGATTTATTGATTGGGTGAAGAAACAAAGAGCCAGCATGGGATCTAATTGGTCAAGACAACCATTGGGAGGTCCCTAAAAGGCCAAGTTTAAATACCCAGGACACACCTCTTAACTTCCTCTCTTAACTTCTCTTAACTTCTCTTGAACTTCTCTCTCTCTCTCTCTCTCCGGACAAATGAACTCTCTCTCCAGCCATGTGATCTGGAACCACACCCAGCCAGTTGATACCATGATGAAAGAAGAAAAGCCACTTAGTCTCTTTACATCCTTTTATTCTTTTACTTTTGTTTATTTTCTTTCCGTTGAGTTCGTGTGCTAAGTTGTTTGCCAGCGGAAACCAGCCCAAAACTCTGCAGGGCCAGCCAGAACCAACGCCCACTTCAACGACTCCTGAACTCTAAGCCAATCAGCGACTTCGAGAAACCCTTTCCTGCAAAGGACGGAGGAACAAAGGGAATCCTTTAAACACAAAAGCTGCAAGTACAAACCCCAGACTTTGCTGTAACTGGTGTAATATTGAAAATAGATTTTAGCCTCATTGAAAAGTCAATGCGAGTGTTAAATCTGTGATTGATGATTGTTCAGGTTTATGCAATTGCACATATTGCTGTAAACGTGGGATATCAAATTCTCATTCTCTTAATCTAATCCTTTCCTCACTTTCTCTCTTTCTGCATGCGTGAATGTGTGAATGCTTGTGTTCATGTAGATTAGTTTACATGTCTTAGCATTATATAAATAAAGTCTTGTTTATATTGAAAAGAGAAATATCTTGTGTTTTGTGCTCATAAGTTAATGCCTTAATCTGTCGATTTTGTTACTGTGCTATTTAATAGTGTTTTCACTATATTTTGGGATTTTAATATCCAGTGCAGAGTTTGTTATACGGCTTGTTCGGTGAATCGCCGTGAAACAGTGAGTCTGTTCAAATTCCCTATAAAATCATTAATGATTCCCTTTGAGCTAAATTGACCTGTTTCCCTTATAACAATATATATATTATATGTTATCATTACAGCGTACGCAGGGAGGAACACACCGCTTGTATTGTGATCCGCTTTTCTCGCCCTTGTGCTTTGTCTTAAACTGACTTTTAGGCATATTTTATTTTTTGGGACAGACAACACCAAATAAGACTCACAGAGACACGGAGCGCTAGTTGAATGACAGAAAGCTGATGCCGGTTTCACCGCACGTGCTTTTATACCAGCTGGTCATTACGTCACCTCGCCCGTGATGTCTCGCCCATCCTTGAACAGATTTTACTTATGTTCAGAGCCAATTACGCTGAATGCGTTCTCCTAGCATCCTCCGACGCAGCTCGAGTTCCCGAAGAGAAAACATAGTTAATTAACAACTACAGACATGGAAAAAATAACAAGTTTATTGTTGATTCTTCATTTGTATGATTTATATTCTCTGTTGAATGCATAAATAATCTATATGCCTGTTACCACATTGATGATTATTGAGATAACTTGAAGAACTTCCTCGTTGATCATTGAACAGACAGAAAACTGTCACCCTGCTGTATGGACAAGCATCCTTCAATAAAAATCTCTGAGTATGAGAGAAAAAGAATGGGAAATCAGGAGATGATGTGAAAACCATCTGAGAAGACGACAAACAGCAACAAGGCCTTGGCTATGCTGTATCACAGCTGAGTTGTGGCAAACAAGCCTGTCCTTGTGCCAGTAAATAAATAACTCCAGCCTGAGGCAGTATCAGTATAAGAGACCTGTGGTGGGAGAAAGAGAGCAAAATAGAAAAAGAAAGAGTGATAGATTTGGCACCTGAGCCAATGCTATAGAGACACACAACATAATGCAATACCCAGTGGAGCCCACCCTCTGATAGCTTAAACACAAGCACAGCAACTGAAGTGACGTTTACCTTCAATATGAGCAACTGCAGCCAACAACCAACTAATTAGCACTTTTAATTTGCCACACACAGAATATTATTGCCAATTTTACTAGCATTCATCGTATTTAACTTGGCAGCAGAATTTGGTGTTCACATTGGTGTGAAGTGACTTCTATATTGACAATCACTTGCAGCTAAATTTATACCTGCGGAGGATGCTGTAAATAAGACAAATCCAATGTAGTATAAACAGTGCATCAAAATATTTGATTAATTTAAAAGTTCAAATTTGACATTTCTGCACCATTAGTGTCACAAAGCCTACAATTATGTAGCTGAAAAGGTTTACTTTTCACTTTGAAAACGGTTCAGTAGGTTTCCTCGCACTTTCCCCATCAGCCATTGGTTGAACACAAAGTTCCATCCCAAACTCACACCACTAGTTTAGACATTGTTAGCGTATCGGACTGGTCAGGACAGTCAAACAAACAAAACAATGTTAAATTTTTTTCAAAATTTAGAAGATTTGTTTTGAATCGAAAAAACTACACAAAGTAGCTCCAAACGTGTCTCACTGGAAATAAACTGGGAGACTCAATAAACTGTCCCAAAAAATGGACTGGTATGAGGTGTCTGGGGGTGATTAGGCTCCCTTGAGTCTAGCATATCCCTTGATGCTTTGCTTTGGAGTATAAACCAATAAGTCTCGGTATCCAGTTACAGATCATTTTTGACCCTGTTGCAATTGGAATAATTCTTTTTTAAATTTCTGTCAGAATGGCACCTACTACGACATCCTGCTCGTCAAACTTTCAATACTGCCAGATGCCAGAGAACTGTTATTAAAACTGTGAATACTTTAATGAAGTTTACACTTTCAACAAAGGCATCATTTTTGGCTCATGAGAGTTTTTCTTTTAGCAGAGGAATATAGCGCTGATGGTAAACACAGCTGTCCAATCAGAATGTCATTTTAACATGTTTAACGTGGTCGTTCTCCTGTGAGTCTAAGTCTAACCTGTCAAATTTGCAAGTTAACAAAGCACACTGGAGATGGAAAATATCCCTGAATACCACAGGACTGAAAACCTTCCATTTAATGTCCTCTCAAGAGTGACAACTTTGCATTTTAGTTTGGAGTGAGAAGTGAAATCAGAAAAATGAGGACACGAATATGATCCTTAACACAAGAATATACAAGATTTTAGAGTTTAACACAGAATTTTTTCTAGAGTTGACTTTCAACAAATAATGAACATTAAATTCTGCTGTAAAGAAAATAAACGTATTTTAGCATCTGTTTTGTAAATGCATTTCTCATATCATGTGAACAAATCATCCATGTATATTTATTTTTTGTTGATTTGTTTATTTAATAAACATTTTGACTTTGTATTGTTTAATCAAAATGTCATAACATAATCGTCCAGCACTTCTCCAAACATTTATTTAATTTTAAACTCACCCCTCCAGAGTTGACTACAAGCATTAAATTATAAATTCAACTGATGTTTGGAACCAAGCTCCCTTCCTACATTTATATATACACTCACAGACCATTTTTAGGTCTTATCTTACTAGTAGCAGGTTGGACCCCTTTTTGCTGCACATCCATAATGCAAATTTCCACCACATCCCAAAGGTGCTCTATTCATGGATTGAGATCTGGTGACTTTGGAGGACACATTGTGTGTGTGGGTGTGTGTGAGGGGGGGATGGGGTTCAGGTGGGAAGCGTGCAATCTGTGATCGCGTGCAATCGCTTTATTATGTGCGCTGTTTTATCAGTATCATGTTCAGCAAGGAGGGGATAGTATAGAAAGTGGGGGGCACAGTAACTCGTTTGGGGGGGGCATAGCCCGCGAATGCTCCCCCTTGGCGCCGGCCCTGTATATAATGCAGGATGTATCCAGCCTTTCAGATTCAAATTCTGACCTACCATCCAAATCTGGCAGCAGATATCAAGACTCATCACACCAGGCAACCTTTTCCCAATCTTCTATTGTCCAACTTTGTTGAGCCTGTAAATTACAGCATCAGTTTCCTGTTCTTAGCTGACAGGAGAGGCACCTAGTGTGGTCTTCTGCTGCTATATCTGCTTCAAGAGAGGGGAGTGACGGTGGCAGATTTTTACTACCGCCGGTGGCGCGGTGTTGTGATGAGATATATATATATATATATATATAATTATGAAACGCAAAAATAAATAAATGAGGCTCAATCATCTACAGCAAATGTGCGTGTTTATTTTAATACTTGCATCACTGAACACAGCCTGCAAAACACTAAAATAAATATCAAATAATACAGTTAAATAGGAAAGTAACCTGAAATAAAAAAGTTAAATACACCCTGTAATCCTGTCTACCTCACGCGAGCGGCGCAACGAGAACTCATTACAATGATGCTGTCTACACCAGATGCGCGATACAACACGACAAATCCCTCACAGTAAACCGCCTCGTCCTATTTATGACGTACTAACACAAAGTTAAAATGTCCTGTAGACAAACTCAACCCGTTGTGTTGCGACGCGGCGTCCGGTTTAGACACGGTTCATTGTTCTGTGTTAACTCCTCGTCTGCTTGCGCTCTCTGTGGAATAGGAATTGCAGCGTATGTTACCAAATTTCTTGTTAACATCTTTCATTTTGCGCTGTCTCGTTCGTATTTGGCACACCTGCCCAGCCGGGAGTTTGCGATCACGTGAACTTGAAGACATTTGTACAAACGCGGATGGGTGACATGAATGGAAATTATTCCAGATCGGCGATGTAGTATTTGGTTTCCCAACAAGGTCCATCGCTCATCCCAAAATAAATATGCTGAATGCAGAATAAACTGTATTTCCCTGCACTCAAACCTGCCAATCTAAAGGAAACGCTGTGTATGGCGTTTGAGGTTATTTGTGAATTAACATAGATTTATAGTCTAAATAAAACAATTTGCAACTGTTTCTATTATTACACTTGTTTAAAACTTTGTATTATGCTTGTTACAGAGTGTGTGACGTCACGTGCACTACCGCCAGTGGCAATAAACAACCGCCGGTTGATGCGGTTGTCACGACCACCGTCACAGCCCTACTTCAAGGTTCCACATGTTGTATGTTCCGAGATGCTCTTCTGGATACATTTACATTTATGCATTTAGCAGACGCTTTTATCCAAAGCAACTTACAGCGCATTCAGGCTATAAATATTTTTGTCAGTACATGTGTTCCCTGGGAATCAAACCCACAACCTTTGCGGTGCTAACGCAATGCTCTACCACTGAGCCACAGGAACACATGCTTGTAATAAGTGGTTATTTGAGTTACTGCCTTTCTATCAGTTAGAACCAATCTAGCCATTCTCCTCTGACCTCTGGCATCAACAAAGTATTTTAGCCCACAGAACTGCCACTCACTTGATGTTTTCTTTTTTTCGCTGTAAACCCTAGGGATAGTTGTGTGTGAATTAGGGATGGGCATTTTAAGCAAAAGTAATATTCGATAATCGCTGGGTATTATTCGATTACTACAAATGCACCCTCCAGCACACACACGCACACACACGCACACACACCACACACCACACACACACACACACACACAAACAGAGAGAGGGAGAGAGACCATCCAGGCTTTCAATCTGTATGATAACAAACTGTTTAATTAATTAGAGAATAGTCTATCTTAACCCAAGAAAATTAATGGTTGTAAAGTATGAGTGCTGAAACATATTAATATAACATAACCGAAGGACGGTAATTATTAACAGAACAGTCTGTCGATTATCAACTGCTCATAAGGCTAGGACATTTCTTTTAAAAAAATGAGCATGAACATTCATATTATTAAAAAGAAAATCTTAAATCTGATTAATGCATCAATGAATATTAGGCGTAAAACATATATCGCGCTAAACAGAATATCATTCTTAAAACATATTACGCGCTAAAACATATTGTGAACCACCTGAATGACGCACTTATTATGTGAACATTAATTTTAACGTCTGTCTTCATAACAATAACCTATTTCATATATAAATATATTAAATGAACATGTTCACATGCTCGGAAGAAGACGGAGTGTTGTTCATAATTAGTTCGGTGAACTTTGAATTGAAACAAGGGAAGGAATATAGAGCCCTGCAGCTTCTCAGAATTCTCCGTCTGAGTCTGAGCCCGCTCTCTCTCTCTCTCTCTCTCTCTCTCTCTCTCTCTCTCTCTCTCTCTCTGTGTCTCTCTCTCTCTCTCTCTCTCTCTCTAGCTGAGCCATTTAAATAGTTCAGTTTTGGTTTTTAATAGCAAAGTGGTCATTATTTTGTTTCCTTTCTTTATTAATTTAATTTAGAAATATGATTGGAACATCTTATTTTTGTTAAATTCAAGTCTTTGTTTTTTTAAATACCAAGCGGCCAGCGCAAGTTTGATCGGTTTATTCTTCTCAAATAAATAACTAAATAATTAACGTCATAATATTTTAAGAATAAAGTCAAAATTACGATCATAAAATCATGTTACATTGCCTGAAGTTAAAGTTAAAATTACACCTGTATACTCTGCCAAAAAAATACAAATAAATGTGGCATCCAACCTGTCATTCTTCACATTTAACACGAAAAACAACACAAATATTTTGCATATAAATATAATATATCAACCAGTGGAATATTACGTTATTATTTCAGCAAAAAAATTATAATTTGAATGCAGGGAGCTCATCACGGCTTCATTAATGGGAAACAGGACGTGAAGGCGGCAGAGAAGCACTCTGTGGAGTGCATCGTTTTGTTAACTTTGGTTTATTATTTTGAGTTGTTTGTGACGTTGTAACAAACGGCCCTCTCACAATATATTGCTTAACAGGTCTATTGTTCACGCAATCAGGCTAAACGTATCAGAAGTTCTGTTCTCCAGCGTGGTTAGCGCTCACACTATAGTGTGTGTGTATGTATTGTGTACACACTATGTATGTGTGCCGCGCCCGAGTGCCGACAGTGCAGTTTGTGTGCAAGCACGGATGCTCTAAAATAAAACAAACAAATATCCTGTTGATCTGTGCATCTGTACTCCAGTATATACATTCAATATAGATTAATTATTGCTAAAGTTACTTGCCAAGAGGGGTAGTTTGACATACTTCATGTATTTGCCCGTTCAGGCGGCTCGCGCGTGTCAGACGTCACACAGAACAGAACACAGCGCGCATGTACTGAAAGGAGTTGTCTTTCGCGCCCAAATGCTTTTTAATCGCTTACATTTTTAAACAAACAAGGCATAAAAACGCATGCAAATGATACAATTTAGTGACCACCTGCAGTGGCCTGATCTGGTAAGTGACAAATCCGAGCGTCCTTCACGCCATCGGACAGTCTTTATTTGCAAGCCCTGGTACACCTTTAGGAAATAAAATCGCAAAACCTAATCGATATTCTATAATTAAATAGAATATTCGAATATTCGAAAATCGTGACCCATCCCTAGTGTGAATCCGAGCAGATCAGCAGTTTATGACATACTCAGACCAGCGGTCTGCTACCAACAACCATGCCTTATTAAAAGTAACTTAAATCCCCTTTTCCTCCCATTCTGAAGCTAATTTTGAGCTTCAGAATATCATCTTGACCATGTCTACATGTCTCAATGTATTGGGCTGCTGTGATATGATTGGCTGATTAGATATTTCCATGAACAAGCAGTTAAACAGGTGTTCCTGATTAAGTGGCTAATGAGTGTACTTATTTTACATAATATTTTCTAAAACGTATTAAAATAAATAAGCTAAATGTGCTCTATACATTGGCGAGGGCATCTGCAGATTTTAGAACTGACTCAAGGCAGAGATAACACTGATGCTCAAATTCTCAAAATGGCCAAATATCAGCGGATTAGTGGGCTTGGCTTGCCACGCAACATTAAGGTTAAAGATTTGGGAGCTGGGTTCAATCCAAAGAGGCAGTGACCTAAGAACTGAAGAATTACTGGAATTACAGTCCTCTATTTAGCCTGTAAAGAGGGTACATAACCACAGGCTACAACACAGGCAATCTACCTCCAATAATTATACTACAAGTCATTCGGGATGAACTGTGTTACTATATGGCATGTTGTAATCTGGCATGAAAACATATCAGAATCACTGCCTTCCTCTTTAGGTATATATGCCAAGCAAGGCCTCCAAGTCTGTCAGTCTCACTTACGTCTCTGATGAAGGACTCTAGGGTAGCATAGGCGATGGCGATGCCGTCGTGAGTACTAGTGCCTCGACCCAGCTCATCCAGGATGACCAGGGATCGGGAGGTGGCACGAGCCAAAATATCTGATGCTTCCACAAGCTCCTCCATAAAGGTGCTTCTTCCCCTTGAGATGTTGTCAGATGCTCCCATTCTGTCAGAACCAAAACCAGTAGAGCGAATTAAATTAGCTTGTGAACGAGCATTAGATGGGTAAAAATTAAAATCTATCACTCTCACATTGCTCCAAACCTATATGACTTTTCTTCTTCTGTGGAACACAAACAAGAAACTTAAATAAAAGGAGGAATATACCAGTTAATCCTATCCATACAATTACAATGGATGGGACTGGAGCCTTTAAACTTCAAAAAAGATGCAAAAGCAAAATAAATGCACCAAAGTCATCATATGACTCAAGCACTATATTCCAATTTGTCTGCAGCTATATGGTAGCTTTGTTCGAGTAGACTGAAATATAAGATGCATTGGGCACAATGTTGACAATGGTACTTTACTATTTTTGTTGCATTCACTTTTATTATACTCAAAAGTGTCCAGAATATTCTTTAAAAAAAATCTGCCTTTAATATTGCCCTTTAACTCTGACCAAACCATTAGGGTTGTAAGTTACGAATAGCTTTTGTAACTTTCATGTTAGAAAGGTTCTTCAGTGACAGCAGTTAACCTCATTACAAAGACTTGAGTCACAGTCACATTTAAGGATGATTAGACCAATTCATAAAAATGAGAGGCAGATGAAAGGGACCTACAAATACTCCTAAAAAGCATTACTGGTCTGACTATGCATTGTCTGACTACAAAAAGACTGGTTGGGAGCTGATAACATATTTCAAGGCTATAAGGTCACTACCATCAAATATGAACACCACACAAAGATCACATGGCTTAGGCAAATGCAGCACCTCATTATTTCATAAGTTGCTGAGAGTGCAGGAAAAAGCTGACGCTGTTGAAAATCACCATGTAGAGGTGAACGAACCTCTAAGGCAGGGGTCTCCAACCCTGCTCCTGAAGAGCTACCATCCTACAGATTTCAGCTCCAACCCCAATCAAGCACACCTTAACCAGCTAATCAAGGTCTTCAAGGCTACTTGTTAATTTCAGACAAGTGTGTTGGAGCAGGGTTGGAACGGAAATCTGCAGGACGGTAGCTCTCCAGGAGCAGGGTTGGAGATCCCTGCTCTAGGGTATGTTTGTACCGCAGGACTCTTGCTCTTAAACTGCTGTATTAAAGTGTTGGATTTTTCTTCTTTTCTTTTCCAAATGGTTCGTAGAAAAGCACAATGTAAAGCCTCCCTAATTCAGGCCAATTGCAACAGCATTAAGCAAGACATGAGCCAATTAATGTGCTGGCCATTACAGGTCATGTACAAAATTCCCATAACGCGGAATTATTCTTTGTTAACAGCTAAAATGAAAATGATTCCCATTATCATAGAAAGAGGCTTCATCCTAGTTTTATATTGAATAAAACGCCAAAGACAAGCTTTAGCTGGACAAATAGTGCAGCTCTTGGCCATGCTTGAGAGAGAACACAGATGGTATATGTAGTCTGCTTTGCTGTGAGCCACATTAACAAAATGCCACTTTCATTCTATTTGTTGCTTTTGTGTCTAAATGTTTTCTTGTATTTTAACCTCCAAACATTTTGACTATAGGCATTTCATTTGCATGTTTTTGGCAACAGATTTCTCCCAAGAAACAGCTTGAGCTGTACAACCAAATTTCCATTTGAAGTGTAATTAGAATTTTTATCAGCGGTTTTGATGGCTGTTGCAATCATATTGTTTTCTATGACGAGCAAAATATCAAAAGTGCTTTTACACATGTAAACTATTTAGATTCTGTTCTGCGTCTCATTCGCTTAATATTTAAGGTTATTGCAAACTGAGTTCGAAAATTGTCCGAATTTTTTTTTCATCTGTCATAAAAAATTGGATCGGGTTTGATTTTTTCAGTTTTCGCATCAGTAGCAAGCATTTTGAGAGTGGTTTTGACCGTTCAGAGCAACCATACAAGCAAATGCCAAAATTGTCAAGTTCATCCTCTTTGTCTCGCAGCGCAAAACACTGTATTAAGATCCTTGCACACGGAGTTCACAAAAATTGGTGGTTTTCATTTTAATACATGGCTCTAGTATCACTAGCAAAGCATCAAACTGAGCCACTGACATCCTGAAATAAACTTTGAATCGCCCGTGATAATCCCGCTGCTCCTTAATAAGGAGGGGGAACTCTTTATCTCAGGATTGGATGGACCCAATATTTCCTTTCTTTTCTTTTTTTAAGAAGCATGAGGACAACAAAATCATCGGTGCTTGAAGACTCCATTTAGTAGGCTACTGTTTTGCTAATTTTTTCGTAACAGATTAATTAATACCAAAGTCTCTTTAAGACAAGTCATGTCACTCGGCGCCCATCATTGAAACGCTTCTCGGGCATCCAAGTGCAGCTCCTCTCTCTTTGACTGGGGAAACATCAAATTCTCTAAAACTGTTAACTAAGCTTACGATTGAATTTCATATTTGAAATCACCAAAGAAATCGGACAACACCTGTGTCAAAAATGTTGTTACTTTTGCTCAAATAGCGTTATAAAAAGCTTATTTTTCAAGCTAGATCAGCCAGTGCGCATGCGCAGTACTGAGTGCACGTCTCAGAATGCTGACTGTTTCTATAGCAACCGGGACTTTAAACGGCAGTTGCAGTGAAGCGCTGACTTTACAGTATAGGGATTGGCTCTTTCATTCAGAAGGCGGGGCTTCCTGAAGTTGAGCGGCCATATTGTGCATTCCATTTTTCCCCATTACAAACTATACGAGTGACATGTCTTGAGTATACTATAGTCTATATTAATATGCATCGGACTCAGTGTGCAAAGTTTCTGTGCGTGACAAATTTTTAGGATATTGAAAACGAAAAAAAATCATGAAAATTTTGGACTCATTGTGTAACGACTATTTTATTTTGATTAATCTATCAACTAATTTGTCGATTAATCTAAACAATTAATTTCCCACAGAAAAAACAACAACTTTACTTAAGAATATTTTATTAAACCAAATGAAATCCACATTTCTATGAAATCCTTTTTTAAAAGCAAAAGTAAAGTGCAACATAGGGGTCAAGAAGCAAGTGTCCCTCTCTCAGTCCAAATCACTCAAAGTTCAGTATTATAGTGTGAAGGTGCGTTCACACCCAGGGCTCGAAATTAACTTTTTTACTTGGTAGCACTGGTGCTCCCAACTTCAAGAAGTTAGGAGCACCACAAATGTTTTATGAGCACCCACTGAATATTAAGGAGCAACACAACCGCCAATTGAGCGGAAGGGCGGGCAACATCCTTCCTGATGATTAAAAGCTTCATTAATTGAACCTGATCCTTAAGCTGCAGTGCTTTGTTTTTTATACATGCAAGATGAGAAGAAAATGTAATTTAAACTTTTCTCAAAACAGTTCCCCTCAGAAATACATTCATATAGACCCCCACTCCCAATTCAATATTTAGGATTTCCTTTCTATATTTCACATAGTGGACGTGAGCTTGCTCAGGCTGCTACAGTATTTTATGTTCTTTGTGTCCGTCTTCAGCGTCTCTGGCTTCTGTTAATGGCTGTTTACAGACTTGGTAATATTTCCACACAAATGAAAATTTGGAAAATGATTTCAATGCAGTTTGTGCAAGTGCGGTCACAAAACCGGTCAGTTCCAAGTAGGGGTGGGCGATATGGCAAAAATATCATATCAATTTTTATTTTTTAGACATTTCACGATTTTATCACAGTTCTTTGTCATGTTAGTTTTACCAGTTTGTCTGAGCAGTACTGCCAAACTAATTTCCCTATTATAAAGACAAAGCCTTTCAAGGAAACAAAATATAAATAAGAATGGTGGATATTTAGGCCAAAGTGGGCGAAGATAAAAAATCTTTGTCATTATTTTATCTTTGTTATGAAAAAATAAGAACAAAGATACACATTACAACTACACATAATATACAAACAGTGTTTAATTATCAGGTACAATAGGCATATTTAGTAGGAGCATTCAAGAAATTGAATGAACAATTAATACAAATAAAACACTATAGATTGATTTCTATTAAAGTAACTGTATTGTTTTTTCAGTCAAGAGTAGCGAGTTATGTTTTTCTCTATGGTTTTGTTGTTTTAACATTAAAGAATAAATTCGGTCATCTGTCTGTCGATTCTGTCATAGTGTTTTATATTAATACCATCATTTACTCACTCAAAATTAGTTTTAAACCTGAGTGAGTTTCTTTCTTCTGCTGAACATACATGCTATTTTTGAAGAATGTGGAAAACCAAACAGTTGCTGGTCCCAGTGAGTTCCATAGTATTTTTTATATCCTACTATCAAGTGGACCAGCAACTGTTTGGTTACCCACATTCTTTGAAATATCTTCTTTTGTGTTCACCACAAGAAATAAATTAATACAGGTTTGGGACATGTCAGTGAGTAAATAATGACAGAAATAAAATTGTATGGTGAACTATCCCTTTAATGACAGTCGGCTGCATGTTTAGTTTTGTCCCTTTAAGAGCTGCACGCATCTAATATACAGGCACGCTTCGGTTCCACTCACCGGTTTAATTTCATTTTAAACATAACCAACTGAGTCTATATGTAAACCTTGTGTGTTTTGACAGTATTGGCTCAAAAGATAACTTAGTTGAGTAATCAGGCGCTGTTAGACAGACTTTTAGTTAGCGTTTGGTGCACGGCCTCAGAAAAAGCACACTTTAGACCAGCGAATGAAAAGCTTAACCTGCTTTAGCTCCCGGTCACGTGGCACATGCTGTGCAGTAATTCTTGAGCGTTTAGCAGAGAACTGTAGAGGTCGCACCACAGCAATTATTTGCACTAAATGCTCCCAAATATATTTTGGAGTCGCACAGATTACATTTCGGGAGCATATGTGACCAAAATGGTCGCAATTTCGAGCCCTGTTCACACCAGACGCGAATGAACGAATAAATCGCGCTATTCGCCCGTAGTTGGACGCTTGAACATTTTGAGTTTACGCACTTCATTTGCATGTGAAATTCGCGCCATTTGCGCGTGAAATTCACTACACAACAGACGCGAATACGCGTCATGGGAGGGGCTTCTGCCAGGCAGCTCCAGTCTCGTTGCAAAATTTATTCCTGTATTTGTAAAAGTACGAAGATGTATATACAGCTCCGGGTACCCACATACAACCACAATTACTTTGTCCTCCATTGTTGTTTCGGATTTTCTGCCTCGGCTCGTGATGACGTCACTGCTAGAGCAAGCTCCTGATTGGTTAACGCGGCGCGAATATCTGGCAAAATTCAGATTTTCCAACTGGCGCTATTCGCGAATGGCGCATCAACGCTCAATTTGCACCGCATAATTCACGTTATTTGCGCCGCCTCATTTGCGCGAATAGCACCGCAAGATTGTCTATCGCGTCTTTGCATTGACTTAACATGTAAATCATTTGCATGTTCATTCGCGTCTGGTGTGAACGCACCTTAAGAGTGACAACATATCCACGTGTTCTAGTCTGATAATACAATTATAATTAAAAAAACTAGTTTTAAAAGAGTATTTACCCGAAATTATTTAGGTGAAAAATTTAAATGTGTAGTATTTCTGAAAAATAAAAAAAAATACTTTATATATAAATTAAATAAATTGGAGATGATTTTGATTATAAAAATTTGATGGAACCATTAAAATAGAATTCAGAAAAAAGGGAAGACTTTAAAATAACGTCTGTAAAATAAACTTAAGAGTGATTGTACATTATTGTTGTCATCGTTCAGGCTGTATATCAGCTTTAATGTACGCTTTTTTTAAACAAAGTAGCTGATATTTGCCATAGCGACAGCTAGAATCTAGTGGACTACCAAGTGGCTTTCACCCCAAAATGGCGGAAGCGCAGCTGGGCACCACTGTTGCAATGCAACTTTCTACAGAGTTTCGCCTCTAGGTCTTCTATAATCTTTGATAACAGTTTATGTGGAACTACTGTGAACAGAGCCGATGTGTGATGCACATACTTATCCTACACGCATGTAAATAATTAAAGTGCATATAACTGTATTAGAACGGCATTGCATATAATTAATCAATTAAATCGTTGCATTTGTGAATTAACAATTATGCTTAATTATGATTTTTAAATGGGTTTAATATATCATGCAGCCTTGGAAAGAGTCTAATTAGACCTGCAACGATTAGTTGACATTATCGACTACGTCGACAATAAAAAATTGTCGACAGATATTTTTGTTGTCGAGTAGTTATTTGATCTCATATGACCTAATGTAAGAGCCTGCAATACTGCGGTTTGACCAGTGTGGCGCAGTAGCGCAAGACTGTAGTTCAAGTCTCCTGGATGAAATTCAAGAGAAGAACACACAGCGCTTCAGAGAAAATGCATCCAAACTTGATCGGAGTTTGGATGAATATGACAGCAGTGTGAAAGCAGCAGTTTACATAACTTTTAAATGCATCTGATTACAACAACATGGATGATTGCATGAGCTCTGCAGTTCAGTAACGTACTCCAGTAAAGTCCAGTCATATCATGTTTATTTATATAGTACTTTATGCAATAGATAGCCTTAATTCAAGCAGCTTTATGGTATTAAACATGAAAAACCAGAGTCAGTGTCGCTTGCAGTTAGAATTACAAATTGATTTTCTGTTATAAAGCAGTTCTCCAGTGTGGAGCTAGTGTGGAGCACACAAAATGAGATGCCAGACAGAGACACTCTCTCACCATTTAATTAGCTATTAAACTGAATTACATATCATTCTGACTAACTCCTCTTTTTGTGTGCCAAATACTATTTGTATAAGGAATTGGTAACACTTTACAATAAGGAATCATTTGTCAACATTAGTTAATGTATTTAACATGAATGAACAATATTTACCAATGTTAAAAAAAACATCTTGTGGTTTTATAAATACATTAGTAAATGCTTTAGAAATATTGTTCATTCTTAGTTCATATTAACTATAGTTAACTAATAAACCATATTGTAAAGTGCTACCAATTAAATGTATAATAATTGTAATTACACATAATATGCTTTTCTAAAGCTGAAGTGACCTTTATTTATATTAGAATATGTGAAGAGTTCAGATGCAAAAGCCTCTAAGTGCCGGCAGAATTTATCTTCTAAAATAGAAAAGGACTTATACATTGCCATTAAAGTGAAATTACTGGAGAGATTTAAAGTCATTTGATCAATAATACAGAAATAATATTGGCAAAACATTATTTACGTTTAGGCATTTATTCAAATTCAAAAATAACTTTTGCTTCATGTGTAACTTAGGGTGTTTTCACACCTGTAGATCGATAGCTTTGTTCAGAAACCGGGATTAAAATTATTACAATATTGCTTTTTATTCTTGGTGCAGTTCGCTTTCACACGGCAAAGTTTCTAAACGGACCAACATTGTTAATACAAGTCACGTGCACGTAAACTGTCCTCTGATTGGTCAAAGTTTCACAGAGCTAGAATGACAATAAACATGATTCATCTGGAAAGAGAGGCAAACAAACTCCATTATACAGTGTGATACAGCCTGGTCCGTTGGTCCGTTGGATCGAATTGCTTTCTCACTACAACTGAACCACTCTAGAGTTCGTTTTCAATCGAGCCGAGACCCGATTGTTTTGGAGTGGATCCGAGGGCGATTGCCGTGTTCACATATACCCAAACTAACTGAGCTAAGGGGGGAAACGCGCCAGGTACCGAAACAACGGGCCAGGTGTGAAAGCACCCTTAAATGCAAAAGCTGAATAATCAATCAAAGTCTACTGATTAATCAGTAGAATAATCAATGATTAGTCGATTAACCGTTCTAATAATAGTTAGATTAATCGATTATCAAAATAATCGTTTGTTGCAGCCCTAAGTCTAATAATGTGTTTTATGGATTCTGGTCCGTGAAATGTGCCACTTCCAGTATTTTGCAGATTAGTTGATGCGAGCAAAATTAAGTCGATGATTTATAAAAATCGACTAGTCGACTAAAATCGACAGCCTTAAAACCTGCAAATGCACATTTTTCTTGTAGACACAATTCACAATTGGTCACATCAGCAATAAGATGTTTTTTGCGGGGAATCAGTCTGGTTTCCATAAAAGCAATCTCAGGCTAGACACAGCTATAAACACAATAAAAGGTCAGATGGTGCTATGAAACTCAAAAAAGATTGATATATTTCAGAGGAAATATATTTTTTTATTACAAAAGATTTACTTTTTCACTTTAAAAGGCTTCATGTTTTTTGTATATATAATTGCACTTAACTTCCTGTTTCCATCACAACCAAAACAAAGAGGAAAAAAAGAGCTTGCTTCCAAACCTTAAATGCTATTCAATAAAAATGTTCCATCAGTGGGGGGAAAAAAGAAAAAAAAATACTGTCTGTCTGACCAAAGATTCACACAGATGCTCAGGACTGTGCCGACTTCTGCAGTTTAGATAGCTATTATGGGCATGTCACTTCAAATGAGATGAAAGGCATTCTACTTCTGTGCCTGAATAATTGACACACAATGCTTTCATGAAATAAAAATTAAATAAAAAAATGTGAGTATTTTGACAAACCTCAGGCAGTGTGACAAATTAAAACTTTAACAAAGTAATTTTTTAAACATTCCATAAATAACATTTCCTTATAATATTCCTCTTACATAATATAACGCTAGATGCATAATTATTATCAATGAATTGCAGAAAAGCCTTTTAAAACCATCTTAGATTGAGTGTAGCATGATGTGCACTTTTCAAAGATATTTAATGTCAGCTACCAACAATAGTTAGAGTGCATCACAAATATTTGTTACATGAAAAGCCAAAATCTAGTCAAAGCAGCTGCAAATGCTTTTGACTCCACTTAGGATGTAGACTCTTTTCCAGCATTCTACAGTCCCACTACGCAAATGCGATAACCATTCAATGTTTCTGCTTCACCAGAGAGCAGTATAGGCCACTGAACTCTTCAGGCTTAATTGGGCGCTGTTTAAACCTGATCTTGACCTGTTAATTGGAACAACCCAACACATCTCTGGGGAGTGAAGGCAATTATCTTCTGACGTGAATAGTGCCAGGACTGGGTTAATTCACAAGGCAGGACTTCACTGTTAGCAGTATGTACATACTTAGACTGACAGGTAGTGTCAAAAAACATAAAACACTCTACATCACATCCCCTTCCTGCTGAACAGTCTCACAGTGTTGCTTTAAAATCTTTAGGAGTAGATAAAACTATTTCACTGTAAAATAAAATCACTCAGTCAATGTATAATGCATATAATCAAAATAAAAGAGACTGCTGGCTTCTAAGAACATTTACAAAATACCTTAATTAATTCTACATTATTAGAGGCCTTAAACAAAATATTTTCAAATCTGCAATAGATCTCAGGAATTTTCCACTTGCATCTGAGTCTAATTAGTAAACCGCTGGGGGTGTTGTTGATGTTGGTAGCCTAATGACTAGCACAGTCAGCAGAAATCAACCACCCCTACAACAGTAAACAATGTTAATAAATCACATCAAAATGAAAGACTAAAGCAAGTAAAGAGGGGTTGGAAGTTCACGTAGGTTATTAAGAAATAAGAGCAAGACAGGTTTAGTTAACATACTTGACAAGAATCTAGATATTTCATTTGAATTTACGAGGGAGGTGAAACACCACTGAATACATTTCTGTGACAGTGAAGCTTAAAAAGACCAAAAGAAACAGGCAGGCCATTTTTTATGTTGTTTTCAGAACACATTGCAGGGTGATAGAAGATTACCACTGACATTCACAAGAAATATCCATAAATTCATTTGACAAATAAAGCTTGGTTTTGATGTGCAAATATATTTGTTTTGATTTAGTTCTTTTTCTCTTAGAAAAGAGAAAATTTTCTACTAAATGCCTGTGAAGATTCAAGCCAAATAAAAATGCACAAAATAATTGAATAAATTAAAAAAGAAATTTGCAAAACTTGATAAAACTTAAAATTCGGCTTTTAAAATTCAAATTTTAAAATACAAAAATAATTACAATTTAATTTATATTTAACAGTTCAATCCAACAAAACCAGTACATATTAGTTTCACACATTATTCTTGTTTTTTTATTAACTTTGATTTAATATTACATTTTTTTATTATTATATTTCTATTTTTAAAGGGGAGAGAATGTTTGCCATTAAAATTCTTACCAACAGCAATAACAACATTGCAAAATGTGCAAAGTAAATTATGACTCCATTGTTTTTTGTTGTTGTTTTTTTGCATGAATCTAAGACAGCAAAATTGTATTTAAATAAAAAAAATCAATGTTTTAATTTTTGTTGTCCGTTGCCTGGCAAGAACCGGCATTTCTTTCTGGACCTGAAAATCTGTTATTACGCTGCTCTTCAAAAATCAAGCATAAGATGTGGTATAAGGTCTGAATAGTTGACTCACACTCCTGCCTCTGTAATCTGTGGTTACCGGGGTTCTGTGAAAAGACTAGTGGGCATGGTTTCAATTCTGGACCATTCAAGCACAAACTCTGAAGTCTGCTCAGCCCCTGAAGTGTTGTCATGGTCACTTAAGTTCAGCTTTGTGCTGTCAAACATATCTTCCTCTCAAATGGCCAGAAAACAAAAGAAACTATCTCAGTAAGAGCTGATTTTTCCACAGGTTTAAGAAGACAGATGTTTCTAAAGCTTCTGTTCCTTTGGAAAATGACGCATCAACATATCTCAATAAATAATGCATTATGGCAGATCAGGTGAGGCTGTGATAAATCTCCTATGAAAGTGATCTTTGTTCTTTAAGAAAGAAAGTGGAAAACAGGAAATAAGAACGGCAGCGAATAAAAGATCTGGAAATTTCTTTTCATCAGAATATAATATGCAATTAAAAGATCTCGGATGCATTTTGTGACAAGTTACCAGAGGAAATGATCTGCATTATGCTCATAGTGAGGCCTTTTACAACTACAATTAGCTTTTCTCACCCATTGTTTATCGGCCACTAAGAAGGTGGTTTTTGGCAGGGGGAAGTTACCTGACATATATGCCATCGACAATGCCCACTGATGCCTCTCTGGCAGGAACAAAAGATCCCAGCTGTGCCATGATTGTCACCAGAGCAACCTGTCGGATGTAAGAGCTCTTGCCACCCATGTTGGGCCCAGTGATGATCATGGCTCGCTTGCCATCCCCCTGAAGACAGGAAAAGGTAATCAGATTAATATTTGTGTAAGATTACAGTAAAGATTCTTGTGGCGGAACAAAGTTCAAGCAGATGTAGATGCTAATGTTCTGGCTGACTGCTTGAGTGTCAAGACAAAGAGGGAATCAGGGATGGAGCGCAAAGATCAGATCTCAAACATCTGGACAGAAAAAGCTGAAGAAACACAGCTCAGTTATTATGAAAGAGTACGACCAGCAGAAATCTATTCATAACGAAATAGAAAAAAGGTCAGAGACAAGAGAATAGACACACTAGCAAAACAGTTTGGGTCAGTAAGATTATTATTATTTTTTATAATACTTTCATTCAGAAATTATGCATTAAAAGAGACAATAAAGGCATTTATAATGTTACAAAAGATTTCCATTTTATATAAATTCTATACTTTTCAACATTCTATTAATCAAAATATTGTGGATTTTTTTATTATTATTTCCACAAAAGTAATAATATATAATTAACAGAAATGTTTCTAAAAAACATCATGCGACACTGAAGACTGGAATAATGGCTCCTGAAAATTCAGCTTTGCCATCACAGAAAAAATAAAGAAAACAGCTATTTTAAATTGCAATAATAGTTCACAGTATTTCAGTTTTACTGCATTTTGGTACATGCAGCCTTGGGAGCATTGGGGACTTCCAATCTAAACCACAAATCTAAAACCATGTATTGTTTACATTTTTTAATTACAAATATACATTAACTTACAAGGAATAAAAATGTATTATATTAAAAGAAAAGGACTAAAGAAACACTGAATGGGATTATAAAAGTGATTCAGAAAAATTGTTTAAATACATTTTTTATAAAAAAAAAAATGGATCTTATATATATATAAAATACACTGCCGTTTAGTGGTTCCAAAAAGTATTAGGACACTCCAGCAACATTTTAAATGTATGAATGCCATAGCAATAGAAAAACAAAATCAGATCAAGTGGCGTTTTTTCAAGAAAGACATTAAAAATGTATACTTTCTGGTAGTCAAATGGATCATATTCATCGTCCTGTGGGCACCTGTGTGAATGTGAGAGGAACTGACATCATGCAGTAAAAATCACATTGACACCATTTGGTTAAAAGCCATTGCATCATTTGTTTGCAGATATCACATGGCTATTTTGTTATAGTTCACAATGACATTCAGACATTTTTTTTTTATTTTAACGTCTGTTGAAGGGTTTTAAAGTGAATGGGGCATATGAAAAGTCATGTGAATAAAAGTATGGTGACCCAGCAAGACGGCTTCATTATTAAAGGCTGACTCACACATTGAATAGAAGCCCAGTGATTGGGTGGGTGGGAGAAGAGAAAGGGAGAAAAAGAAGTGAGAAAGGTATTAAAAAACATATGCTAATGGGGTGGCAGAGTGGATGGCCAATACAAAAGGTTTGGCTGCTGGTTCAATAGCATTTTCTTACAGGTGAAGTAAAAATGATTACTCTGCAGTGAAAGACAACCACACAGCTTTTGGCATGAAGATCCTCACCATTATTTTAAAATGAAATGCTGGAACAGTAATCAAGTTTCATAAAATCTCTAAGATATATAAGCCCCAATGACATTTTATGAAAAAGAGTTGTTAATAAGAAAGTGGAAGCACAGATATTATTAATATGGCTAATGAATTTGTGTCTCAAGTAAAGTGTGAAATTTCCTCACTTCTAGAATGAAACAGAGTAGGTAAGTGAATTATTATTTTGAGATAGGCCGTCCATTAATCAGTTTATCCAGTTCACAAAAAACAGTGTGAACGAACCAGACTGATCCGGCTCTCGAGAACAGCGGTTGAAAACTCCTGCAAGGAAAGGACCTTGAGCCAAAAATGTATCACCAAACACCAATGACTTGTAGATTCATTATACTGGACACCAACTTCTTTAGAAGAGAAAAAGGCACTTCCAAACTGTGGCAACAATGGAAACATAATTTGTGTACTTAAAAATGGTATTTCCACCTCTGTTGCAACAGTTTTGAAGTGCATGAAATGACTGTACCCATATGTCATTGGTGTTTGGTGATGAGTTTTTGACTCAAGGTCTGCATTTAAAGTCACACCAGAAGTGTTCAGCTGGGATTAGGACTTTCTGCAGACCAGTCAAGTTCTTCCACACTGACTGAATCATCATTTATCTTTGATCCTTGCCTTATACACAGAGACACTGTCATGTTAGAATAGAAAAGGGTCCTTTCCAAACTGTTGCTATAAAATTAGAAGCACACAATTCCCTAGAATATCATTATATGCTTAAACATTAAGATTTGTTCTCATGGAAATTACAAAAGTAGTCATACCTTTCATTAAAAGGGGTGACCCAATACTTTTGGCAATATAGTGTATATATATCAGGATATACACCATGTATCATTTTAATATCTAAATATATCTCTTATCAGAGGATTGGAATAAAGTGCATGAGTCATGTGGACCACTTTTATGCTGCTTTTGGAGCTTTAAAAGTATGACCAGCACATTGCTCCTTTTGTTAAAATGTGTGTCGCACATAAAAAGAAATCCATTCAGGTTTGAAGAAACATTCTAGGTCAACTAATCCATTATAACACAATAACAGTATTAAAAACGGTCACCTGTAAGTGAGTGTCATTGGGGACATATTGATCTTCATCTCCCATCAGCGAGGTGATGACCGGATGCTTGCATGCTGTGATCAAAATCTGACTTTTATCTTCGAGAACCTCAGGCCTATGCTCAAGACATGTAAAAAGAAGATGCTTTAGACACTAATAAAGAAGAGTATTCCCAATTAGATAAGCTGACAAAAATAAATCCAAGAATGAATTCGCCAACATAAAGTTTTAGCACCACCATATTGACACGACACCTTACATATAAGAGTTGGAAATTATTGTATCAGCTCAACACACTTTTTAAAAGTCCAGAGGGAGAGGATAAGCTCTGGTGCTCTGCAGAACAGGCGGGAGGGGGAGGCGGTAAGGAGCAGAGGGGGAGTAGTTGGCGGAAACCTCTGCTTTCAAAGTCAAATCCACTCCCCCACACAGACTGTCAGAGGGATATGGAGTGGGCTCTATACTGCATGGGGGTGGGATTCATCCTACTGTTGGACTCAATTCGGGCCAGGGAGAGACGAAGATGTGGGGGCTCCAGGGTCCCCTTACTCTCGTTCATCTATGAAAGCTTATGTAAGATGCTTTATGCGCATCTCACCAAACACAAAAGAGAAATAGAGCTTCTTTGTAGATGCTCAGAAATGATTGATTTTATTGCACTTCAGTGTGCCAAAAAAAGCTTTAAGACTGGGAAAAGTCCCTACAATCGCTCCCAGAACTGCACGTATCTAACCTTTGAATGTTCAAAAAGAATAGAAGACTCAAGACAGGCCTTAGAAACAAAGCTTAGTGTATTCAATTTGATGAACTAGGTAATCTATGAGAGAATATGCATGGCTTGTGCAATATGAGAGATGACAGGAAGTCAGCAGAGAATACAGGAATAAAAATCCAAATTCATTACCACACCTGCAGTAATTATTTTCTTTAGCAACCTGAGCCAATGAGAAGAGGCAGTCCATGGTTGCTAGGTGACACACTGCTTTCCTAAGGATGTAGTAATGGTCCCCAAATAGCCTACACATGGCAAAAAAGAGAAAAGGCTATTGAGAAAGAGAGAAAGAACACTGCCAGGTCGGAAAGTGACGGGATAAAATGCATGTTTAATATGATTAAATTACTACACAGCAGCTTCCTGATTTCAAAGTCTATACTGAAATAAATTGATGAAAGCATCTCAGCCATGGCTTCAATTAAAAACGATTTTTGTCATATTTCAAAGTACGTACTGAAGGAAGTTGATCCACTCGTGATTGCAGTCAATAACCAGCTGCTCTCGTAGTTGCTGCAGGCACCGATGTTTCTCCACAATGAATGGAGTGTGATAGCGGCCCACAACCTTAGTGCTGAGGATGAAAAGCAGACATTTAATATTGGTTTGTATCCATATTATTTTATAATGTAGAAGCAAGCTATTTCCAGCGAACCTGCAAGAAATAATTAACCGCCATAGCCAAATTACTAGAAAACTGAAGTGCAGTCAACAGTAAAATTTTGCTTTACTAACTGGTGTGTGCATTATTACGGTAATAAATAAAATATTGTGATAACAAACACTAGTTTACAATATCAAGCAGTATGAAGAACTGTTTTTGTCCAGCTAAAATAACTGGAAGCAGCCAATTCGAGTTACAAATGGCTAGACCATTTATTACAAATAAGGAACTTTTGACATGTATATGACGAGGGCCATTTGGTAGTTCTCTTAAGAGTACAAAGTTGTGCATCTACTCTTACTCATAGTACATAGGTTTCTTTTTAGGGAACAAGTGATCAAATGTGTCAACAATGGCGCCCACCTGTTGATTTTGACCCAGTCTGCCGGGACTATAGATGACATACTGTTCTTTACTTCAATGAGAAACTGCACACACAAAAAATAGACAATTGTCAAATCTTTGTAGACTGTGTGTAAACCTTGTTGAGTTTTACTTTGGTCATCATCCAAAGTCATACTCAGTAGCAAAGACTTGATGTAAAAACTATTTAGGATAATAATTTCATTTAAAAAAAACATTGTATTACCTTGACATTACAACAACCATAGATGTTTCACCAGAAATAGTTCTATCCTCTAAAAACCAAAGGAATTGTTCACGCCAAAAAATAAACAATTCTGTCATCATTTACTCATCCTCATATAATTTCCAAAACTGTATCTTTCTTTCTGGTGTGGAACATACATTTAAATATCTTTCTAGTGGGGAACATGTCAAATATTTAGACAAATGCCTTACTGTTTGGAGCCCAACTTGAATTAACGGTGAGTAAATGATGACCGAATTTTCATGTTTGGGTGGACTACATTTACATTTATGCATTTAGCAGACACTTTTATCCAAAGCGACTTACAGTGCCTTCAGGTTATTTATTTTTTATTTGATTTCATTTATTTATACAGGGACAATGCACAACAAAAATGTTGTGCCAAAGTTAGCTATAAAGATAATTTGCATTTGGAGTCCCTGAGCAGGATGTTGTTACAACATTACAATATTCAATCAAAAACAATACAATACATACGACACATACAATATCACATCATACTCCATTTAAAAAAAAAATCAAATCAATGATCACATATTTGATTTTCTTTAAGCCATACTTTAAGCGTAGTTTTAAAAATACTTAATGTTGTACACTCTCTAATATAAACAGGTATTAAATTCCATCTTTCTGCTGCTCTAACTAATAAAAAAGCCGATTGTCCAAAAACAGTTTTCTTAAATTTAGTTGAGCAGTCACCTCTAACGGATGACCTAGTCTGCCTTATATTGTCCTTACAGAAAGTCACACATTGTTTAAGAAACAGTGTAAATTTACACATTGGTCAGTATGTGTGTTCCCTGAAAGTTGCTAAATATTGTTCTAAAGTCACGCTCGTGTGTGAGAGACACGGGAGCTGATTGGCAGCGGGCGGTGGATATTGTTGCAGCCCGCCTCAAATAAATCAACGTATGGGCCCGCCCAGATAAAGTCTATGTGTGGGAAACACTGGTGTACGCTGTTCTGTGTCAGCCGCATCACACGGATACGTTTTCTACGTTTATTTACGCTTTGATTTGAATGAAAACAGCGTATCCGTGTGGTGCGGAGACACGGAAGAGACGAATTGTTGAATAATGTCGTTATTTTTGTTTTCCTTGCACACAAAAAGTATTCTTGTCGCTTCATAACGTTACGGTGGAACCACTGATGGCACTATTTTTATGATGTCTTTCATACTGACTTTCTTGACCTTGACAGTATAATTTACTTGGTTTTCATCCAAAATCTCTTAAATTTTGGGGTAGAGTAACCCTTTAAGCTTGACAAATTTGTGCAATTTTTATAGCAACATCAAGGCACTTTAAGTGCCTTTAATGCAAAATAAAGTGTAGTATGTTTGTGGAAAATACCAATAGCTTGTTAAAATAGCTTTGGTGCTCAGTTCCTGAAACTCATTATTAAGAAGAGATCCTTGATGCTTATTACCTGCTGGCCAGATACGGTGGTGTAGTCCAAAGAAGGGTTTTTTAACGCTAGGCGAACCTCTCGCCGATGCTCCATTATGTCTGATAGGACACTTTGGATTTCCTCTTTTCTGTTCCGGATCACTGGGAAGTCAGTCAGATCCACAAACATCTCTGTCTTTTTACCTGTCCTAAAAGGATAGGTTTGAGAGATATTTACCCAGAAAATCTACATATAGAATAAAAGCACATTTTCAGCAATATTAAAACATTTCTTGTTATATATATATATATATATTTTATGTAGGGATTAGGAAAAAGGCAGGTTTAGGTGAATATTCATGAAGTCAAAATGTTTAAAGATATAACTCACTTTGCAGCTTTCTCATCCAGTACTTTTAAGAAGTTGTGGGCGGGGCTTAGAAACTGAGGTGTGTCCAGTAGGAGGTTTTTTAGAAGGGCAGAGCTGAGCTGTGATTGGATGGCAGGCATGAGGGCTTGAAGCTCAGCACTCAGGCGAGAAAGAGTGCTGGTGATGAGGTAAAATTCCTGAGTAGAGCACTGACAAGACAGAAAATATCAAAATAAACCGAAAAACATGTCTTTAAAATAAAGCCAAGTACACATTGTATTGTCAGGTAGGGGTAATACATTTATTTACATCTTTATTTACAACTTTCCTCCAGGTTCAATTAACCGCCTCTTTGTAAGCTCTTCAAAACACGGTGACAGATTTAGAAAACAATCAGTGCTGTAAACGTGGGTGGTCATGCATGCACGTGTTTAAATGCATTCAAGGTTGTGGAAGTACAACGATTTTCTTTTCAAAAAATTATTGTTTGTTTTGAATTTTTTTTGCAGATTAGTTTCATTGAATGATGTGTTTGGGCTCGAAAATTACAAGTTAATATGAAAGCTGCAATGCTTATTTCAAAATATTAAAATTCATTACATTTGATTTTACAATATGATTCATTGTGAGCTTAACAGCAATCTATATAATATAGAGTAATTTTTGAAGATAATTATAAAGATAGTTTGAAGCCTAAAGACTGAGAATAATGAATAAATTCCCTTTATTGTGTTGTGCTTTACTTCATTATGAATTAATAATAATATTTATATATATATATATATATATATATATATATATATATATCGATTGCCAGAAGAAACATGAAATGCTTAGCTGTAAGTTGTAGCTGGGCATCATTAATCATTATATGGCAATGGCTTGTGCGTATACAATCTGCAATTTCTATATTTTGATGACAGAAAATACCAAGGAGCCAATTAAATCTCTGCTTGATCTTGAGTATGTTTATAAACATCAAGCCCATTTCCCAAAGGCTCAATGTTAGTCTTTCCTACTAAACATAATGAGGCAATACATATACACTCTCTGAATTCATTAAAAACTGTGTGAAAATTCCCTGTAGGTCTATGCAAAAACATTCAGACCCTTTTTTACAGTAAATACATTTAATTTATGTTGGAAGTCCTACTTTGACAGTCTACCATTGGTAAATGGGATGCAAAAAACAAAATAAAAATAAAACAAATGCTTAAATACTGAGGAATACTGTTTTTTTCCAGGGAATAGTAAGTTTAATCCTGAATATTCAATGATTTCTAACTTACCAACGATAAAGTTTTATCCCAAAACTACATATGAACCTTTAACACATTTTGTTTCATTGATTCTAAATGTTGTTTTTGATTACAGTGTGTTTCTAAAAATGAAGGACAATGAGATAACAGAAACAGGGAGGTGATGCAAGATTAATGAGGACCTTCGGTCTCTACAAAACAATAATCATTTCCATTCCTGCTCCCAGTCTTGTCATCATGCTAATAGAGTCAATAAACAGAAGCATGCCATTAAGCACCTTCCCTTCAACCTCCTGCCTGATTCCAGAAACAAATGGAATGAAACAAGCAAAGAAAATATAGAACTTTCAATCAGCTAAAATAAATTCTGGTCTTGAGAGGTTTTCATTTTCATACAGAACATGACAGACACTCTTAGTGCCGCCATGGCCACTATTGTTTTTCACTCTAATTATAAGTAATTTTGAATTACAAATGAAAAGAAATGGATTTCTGGTGGAACTATGCAGTAAGAATTGTTTCAAAACAGATAGTGATTGTTTAGCAAAAACAGGCTTTACTTTTTTGTGGTAGATACTGCAAAGTCCTCTCTCGAGGTCAGGTAGATGAGTTAGCAAGGACTGGAGAGAGGGAAGGACACTGGACTCAGAACACAACATTTCTGCTACTGCCTCCTGTCGAGCCTGGATATCACTGTGAGAGAGAGAGAGAGAGAGAGAGAGAGAGAGAGAGCGAGAGGATTTGAAAAATAGTATAAACAGAAGCAAGCAAATTAGTAGGGATTGTAGGAATTTGTCAACAGATGCTATGTACACAAACCAGATAGACCACTAGAACAACTATCAGCAGATCACATTTCCACTGCAGTTTGGCATGTGGATGTTTTTAACAACAATGGAGAATGCTTGTGATTTGCAGAGACTGTGGTGGCAGTGACACAGGTTGTAGAGGAGGAGAGCAGGGATGTTCTTGATTAGTTAACTATTCATGCAGCGTGTTCTGTAAAGTGAATTATCAATAAACTTTTAATATTTCAAAATGTACAATGTATCCCTTGTTTTTTTTTTATGTGATGGTTTTTATAATCGCGGCATTAATCATTTGTCTTTTCAAGAGGTTCATTACGTGCTCATACAATGATACATATTTAATATAGTCTGAGGTACACTTATTCGATCAGATTGTTTTAATTGAAGCAAAACACAGATACAAAGGTAAAAATATAAACAGAAAATATACTCTGAAAATATAGCAAGTTCAAAAGTAACGTTATACATAAGGCTTTTTCCTTCGTCGCGCCATCAAGCTCTCACTGGATCCGCTCCTCGGCTATCAACGAGAGGAATGTCTGAACTTCCTCAACAGACAACGACACTGCTATTTTGTGGTTGATGCAAAATGTGCTTGTTTAAACAGAGAGTTGCGTCCAGATCCTTCGCTGGCTGTGCTGATTTAAATCTAGCGAGTCGGGCTGTAGAGGAGGGTCTCGTGAGAGAGTTCAGTGAGAGAGTAATGAGATTTTCTCCGGCCAATCAGTGATCAACAGAGTTCGTCACATTTTGGTAGCAGTGCGGCTCGAGGAACCTCGATCAAGTGGTACTAAAAAGTATCAGGTACAGTACCCAGTGGAAAACCCCAAAGTGAACTGCACCTGTACTGCACCGTGCCGTACCATGCAGTGGAAAAGCGCCATAATACAGTTGTGATGCAGTACACAAAATAAAAATTTGCAAAACTGCTCCTTCAAATTACTCCAGAGTTACCGACCGCTACCGCGTTTTAATCTGAAACTTAATCCCGCTGTGCAAAAAATGTGGTCGTGTCCTGCGGTTCCCACAGGAAAGCTGCGGGAATGCAGACCTCTAATTAGCAGCGCATTCAGCATGTTAATAAATGTTAATATCCAAACGCATCCTATATTAGATTAATCAGATATGTAAAAAAAATCCACGGTCATAGTTTTCATGATCGACCATGGCCGAGTACTCGATCGTTGTTGCACATCCCTTGTTACTTTCTAAAAACGCTTTCTTTTAATAAAGGCTATTATTATAAATATTGGTTTATTATAAATATATTATTAAATATATATGATTATAAAATGGTTATTAAACTTGACAGGTGTTTTTTCCAGAGATAATGGCCAGTTTATTTCATTTTACTACATAAAATCATATATTAAAACAAAAAGACTGTGTTAACAAGTCTTATGACCAAAAGAGTGTGCTGGACTTCAGTGGTATCAAAGGGCATTTGTTTTGCTGCAGAAAACGTCTTTTGATACCACCGAAGTCCAGGTGTAAAAAAACACCTTTACCATGTCAAAATCAGCTCTGTTTTCATCAAGCCATTATAGTCCATGTTCCTTTAAATGCTAATGAGCTCTGCTGAGCCCACCCCTCTCTTCCATGGAGTGACGAACAGTACTGTTTACTTTAGCCGCGAAACTGTATAGTATACTTAATTTGACTCGTGCGTGTATACAGACATTCGGCGCTTTCGCCAAATTGCAATACCTCTCCTGGCCTAGCGGGGCCCGTAGGGAGCAGTTATGAAGATTACAGTGTGACAAAGGACACGGAAGAAAACTCATAGAAGTCCGGTAAGCACATGAAAAGGCTAGCCGTGATCAAGTATTGCTGCAAGCTACCGTTTGGGAAGCCGGACAATGTCTAAGCTTATTCCGGAGGTGTGTGAAGCCATATGTTTATGCAGTTTTTCTTCGGCTACCTTGTGAATCGATACCCCACGCCGATTTCCACCTTGCGGAAAAACGAATTAAACTAATTTTAAAATAGGAATTTTTACAAAACCCACTGGTTGGATTTTTATCATTATAGGATGAATGTGTACACACACTTCCAACACACATTTCTGTTCAAACAACTCAAAAAGTGAATTTTGCATTCGATGACCCCTTTAAAACTAACGGTTTCTATTTTAAAACATTAAAAATGTCAATTTATTCCTGATCAAATCTGAATTTTCAGCAGTCATTACTTCAGCCTTCAGTGTCATATGACCCTTCAGAAATCATACTAATATACGGATTTGAAGTTGAGGAAACATATCTTTTTTATTATCCATGTTGACAACAGCTTAATACTTTTGTGGGAATCTTTTTAATTTTTTGTTCAGGATTTTTTGATAAATAGAATGTTCAAAAGAACAGCATTTATTTGAAATGGAAATTATTTATACCATTATATTGCCTTTACTGTAACTTTGGATACTTTTAATGCATTTTTTCACAATACAAATAATTGTTTATTTCAAAAACATAATGACCCCAAACTTTTGAATAGTACTTATGAGGTTGGTAAAGACGGTTTAAGATAATTTTGTAATCTATCTAACAGCATTGCATAATCCTTCCACAGACAACACGGCAGCATTTTCATGGAAATTCACTTTCAATAGCATAATAGTCTCAATTCAAATATGCTCCCAAACATGTCTGTTAAGAGGTTTGGCAGGAAAACGTGGATTTAAGATTAAATTGTTATGGAATCAAATATTTATTTTTCTCCACAAACATAATCGGATTCTTTGTAAGCATGCATTACATCACACACAGATCAAATCCCCCACAACCTTTAAAAGGCATTTAAAGATGAAATCAAATTGACAGTGCCTTGCCAAAATGTTATTTTTGGGAGATAAAATATGAATATTGAATTTGAGTAATAACCAAAAAGAAGAAACCTCAGATTAAAAACGTGCATTTTACGGCAGGTTATCCATTTTCATATACAGTAGTGTTTTCCCATAATCCATGGAAGAGTTTTCAAACGAGCCAGAACAGAATTTTAATCCCACCACTGGCTGAAAAGAGAGCTGCAACAGTTTTCAAAATATTCTCGGACTAGGATTAACCTAGGCTCAGAGTTTAGAGATCAATATTATCTGTAGTGGTGTAGTGAAGATCTGTGCATGCCACTTCTATTCAACATCGCAAACACTCTGCATCTTCAAAACTAGCATTCAACTCAATTAAATAATGACTCACATGATAGACTTCAGCGGCTGGCTCACCCACTTTCTTAAGAGTCTCTTCCCAAATGGAGTTTGAGTGTGATCCAGAATCCACAGCAGACTGCCTTTTACTGAACCTGTGGTCTGACAGCCATGAAAAGGAAGTCATTATGAAATCCAAAACAACATCCTAGACGATAGATAAATCACTTGCTTAGCAAAACACAAACACCCATGTAATTATCCAGGCACAAGGCAGAGAAAAATGTCATAATTATATTATGTTGTTATATTTACACCCGAATACTACATAAAACGTTTTGAAGCAAAGCTGAGAGGTAAAATTAAGTAAGTCTTAATATCATAATGCAGAGTTACATTTCTTAAACAGGATTTTTATTTAAATGTGATGTTCATTGTAACAGAAAATGCATTTCTACATAAGCAAAAGAAAAGTACTTTTTTTATTTGTCACAGTTGTAATCATTTAGCTCGATCTACTGTAAAATTTAAAATCTGAGTTTCAGCCATTATTAGCCATTACATTAATACTTACTATTTATAATTTAGTTTAAAGACTTCTTAATCTGAGGCAACTAGCTAGAAAGGCTGATTGATCATGAAAACAATGATCGTGGGAAAAAAATTCTGAATGGTTATAGCAGCACTTTGGGCGGCACCCTGAGCTTGCAACAGCAAGCGGTTCAAAGATGTGAGAAGAGAGAAGCTTGGCTTTGAAGTCACTTAGTGATGTCTGGGTTAGCTACATATCTGATTCATATAGGATGCGTTTGGATATTAACATTTATTTACATGCTGAATGCGCTGCATATTACCAGTAGTTTCATGCTCAAATGCAATGCCCGATAATGACTAATGTTATTTGAGACGGTCATATTGCTTTTAGATGTTTCTTTTTCAAAAATACTCTTTTTGTCATATTTGTTCAACAGTATGTATATTTCAATTAAAATGGTTTTCGTACTTCGTATGGCTTCGAAAACGATTTTAGGAATAACTTTATAATCTAGATGAAAATAGAGCACAAATCTGCCATAAACATTTATGACATAAGCATTATAATGAGAACTTTATAGAATGTGAAATCTAGATTAAGTCTTCTCCTTGACCGTGTCTCATGCATTGTTGAAAGCGCATCACAGCGGGAGATATCTCTCTCTTCTCTCGCTATAGTGCGTAACTTAAAGTTCACTGGCATTAGCATCCTTTTGTGCAGATACAAGTTGTAATGTTATGTCTATGTTATGTATCTAAGTTATCTGATTAATATCATAGGAAGTGTCATTGAACGGGTTTCAGTTTATTGGCATAAAATAAATCAGCTTCACCTCAGGCAGCTATTCTTTTTAGATGCTACTTTTTTAACATTGCTGCATCATAATCATAATCTAATATCTAATCATGTGTTCATAGACATGTTTTCATGTCATATTTTTAACATTCATTTTTATAACAGTCTTCAGATATTTTCATTATTTCTATTACGGTCATGCCCCGCACACGCCCCAGTACTTGATTAATCTTGTTGAAACCTATCGATGATCGAAATAAGACATTTCCAAAATTGCCCATCCCTAGTTTAGCTAATTTAATTTTAATTAGCATTTAAAATGCAGAAACTGAAATGCATTTCTTATACACCAATGTTTTCTTGGATTTTTGGACTCTGTTGTACATAAACAGACTTCACAGAACACAGATGCACATAGTCATAAGTATACATTCCCCTTAACAAAATCCAATCACAAGTGATTTCTGAAGAATCATTTTAGACACATGTTATGTAAATAGCGATGTTTAATGGCTGAGCACAAGTGATCATCAGATCACCCAAGACGGATGTTAGTACTAGGTGTAAACAGTACGACTGCTTGTGTAAATGATTCAATCACCCATGTCTTCCTCAGTTTGACTGACCTGGTTACACAGGATCTCCAGGTTCTTCATGGTAGCAGCACTGAGCTGCATATGGTCAGCGTCACTCGACAGCCGCTTGAACGAGCTGCAAACATCACAACACAACCAAAATGTGCTTTCCACAAGAACTCCAGCTTCATAATTACAGCTTTACACATTTTCACATCTTTGAAAAAAGTCAGCCTAGCAATAATACACTGTCATGACAAACTAGTATGTAGCAAGGCCCTATTTCAGCAAATGATGCATGCTAATTAAGGCCCTTTCAGAAAGTCTGCGAGGTCAACGCCTCTTATTTTTCTTTAAAGAACATGCTTAATCAGTCTGTAATTACAGGATGTTTCTGAACATTCACACATCAGGGGTGACACTCTACAAACATCATGATTCAGATTTGGCTCTGTTTCCCGCTGCTACGCTATACTTGGATAAACGAAGGCCCTTGTTAATACCTATGTGCCTGATGGAAGTAGGTGTGAGATGTGTCTACTTTAGGTGAAGAGGAAAAATAACAGAGTTTGTCTCCTAATAGGTTCACGCTATGCCACAGGATTCATCAATGTGTTTGAAGCAAAAGCCAACGAGAGAGGAAAGTGTTGGTGTAGCAGTCACTGACTCATTCAGGAAATACAGGGAACACATAGTTAACACTGTTGAGTTTGCTATATTATTATTCAAATATTCATTATTACCACACAACAAGCACTCTCAAAGCACAAATCCAAACTAACAGAAACAGAAACCAAAGCCAAAAACAGAAAAAGGATTTACACGCACACAAAAAAAAAATTCTGTCATCCAATTTACATGTTCTCATATTTTTTTCTTTTTAAACCTGATGTGAATGACCTTGACATGACATGGATAAATGTTTATAGGCTACTTATAACTTATTTTTGTCATTTATGGAGCTTGACAGCCCCAGGCCCCATTCACTTTCATTGTGTGGACAAGAGCAGCAAAGAACATTGTGCTAAACTAAATCATTCTGCATTTCACGGAATAAAGAAAGTCATGAGGGTGATAAATTATGACAAAATTTTCATTTCTGGCTAAATTGTACCTGGAACATAGTAAAATCTTCTCTAGCTTAAACTCAGTCAGATACTGGATCACAGGACCAAGACAGCAGACGATGGGGCTCTCCAGGCCCATACAGAGGGAGTAGGAACCTATTTCGGAAGAAAAAAAAATGCATACTATATTATTTAATTGTACTGACTAATATTTTGTGCTTTTAGCATAAATGTGCAACTGGACAGCTTCTGCCTTTCTGTATACACTACCATTCAAAACCTTGGGGACAACAAGATTTGTTTTTATGATTTTGTTTTACAAAATGTATACTTCTATTCAGAAAATAGTGATCAAAAAGGATAGTAAAAAAATGTAGAATGTTAGATTATTATATTTCTATTTTAAATAAGTGCTGATTTTTCTGTTCTTTCTATTGAACAAATAATCCCAAAATAAAAATATCAAACAGCACATCCGTTTCAACATCAAGTGTAATAAATGTTTCCTGAGAACCTAATCAGCATATTAACAAGATTTCTGAATTTCTGTATACTTTCTATCACAGGAATAAATTATAATACTATTTCACAAATATTAATTGTAAAATGTGTGAAAATGAGTTTTAACTGTATTTTAATAAAGTATATTCAGCTTTGTTGCGCATTAGAGACTTAAACAAATCCTTTAAGCTGTAGTGTCACTGTCAAGATTTCTAGACTTTCTTCTCACAAAGAGATTTACTGAGCGCTCTGTATAAGATTGCCACGATACCAATATTTAAGCAATCGATATGAATCAAGGAAATTCATAACTATTTATATATATCGATTTTGCCATCATAACAAAATCTAATGTTTTTGAAATCACTTAAAAATAAAATTTCATTAAAATTACTAATTCAATTAAAATAATAGCATGTAGTCTTAAATTATTTCTTAATTTTCCCATGTAATTAATCAAGTTAACAGTCAGTAATTAAATAATTAGGCAAACAATGCTTGGATTGTTTTTAGTTATCTAACAGCAGTTTCAAGTGTTAAAGAAATGATTAAGAAAATGAAATGCAAAAAACAGAATTACTGAAATCAATCAGATATAAACAAATTAAATGCTTTGTAATTAGCTTGAATTTAATTTAAAAAAATCTACATAATTTCCAGCTTCAGGTTTAACTGTGTTCATGTTCATGCTGGTTTTTGTCATGAATAATGTGGGAAAAAATTGACTTTTAATTTTAAAATCTATTGGTATTGAAGCGCTGATGTTTCTGACATCCCTATTTGCAATAAACATGACAGATGTTTAGGAACAATAATTAGACTAAAGACTTGTTGCTTGTCAACATTTTTCAATGTACAGGACATCAAGCTGCATTTGAGATACAAAGCAAGGAGCATCAGAGAAAACTCCAGCGATGGCGAGGGAGTCTGTTTGTGTGCAATTACTGGATCCCACACTAGACAAAAAGGTGATTTAGTCCCCGTCTTGCCAGGAAAAGCCACCACACTTTGTCCTGCACATGTCCCGCCTAAAGGACAGCAGACATTGATCTGCCACCCTTCTGCCTACAGGACTCATTTTTCAATTAAACACACTGACCGTAAATCAGTTTGAGCAGACATCTCTATCCTAAAGACCAACCGATGATTCATCATGACTGTAGGTCAGACATCAAATCACAGACAGGAGACAAAGATAAAGCCATTTACCCTTGTCCTGGTTTCCCACAGCTGGATGAGCGGTGTCTCTGTAGAAATCCTTGATAATACTCATTGCGGCTGGGTATTCAAACATGGAGTTTTCCCGTTTCTCAATGCGAATTCGGTCATCTGCTTGGACACTGAAAGAGGAGACAAACAGGATGTTTACACAGGTCAACAGGAAACCGCACCAGGTAAAACCTCTAGGAGAAACAGGAGACCTTTGTATATTCTGTGTACCATATTACACTTCTAAAAATACAAAAAATAAAAAAGTTAAATTACTGTTTACATTGACACAAAAAATGTCAATGTTATCGAAAATCTTTTATAGATGATCATTTCTTATAGATGATCATAAATCATAAAGTGTTCGTGCAAAAATCTCAAAAAAAAAAACATCAGAAATTCACTATAGCTTCACAAAAGCTCACTATAGTATAATAGAGTTATCAGTGATCATGGGTTCTTACATGCTGATAAACACATTATGTGATGAAAATGTAAATAAAATTTTGCCTACAGAAAACTGTTTTTTAGAAAACTAATTTAATGGACAAGCAATTTTCACCCCAATTCTTATCATCTTAATGCAAAAAAATCTAATTTATTAAAAAATATGATATTATTTGACTTAAATATTTATGACATGCAATAATTTATTGTCCTTATGGGTACATACAAACAATGTAAACAATCATTCATAAGATTAAATGTTTTTGAAAGATGTCTCTCTTATGTGCACCATAGCTTATATAACTATATTTTAATATTGAGAAATATCTTTATATTAAAATATAAAGATGTCTTTAGTGTGGTCATTTAGAAATTATTCTAATGTGCTGATTTGCTGCTCAAGAAACATTTCTAGTTATTATCAATGTGAAAACACGTTGTGCTGCTTAATATTTTTGAAGAACTATTACTTTTTTTGGTATTCTTTAATGAAGAGAAAAGTTCAAAATAAAAGCTTTTTTGTAAAAGGAATATTTTGTAACATTACAAATGTCTTTAAATGTGATCAAATGTGTCCTTCCTGTAATTGTAATATTTACTATATTACAATAATGAGAACCACCTTAGGAACTACAAAAACAATATATATATATATATATATATATATATATATATATATATATTGAAAATTTGAGTTATGCCACAATTTACAAAAACAATTAAGGCTAAAAAATAAAAAATAATTATTACTTTTTTTTATTCCTGTTTTGATTTTAGGATGAAATACGAGCTTGACATGTTTGAGAAATTACTAATTAAGGTTACTTAACATTCTTGTTGCATAATAGAAATTATTCAAAGAAGAGACTAATTCTGTTTTTGTTTGGTCTCATCCTAAAGCCTTCAATACCAGTGGATTTTCTCAGTGCATTTAAGTCTTTCTCTCACACACACGGACACACACACGCACACACACACACACACACACTTCACCATCAGTCCATTCACTTTTGCTTCCCCACCATTCAACACCACAGAGATCTCAAGGACGCAGGTTTTCTTTGTATCTCTGTGCTGTTGCTGGGGCAACCGATGAACATATGTGGCCTATGCAAGCGTGCATCCAGCTTAATCTTCCCCAACAGTGTAATCGTCTTGCTTGAAAAAACTAATAGTAATAATTAAACACAGAATTGTGCCCATGGGTGACTGTTTACACAAATCACAACTATGCAAAAACAGTCACAAGAGGTAGCTGGCTCATAATATATCTATGGCCTTTTTTCTTAACAATAAGATTTATATACATGCTTGAGAGAAGGCAAAATCATAGGTCATTTTGATCAGATTTGTCTTCATTTTAATTATTCTTGCAGTGAAAAATTAATTTATCCAAATACAAATATTATACATAGTCTCTAAACTTACATACTGTAAGTTTATGGCATAACTGCCATAAATCATGTTGGCAAAATTTTGATCCAGTAAAGGGACATTTCACCCAAAAATGAAAATTGTGTCATATTTACTCACCCTCTTGTCGTTCCAAATCTGTCTGTCTCTTATGTTGAGCACAAAAAAATATATTTTGAAGAATTCTGAAGAACCAAACAGTTGTTGGTCCCCACTGATCTCCATAGTAGAGAAAGAAATACTATGGAAGTCAATCGGGACCATCAACTCTTTGATTACCTGCTTGCTTCACAATATCTTATTTTATGTTCAACTTAAGAAAGAAACTGATACAGGTTTGGAACGACACAAGGGTAATTTTTCATTTTTGGGTGAACTACCCCCCATGCTTCTAGGTAAATGTCAGATCCTTCCTTGTTACAAAATGTAACATAATTTACATGGTCATGAATGATTGGGTTAAAAATTTGCATTATATTATTTGCATACATGTGTGCTGGTTGTACTTTAAACAGTTTGTATCTCAATGTTTATTTTTGTCCTCACAGCCCAACAGATGCTTTACCTGAAAGGTAACTAATTAAAAGACCAGTTCCAACACTCAATGTAGAAATGTTATTACCCTCACTGGCTATCAAATCAAAATAATAAAAACAGGAGAAAATTTGCAAAATCCTGTGATGAAGCGTGATTGTTTTGTGTATGAAGAAATTAAAGTAGTTTGCTCGGTACGGCAGAGGAGCATTCAGAATCCATTTTAAGTAACCAGTACACGCTGGGAGAAATTGATGGCAGTGGCACCTACTAAAACACACCACCTGCAATTCCTCTGAGGCTCTCATTAACCCACAGCACTGCAACCACTCAGCAACAGTTGCTATGGGCCCTCCCGCACTATCACACCCCTGAGAACTGAAGTGCACAGCACATGGTTGGCAGTGGAAACCAGTATACCTCACATTAGTCTGTACTGCTATATAGTATTTACAGCAACATGAAGAATGGAAAAATAGAGAACAAATGTAAGATTTTAACAATAATGATAAATTGGCTCCCCATAATCAGTATTTTAGAAATAGTAAAGACCTTCGTTCATCTTCAACACAAATTAAGATATTTTTGATGAAATCTGAGAGTTTTCTGACCTCCATAGACAACAACACAACTACTAAGTTCAAGGCCCAGAGAGGTAGTAAGGACATCGTTAAAATAGTCCATGTGACTTCAGCGGTTAAACTGTAATTTTATGAAGCTACGAGAACACTTTTTGTGAAGAAAGAAAACAAAAATAATGCATTTATTTTCTCATGGTACTGTTGTGAATGTGTGTCGAAGTCTGACATGGAAGAGAAGAAATTGCTGAATAAAATGTTTATTTTTATTTCCTTTGCGCAGAAAAAGTATTCTTGTAGCTTCATACAATTAAGGTTGAACCACTGATGTCACATTTACTTTTTTAACGATGTTCTTACTACCTTTCTGCACCTTGAACATGGTAGACCCGTTGCTGTCTATGAAGGGTCAGAAAGCTCTCGGATTTAATCAAAAATATATTTTATGGGTTTGGAACAACATGAGGGTGAGTAATTAATGACAGAATTTTCATTTTGGGGTAACTATCCCTTTAAAACACTTTTCAGGGTGCTATTAATTTCCTACTTCCACATAAAAATAAACATAAACCATCACTTGATAGAATGGAGGCTTACCGACAGCACTTAAGAAAACCTGCATAGTTCACACACTCCATTTTAACAAGTCTTGAGTTTAAGCTAACAACAGTGCCCTTTAAAGCTTGTATGCAGACATAAATGCCTACGCAGTGATTTGACAGTTGTTCAGGTGGATAGGTCAGAGGCTTTAACCTTTAAACACTCTGATATATAATTCTGCTTCATGCTTCTTTTCCCCCCAGATTGTCTAGAACCATTAATACAATATTAGAGGTTATGTTCATGGAAAAAAAGATGACAGGGCGATAGAGGAGAAGGACAGGAAAGAACCACAATGCCAGACATGTCTGGTTATAAAACACAAGGAGGTAAAATGAGGAAACAAAAAGTAGCAGCTGGAGACAAGACAAGCAGGGAGTACATGACTAAAAGCCCATAATTAGGAAAAGAAGAGTTGAGTCTGTGAGTGTGATCAGAACAATTAAAGCTTAGGTGTGACATTTCTGACTGTTTATTAAACAGGTCCTCTGTCTGCCATTGGTCAAGCAAACCTGCCTCCAAACTCTTACCATTGGTGTCGCCATGTCGGGTTGGTTGGGATTCTAACAAATATTCTGAAAACACCACAAAAACACTGTATGTATACTGTTCAGCAGTTCAAATAAGACAGTGCAGAAAGATATAGATCGAGTCTGATGGGGAGGCTGCATTCTTGCCTGGAGTATGTGCTCCTCGCTAATTTAATTTATTACCTTCCTCAGTCCTCTTCGTACATTTAAGCGTTGCCCTTGGCAACAGTGATCACAGTCACAGGGATGAGAGAGTAAAAAAGAAATCAACAACATCTGTCTCATTTAAAAGACAAAACGAGATGTTGCCCCTGTCAACTGAGCAGTGTTTATCTCAAGACTGCAATGGTCATTTCTTTTTTCCTCAGGAAGTTACTAGGTTCGGCTTTCTGATGACGCTTGCTGTGGACTCCTATTAAGTACAGAATCTAATCCAACACCTTCAAAACTACTCAATCACTTATTTACCCATGACTGTTCATTGTTATCGAAAATGACGTTACTTCCAGAAGTGTGGTTACTTTTGGCCATCGAAGATGGTCATGGAACCCAATTCATGACCTGCATGCTCTTCCACAGCAGGGGTATCCAAACCTCTTCCTGGAGGGCCACTGCCCTGCAGAGCGTAGCTCCAAACCTGAACCAAAGTAATCAAGGTCTTCAGACTTACTAGAAACTTCAAGGAAAGTGTGTTGGAACTGGCTGAAGATGAACTATGCAGTATACTGGCCTTCAGGAGCAGGATTGGAGACCCCTGTTCTACAGCTAGGACATGTGAACGCAGAATTGAAAATTTGTTGGTGTCTACAAAAAACATGTTGAATTTCTAATTATTCAACACCCTTTTTTACATGCAGCACTACATGCCAGCCAGTTCCTAGCCATTAATCCCTGGTACAATACAACTTGCTTTTAAGGTTCCATTTAAGTGGTTCTTCAACTGTCATAACTGTCCTTAAAGTGTCAAGAAACCCCCGTTTCAGCACTGGTCTTTCACACTTTAGATCTGAAAAAGACTCCAGAAATGGGCATGTAAAGCTCTGGAAAAGTGAGAGTGTAGAGGGTGGGAAGAGGGGTTAAAACAACCAATAAAACACATTATACAGACAAATTAATATTAAAATATCTTTCAAACAGAAAGAATAAAGTCAGTTACTTTTAGTTTACTCTTCTTAGAATTTTGGGTCTAAATCATTGTTTGTGTATCACAATAATCCGTTGAGTCATCGAGTTCATGATCAGACGTACTGCTTTATAAGCGCCCTTATGTAAGGAATTATTGACGACGGGCCGTTGCATTATTAGAAAAATTATGCACAGGTGGTGATGCGGAAGATGCTTCGAAGGGGAGTAAAACAAAGACTAATTTTCATTTTTGGGTGAACAAACACTTTAAGACATTTTAAGGTCTATTGTTCGCTATGGTCTATTTTTTTTACCACAAAAAAATTATCCGATTATTAAAGGTCAGGATAATCGACCGATTACCAAAATAATTGATAATGACAGCCCTACTTTTGAGCTCAAGTATAGATCTCAGTGACCACCAGGGAAAATTTAAACTAGATCTTCTTCCAAAGAGTGAAATCACAGAAAATGAGCAAGGAACTGGCTGTGAGGTGGGTGGACCAGGAGTGAAAACCAGCTGTTCTCAGATGTGTTCCAGAGGAACTCTGGATGGCCTGATCACCAGGGTGAAAAAATATGACCATGATTTGTCAAAGAAATGTTACCTGTGATTCCAGACAATAACAATCACAAGGAGATAAAAACAAGGTACATTTTCAGGCAGCCAATGAAAACATGAAAACATTATGAAAATATGAAAACATTATCGCTATACTTTCAAACCGTTTTTTTAGTCTCGAGCTAAAAAAAGAGACTTTACCACATTCACATTACATGATTTGACTGTGTTTTATGTAGAAAGGGCGACAGCGCCGCATTACAATAAATTATAATTTATGTTTTCATAGCCGCTGGCCAAATTCCAAAACGAAACTAAAATGAAATCATCTTTGAGAACAAGGGTGCCCCCTGGTGTTTCGGGGGCCCTACGCAGCTTGAGTATTCTGCGTATAGGGAGGATCGGCTCTGCCTGTGTCAGTGAAAAGCTGTATCCAACACTTTAATGCAGACACTTCACCTGAGTGATAAGGCACCAGTACCAGCTCAGCCATAATGAATATCATCCATTCTACTTAGCTATGTTTGAGTAACCAGGGGGTGGTTGCACCAGCTAGACATAAAGAATTTGGGTGTAAGCCCTACGCTGGGCTTTGCAACGTCCAGCTTTATGATAAATATTTACACCTGTTGCACCAACTAAAACTACAATCAGGCGCAACTACGCCCGGTGTAGACGATGCGCATCCATTCTTCCGCAGTTATAGATAGGCTATAGCTGAGATGACATTCACGCTGCAATGGCTACGACTACTAATATAAAACGGAATTGCTCAAGAATCATAACAAGTGAAGCCACCGCGCCATGATTTCATAGAGTAAACATTTTCTAACAAGTCCGCATTTTTATATAGTCTCCCTGCACGGTCCCATGACATATTTCTTCAAACAAACATAAAAAATGAAGGCGGCAGGTTAAGTACAATATAAGGAATGCAATACAATGCTTCTTTCTAGTTCTTTTTTCTAGCTGACTATCAAGGTTATTTGTACAATGTGTCTTTCCTGAAGTAGCCAAATATGACATTGTGTGGTTTACTGACATCTTTCTATGGCTGGAAAACCACATTTATAGTTAGTATTTTGTGATAAAACTGACGAAATTTGAAAACTGATACTTTTATTTCTGATTAAAAGCAACAAAGCACAAAACTTACTGTGATTATTGGATGGCAGGCACGCTACAAAGTTAATGAATGGAATTAAAGACGTGAAATATTTCCAAGCATACTGTCCTTCCAAGCAAGATGTGGAATGGTAGGCTATATTTCTTTTAATAATCCCAGATCATATGTAATATTTTACAGCACAATTACAAGCTGTACATAAATATTTTTTTATTAGTTCAATCACTGTCGAATTACTGTTATAGTCAACGCCGAGCTCTGCGATTGATATCGCTTATCCTTAAAAGACCATAAACATTAAAGTTCACGTCTGCAGTAATAATTAACTAACAGACATGAATCCTAAAAACTAATAACGTACGAACAAATCATGAGTTTTCACTTTACACCTACCTCTGCTCTGACTAGGCGTAAGATTTAGTGTCAGACGTAGCACTACGCCGAGATGGTGCAACTGATATCAATTCTACACACGATTAAAGTGCCTAGTCCAGGCTAGCCTTACGGCCGGTGTACGTCCAGCTGGTGCAACCGGCCCCTTGTCTACATATGGTCACAGGCACTGAAACAGCCAACAAATCTGTCTGGGTCTTTAAAAGAAGTTTGAGTTAAACTAAGAGGGAAATACTGTATCCTACTGTGGCACTAAATAGTAGAAGCAGAAAGTGCACTTGATTGTGTAGGGTAGAAAATACACCTCATTTACAGTCTGTGTTGATGTATATTTAACTGTGTGTGTACATAAAAACATATAGGATGGATTTATGTGGCTTAGCTATTAGCATACATACACTAAACTGTGCTGCTCAGGTGAACAAGTTTGAAAAAGTTATACAAAATATGCATTTTCCAATTTGTTTATGTTCTCACAGGAAATTAAACATGTCAGTAATGAGGTGATAGTCATTTACTGACATCTAGTGGTGACAGTCAACAATTGCTAGTCACCATGAGTTGTAAAGCTTAAGCTCCATTCACAACTGAAGACATATTATAATTCAAAACAATTTGAAAGCATTGAGAAAAGACTTCTTCCATTAAAGAAGATTTTAATTATTAACTAAGATGCATTTTTGGCATTGATTTCAAGGACTGAGAAATCCTTTAAGAAATCAAACAAAACAACAACAACTGAAGAACAAACAACAACCACACAAGAATAAGAATGGTGCAAATAAATGTATCAGTTACATGGCTAGTATGCTCTATCATGTACACTAACTGAAGATGCATAATAAACTAGGGCTGCAACTAACGATTAGTTTGGAAATCAATTAATCAGTGCATTCTTTCTTCAATTGACACTATTCCAGCGTTTGCTTCAAACAATGTGCAAATTAAAGGCCATAACAACAAGCATGGTGGTTGTATCTGTGTAGTCTATGCTGATGTGCAAAAAAAGCATATAAAATATAAAAACATATAACATAAAAACAGTGCATTGGTTATTTTGATGTTGAAAGGAAATTTAAATATATATTTTACAAATGATGAAGTAAAGCAGAAGCACAAACTAAATTTTCAAATGAAAATGCAGGAACACACATTCCCTGAGTGCCTGACAGCTCATGCCTCATTAAACGATATGCTTACAAGTATGTTCGAAGCATTTAATAAAGAATTATCATGTTTTGGGGTAGCTAGGTGACACTTTTTCCACAGCAGCTTACTCTGTGTCCTCCATTACTTTTCAGGTTCTTTCTGTTCATGGAAATGCATTGTTCACAGCAGTAAAATGATGTGACTGGAGTTTTTGTACACAGCATTCAGGCATGAGTAATCAATAATACAATTAGTTGTTTTCATTGTCGATTACACAATTAGCTGTTGCAGCCCTGTGATAAACCATCTACAATGCAGCATAACACAAACATGTTCACACTCATCACAATAAGATCTAAAAATGAAATAATATAAGATGTTCAATACAAGAATATTTACCTGGACAGAGCGATGCTGCGTAATAACCTCTCAGTCGCCTCTGAAAGGTCCGAAGGCACCAGGATCTCTACAGGTTGTATTTTCAGTACCCTGGATTCCAGCTCTGAATGGGATACATTATCTTTAAAACAGTCCACCATCAGGTCCCCAATGCTCGGCTGGACCACCTGTATGCCAAAGGGGAGACAGGGCTGTAGTAGTGAGCATTAAAAGTTATAATAATTTGGATTGTTTTAACCAGCTAAAACTTTTTGTTGTATTACAACAATGACACCACAATGTTTTCTTACCACCATCCCTACAGTCAGCTCCTTGCTCTGTTTATCAAAACTCTCGCTCACGCACATTAAATAGTTGTTGCCACTGTCCTGCACCACATCTTCAGCTTGCTCCAAATCTCCCAGCTTTAGCAGAGGATTCACATCTGAGAAAAAGTCAAATTAATAATTCATTGCAGGCTCTATACTATTAAAAAAACAGATACTGTGGCCATTTTGTAAATAGAAACATTGCCCTTCAAAAGTTTGGACTCACTAAGTTTATGTTGAAAGAACACATACTGACCAAATAAAAATAATTGTATAGACTGAATGCACTGTAAGTCGCTTTGGATAAAAGCGTCTGCTAAATGCATAAATGTATAAAGCACCAAATCAGCATATTAGGATGATTTCTGAAGGATCATGTGACATTGAAGACAGGAGTAATAATGCTGAAAAAATTCATCTTTGCCATCACAGAAATAATTTACATAAAATATATTAAACTAGACAGCAATTATTTGAAATGATATTAATATATCACAATATTACTATTTTTGATCAACCAAATGCAGCTTTGGTAAGCACATGAGACTTCTTAACAAAAAATATTTCCGATCCAATTAAGTAAACTACTGCTGGTCAACAACAGGGATACATTGAAATCCATCTGAAAAGAATAATAATAATGAATCTACTGAGTAAGAGCACAAACAATACCTTCTCCCACAAGCGTGGACTTGGTGTAAAGTGCGTGTAGTTGCCGTGTGAATAGAGAACTCTTGTTGGTGCCGGAGGCCTTGATGGCTGTAGTTTCGGTCTGCTTGACTACACCTACCTAAGAATAACATTTACATTAAGTCATTTAGCAGACGCTTTTATCCAAAGCGATTTAAAGATGAGGACAATAGACGCAATCAAAATAGCAATATGTGCTATGACAAGTCTTGGTTAGTCTAACGCAGTACACGTGGCAGGTTTTAAAATAAATAAATAAATAAAAAGGAATAAACTAAATAGAATAGAAAAAGAATGCTTGAGTTAGTGGGTCAATTTAGACATGAAAACACTGTTGCAGAGACTGAAATCACAGAAATTTGATAGATGTACTTGTCTCTATGTGACAAATTAGCAGCATATTGTAATTAAGAGAACATCAGTGACCTTGTAGCCCTGAGAGACCAGTCGCCGAACATGCACAAACAGGCGATGAGTAGGGATGCTGGCTGTCATGAAGTTATGGTCCAGATGACAAGTGATGTTGAGTTCCTTTGCAGCGATCTATTTAAGAAAAAAGAGGCAATTATGGGAAAGCAACAAATCTTTTACGCACATGGTAATTCTTTCATAGTCTAACATTATAATTTAAGTTAACAGGTTAATGTCATTGGATTAAAGGATTAATTGACCCCAAATTTTTAAATTCTGATTTTAAAATTCACTTGAGCTTCTGTTTACCATATTTGATGAGTATGTACATTGATCAATTAAACCTAAAAGTTTTATTAAAAATTATTTCATTTGTGTTTTGTGACAACAATTTTAGAAGAGAGATTAAGAATAAAAATATGGGTTTAAAAGAAAGTGTAATTAAAGTATTTTCAAGGAGATTGAAAATCAAATGTACAGTGATTTTCAGAGAGTATATTTTATTAGATTTCATTCTATTCCTGCTTTGTGTTTTAAAAATATGCTTATGTGCAATCATTAATGTTGAAATGTCCTGTGAAAGTTCTGGAAAGGTCAAGGGGCACTTTGACAAAAAACAGGGAGGCTAAAACAAACACATCAAAGACCATGTAAAGGCTGCGTAACAAATGTATTTGTTAAAAAAAATCTGCAAGAGAGCAAAGAGTGCAGCTAAGAAGGGAAGCACTATATGTATATATATATATATGTTGTTGTTTTTTTGGACAAGACATATGTTTGTCATAAAGTACCTTAAGTCAGAAAAATATTAGGTTTAAAACTTCTACAAATGTTTCAAACACAAGCAAAAGTCTTATGGGTTTGGAACAACACAGGATTTCATTTGTGGCTAAACTAAACCTTTAAAAGGATAATTTATAACCAATGTCTGCTATTTGTGATGGGCTGCTCTAGTTCTTACCTCTGCATCCTCACCAAAGAACCTGTACTTGTAGCCACACTCAACGCAAAGCACTGTGTCTGCATGTTGTTTTTTGATCTCCATGTACTGTTCCTCTAGAGGAGTGTATAGGGTTTTGGTTCTCCTGTTGGGAACACCAGGCTCTTCTGAACTCTTTTTGATCACAGCATTCTTAGCAAACTGACTAAAGGAAAACTCCTGAAAAAGTTAAAACATCAGCAGCTATAATAGCCATTCTGGCAAACACTGAGAATGAGATGAGCTGTGTCTACTTTAAGTGACAAATAAAGTACTTCATAAACAAGCAACCTGCAATAAAGACCAGCAACAGTCTTTTAATGGACAACTCTGCAACATACAAGTTTTGTATAGAATCAAACCTGTTTAATCTTAATAGGCTCTTCTTTGACCTCTTCCTCTAATTCATCGTAGGAATTCATTACATTGTGTAGTTGTGGGGCAGCTCTCTCAGCTTTTGCAGAGTCTGAAGGCTCCACCTCCATCTTTATATCCTGATCGGAGACTTGGATCTCTGAGCTCCGGGGGCAGCTGAAATCTTTAAGCCTCGCCAGGGTAGCATGGCTGACACTGGCTCTTGAGGATACCATCTTATCTATTGTACATAAAAGAGAAAGAAAATTGCAAAGAGGCTAAAAGGTTAATACACAAGTCTCTTGACTAGGGGTCGACCAATTATTGTTGCCGATATTAAACATTTGTATGGTTATCCGTATCGGTCATTTTTAAAACCGATTTGCTGACAATATAATACACATTTAAATAACGTTTTTTGTCAGAGCCCTTGTCATTCTTAATATTGACATTAATTTTCATTATTGCACCAGACATATATATAGGTTAAAAAAAATTGGTTACCTGTAATAATCGGTATTGGCCCTGAAAAACACATATAAGTCGATACTGATACATATAGCTATATATAGAACAAGTATGGTGGGCCAGTGAAAGTGTTTTTTACAATTCTGAAAAGCACCAAAAAAACATAATTGTTGAGCCCCGCTTAGTGTGCACGCCAAAAGAGACATTTATCTCATATACTCCTTTCTTGTTATTTACTCTCTGTAGACTGAACAGGTTTAAGAATGTATTTGTGCCTGCCTCGTTAATTGAGCCTATTATAAATAAAAAATTAAATATACCAGCTGAAAACAACAAAAACAAATAAATGGCATGCATGGTGCATGTGTCCTTCCTTACAAGTGCTGGGGGTCTCCATGCACTCCTCATCTCTCTCCTCCTCCTGCACACTGTGAGAGAGTTTGGGCCGTTTCTCTGAGGACATCCCTCCATCAGATAACCTCTTCTAAAATAGCACAGGTTTATATTTCAGTCAGTGTTGCTTCGTGCATGCGATGCATATTTTACTTGAACTGTTGATATGACTCTATAGTATGAGAGGAGCGCAGTTTTTACAGTGTAAACAAACTGTGCTTGTCCTGCATACAAAGCTCTTACCTTTCCTCTGCCCTCATGGCGTCCGTCCAGGCGTTTAATCCCGGGTTGGTCGGTTGGTTGAGATTTATCGTTTGCACTTGTAAAGAATTTGCTGATAGTTGTCTGAGTTCTGGACTTCTTGGAAGATTTGGATGCATTGACATTTTTGACACTTGTATGCATTTTACAGCATTAACTGATTAACGTTTTGCCTGCAACGTTTACTTCGCTTTTTGAAAACAGGCTAAAACTCTCAAGGAGTCCAGAGGGGTTAAAATAGTCTCTAAAAGAGACTAGTACAGCGGATCATGTTGGCGCGTGAGTGACGTATCCAGTGTCTCGCGCACGCGCAGATAGTACGGCGATGCAGAGGGTGAAAGCGGCGCTGGATATACGCAGTCCTCCATTTACAGAGGTCCAAATTGTAACTAACAAACGGCAATCACAAATTTACATAATACTGTTTTAAATTAATGTTGACTGTTCACGCTGTGCGTTTGAACTTGGCTGGGTTAAATGAGGAGCATACATTTCAAGTATGACACTTGGCTGCACATCACTAGTCACGTCATCTATGAGGTATATATATATGCTGTTATAAAATTGCTGCTTTTACAAAAACAAAAAATAGCATATTACCTTTTGAAAACTACAATATCACTATTGATTTTATATTTATTGAAATATAAAAAACTGTAAATGCACTACAATTATAATTTTTTTTATTCAAAATATAAATAACAGAGCTGTTAAACGATTAAATCGCATCCAAAATAAGTTTTTGTTTCCATAATATATGTATGTGTAGTGTATATTTATTATGTATATGTAAATACAAACACATGCAAGTATATTTAAGAAAAATATGTGTATATATTACATATATTTATATAAAATATAAGAATATAAATACATATACATGTAAATATTTTCAAAATATATATACTGTATGTGTATGTATTTATATATACATAATAAATAAACAGTACACATAGATATATTATGTAAACAAAAAAATATATTTTGGAAGCGATTAATTGCTTGACAGAACGAATTAATAAACAGGATATTTAAATAATACTGAAATTGCTATCATTAAGCATAACCCATTTAAATAGTTCGATTAAACACGTTTAGATTACAGGGCAAATGGGAGTGGTGAACGGTTTTAGGCTTTGATAGATTAAGGAAAGACATTTGCCTGTATTCAGACTTGTGAACTATGTTGAATTATCAACAAGTGTTGAGAATAATAATAACAATGATAAGAGAAAACAGGGATTTCAAAACATTTTTTTATTAATATTTTTCATGAAAGGCGTTTCAACAAGTGGATTGAGAAAGTTACATTTCAGTTCTCAAACTGTAGGGCCTTATGTGAAACTGAACTTGTACACGGAGCAAGGACACCGAATAAAAATGAAAACACCAAACCTTCAAGATATTTCATCATAACTTCTGTGACCTGATTGCCTTTTTAAAATAAGGGAGAGAAGAAAAACCCTAAATAAAATCTGTAACATTTGATCAAAGATGGTTTTATGATAATTCAGCACACAGGCATTAGTAAAATGAAAATCCAGGTTCCAAAATGACACTGTTTAACCATATAAGCATTTCTAAACTGTAAATGAATAAACATCAAACATTTTAAAATACTGAAATCATACAGCACTTTCTACTTTACAGAGCTTAGCCATGATGAAACCAAAATTTGATTCAAATCAAAAATAAGATATGATATGAAAGTGCACATCAATTACTCAAATACCACAAATGCATAACGATACTGAAACCTGTTGTTTTTCTGTCGAGGCAAAAAAAAAACTACATTGCATAGAAGCCTGTCCTCTCTAGTCTCCCAAAACAATATAAGCTAAATTTCTTCAGACCAAAATGTGTTCTCAAGACAATGGAGATGATTTTATTTCAAATACTATACGTGTTTAAGATAATCTTCACCTACATTTGAAGCCACTCAGACAGTGAAGTGAACATTGCAATTGGTGAGGTCTTCTAAAACTGTATTATAATAACAATATCTCTAGGGATGGTTTCATGATTGGTTATATTTGGCCTCAGAATAAATATCACACAAGGATAGTAAGTCTTGATTTTAAAGAGTAAGTTTTCAGATATATTCATAGAGTGATAATGCAATCACTAAACTACTGTTATTTGTATTGATAAAGTCGGCATTACTACAGCAGATATTTGCCCGGTATGACTAAGAAACCCCTGAGCACACACTTCACACCAAGACAATTCAAATATTGATTGGAAACACTCCCCACGCTTGGCAAAAAAAAAAGCATATTTTATCCTCTAATTCACACAATTATCTATGAATCTAAAATTGGTGTTTGTTATGACCGCATTTTATATATATATATATATATATATATATATATATTTATCTGATACAAATCAAAATGTTAAATAAGCATAACAGAACTATTTTAATAAGATTTTTCATCTCGAGTCTTACTGAAAACGTAAATGATCATTTCTTTTAGAAATCCCAGAACAGGTATTTGAAGCAGAGCATCTAAATTAAAGATGTCCATCCATAAATGATCTCCACACCAAAAATGCATCAGTTTCATCCCAGACAGGAAGTTTCAAAATGAACATCATATATCATTTAATATTGTGTACTATGAATGCAGTCTGAATTTCCTGTGCAAACTAGAAAATGCCATGATAAAAGTGACATAAGAGAACTGTGATGACACGGAGAGCACATGTAATTCATACTTGTCATTGAACACAAACAACTTGAGCAAACATGCCATGTAGTAGAACTAATCCATAAAATAAGTCATTTTATTTGAGTTAGCACAAACTAAAGTCTGTCCAGCCTCCAGTATTGATGTAAAGTAAGACTCACATTAAACGTGCAGGGATGCGAGTGAGATCAGAGGCAGCAGCTTGATCATGATTGGTGGATAAAAGTTCTGTAATACTTGGAAACCCCTGATGCAGGAGCTACTGGGAGAACCCCAAGATAATGATCCAGTACTCATTAATCTCAGCTTTGTTCTAAACCGACAGAATCAAAACTGACTTGTGTCCATTTGGACAGATGAATCCACCAGAATAGTCTTTTTATAGATCAGAAGAGTGAAAGAGATACAAGGAACAAAGGGATCAGGAACGATTTCACTATCTTATCATTTATCTATGTCCATAATGGGCTGCAAATTGCTATTGTGTCACCCCAACGTCACAGAAATGTCTGTATTGTTATTGAAACCACAAAGCTTTACATAATCTTCAAATGAGGAGTTGCCAAAAACTGCTGGTGCTTGCTTTGCTTTCCCTCAAAACGTACCTTCATTTGATGTTTTTGGAAGGAATTTATAATCTAATACATAAACGATTTCATTTTTGAACCGATAATAAAAATAACTGAATACACATTGTTTATCTCCCTGTAGAAACATTCAGTTATGACAAGTGTACCATGTGAAGTGTTAAAAAATTTGGTTGAAATTTGATCTTTGAGCACAAAACCATATAATATTGCTTCTGGTGATTTTTTCCATTTTTCTTGTCTTTTTTTGATGTCCAATTGTACAATTATATAGAGAAATTATATAAAATAAGGTAATGTGCTTAATATAATTAAAAAAAGGTTGTATTAAAACATAAAAACTAAATAATGGAGCTAGCTATTTATCACTAAGTTACTGCTTACACTGAATTTGTACAAGTGTAGTTATAAATAGATATTTTCCTCTGTATAACATGATGTGAAAATGTCATCATTGTATTTTTACATTCATTTTCTGTGACTTCTCCACTTTAAACAATAGTTATGTCACATACACGCACGCGCACACACAAACACACACACACACACACACACACTTCTCTTCTAAATGATTGACCTTTTTCCCAATGCTGTGGTTCCAGCCGCTCCACGGATAAGGTGTGCTTTACGTGCGATTGAGTGTCTGGAAGATTCTGGAGATCTGGAGCATGACAGGACCGGTCTCAGGATCGTTCATCCACTGCGTGCTGTTCAGCGGGTTCTCCAGCATGTCCTCAAATGCTGCAAAGCCAAGAAAAATACGTCTCAGCCACATCCAACTAACAACTGGCACGGACTGGACTGCGTCTACTTGAAAATACAGTTTAGTCTGTTTCACTGAATGATTCAACAGTGGTCTTGGACTCCATACAAATGTTTTAATAACTTCAAAAAAATATCACATTAAATATGTTAATCAGAATCAACTTTTTAGCCAGGTATGTTTACAAAAACGAGAAATTTGTTTTCGTGGCAGAAGCTACCACAGTGCAACAGAATGACAGTGACAGAACAAAAAAACACAGATAATTGAAAATTAGGATTAAAAAGAACAAGTAAACAAGGAATAACAGTATACAAATTGACAATTGTATGTACAGGTATATAACAATGGACAGTTTTGTATGTATAGGTATATTATGTGCACTTGAAGTGTAGACTAAATATGTGTGTTAGATAAATAAGTGTATAAATAGTGTGTGTACCATAATTATTGTCAAGTGTTCATGAGATGGATTGCCTGAGGGAACAAACTGTTTCTGTGTCGGGCCGTTCTGGTACTCAGATCTCTGTAGCGTCGAACAGATGGTAACAGTTCAAAGAGGGAGTGTGCTGGATATGAGGGGTCTATTGTAGTAGAATTGTACTAGAATAGTAAACAGTGATTTTGCCAGCCCTTTTGCTCACTCTGGATAAGTACAGTTCTTGGAGAGTGGGGAAGGGTGTACCAATGATTCGCTCAGCAGTCCGGACTACCCTCTGTTGTATTCTGAGGTCAGATTTGGTAGCTGAGCTGAACCAGACAGTTATTGATGTGCAGAGGTCGGATTCAATGATGGCAGAGTAGAACTTTTTCAGCAGCTCCTGTGGCAGGTTGAACTTCCTCAGCTGGCAAAGGAAAAACAACCTCTGCTGGGCCTTTTTAACAATGGAGTCTATGTGATTGTCCCACTTCAGGTCCTGGGAGATGGTGGTGCGGGGAGGTTTCTCCTGAAGTCTACGATCATCTCCACAGTTTAAAGCGTATTAAGCTCCAGGTTGTTAAGACTGTACCAGACAGCCAGCTCCTTAACCTCCTGTCTGTAAGCAGACTCGTCACCGTCCTGGATGAGGCCGATCAGCGTGGTGTTGTCTGCGAACTTCAGGAGCTTGAAAGAGGGGTCTTTGGATGTGCACTCGTTCCTGTAGAGAGAGAATAGCAGTGGGGAGAGAACACAGCCCTGAGGAGCTCCAGTGCTGATCGTACCGGTGCTGGATGTGTATTTTCCCAGCCTCCCTAGCTGCTGCCTGTATGTCAGGAAGCTGTTGATCCACTGACAGACGGAGGTGGGCACGGAGAGCTGTGTCAGTTTATTCTGAAGGGTGTCTGGGATGATGGTGTTAAAGGCCGAGCTGAAGTCCACAAACAGCATCCTCACATAAGTCCCTGGTCTGTCTAGATGTTGCAGAACATAATGCAGTCCCACGTTGACTGCATCGTCCACAGACCTGTTTGCTCTGTAGGCAAACTGAAGAGGATCTAGTGAGGGTACAGTGATGTCCTTCAGGTGAGCCAGCGCCAATTTTTAAAATGACTTCAAGACCACAGATGTTAGAGCCACATGCCTGTATTCATTTAGTCCTGTAATTTTGGATTTCTTTGGAACGGGGATGATGGTGGAGCGTTTGATGCATGAGGGGACTTGGCGTAGTTCCAGTGATCTGTTGAAGATCTTTGTAAAGATGGGGCCAGCTGGTCAGCTCAGGATTTCAGACAGACTGGTGTAACACAGTCTGGGCCTGGTGCTTTTTTCCTTTTCTGCTTCCGGAATACCTGGCACACCTCGTCTTCGCTGACAAATGAAGGTGTGGGGGATAGGGTGGTTTCTGGAGGTGTTAATGGTTGTGTGGAGAGGTGTCCAGAGCAGGTGTGGGGTGTTTTTTCAAACCTGCAATAGAACTCATTCAGATTGCCTGCCAGTTGTTGATTCTCCACAGTGCTGGGGATGGTGTCTTGTAGTTGGTTATCTCTTTCAGACCTTTCTACACTGATGCTGAGTCACTGAAAGAGAATAGGATCCTTACCTTATCGGAATAATTTCTCTTTGCCACTCTGATCTCCTTTTCCAGTGTGTATTTGGCTTGTTTATACAAGATTTTATCCCCCTTCATGTAAGCATCTTCTTTGGCCTGACGGAGCTCTCTGAGTTTTGCAGTGAACCATGGTTTGTCGCTGTTGTAGGTTAAATGAGTCCTGGTAGGAATGCACATATCCTCACAGAAACTGATATATGATGTTACAGTCTCAGTGAGCTCATCCAGATCGGTGGCAGCAGCTTCAAAAACAGTCCAATCAGTGAGGTCGAAATAGGCTTGTAAAACCCTCATTAGTTCATCTTTTAACAGTTCTTAATACAGGTTTAGCAGATTTTAGTTTCTGTCTGTAGGTCAGTATAAGATGAACCAAACAGTGATCAGAGAGCCCAAGAGCTGCCCGTGGGACAGAGCAATATGCCTCTTTTATTGCTGTGTAACAATGATCCAATATATTACGGTCTCTGGTGGGACATGTAACATGCTCTCTGTATTTTGGCAGTTCACGGGAGAGATTTGCTTTATTAAAGTCTCCAAGAATGATTCAAATAGATTCAGGGTGTTTTTGTTCTGTGTCTGTGATCTGATCAGCGAGTTTCTGTAAAGCCAGGCTCATGTGTGCTTGCAGATGAATGTAAACACTAGAGATCGACCGATATATCGTGTACCGATATTTTTCCCGATATTTAAGCATTTTACCATAATCGGTTTAAACAATTTAGTTTTTTTTGTCACATACACAATTATACAGAGTATAACTAGCAGTGAAATGTGTTCTCTGTATTTGACCCATCCAAGTGCACACACACCTGGAGCAGTGGACACTGTTCACTCAGGAAAAGCTCCAGCACGGCCACCGCATGTAACTTTTAACAAGATTCACTTGTTTGAAACACGCTAAACTATATTAACATTTACTATAGAACCATTATTTTGCAAATAAACGTCTCTATCGAAATTAATTATTTATTTTCTCCACAAGCGATCGCAGTTTGAGTATAGTTCTGTGTAAATGCATAGATAAACAGCGCTGTCAGCAGTTTTCATAATTTAGAATGACAAAAAAACATTTTAATAATTCTGATAAAACATGCCAGTTAAGAAATGCAATAAAATACGATGTTTTGTTTGTTAAAGCTTATTTCAATATTCCAGAAATATTATCCAGTGGATTATTATTCACTCTTTAGTCTATTAAACAGCTTATAAACCTAAAACTGTAGTTTAAAATGAAGTTGATATGACTTCTGTCCTTTATTTTCTCCATTTGAAAACGTTAGACATTATTTTGCTTATTGTTAATATCGGTGTTGCTAATGATGCTTTTTATACATAACATTTTTTTATTGTTGTAATTTTAAGATTAAATTTGACATGAAAATGAAAATTTTCAACAGTTTTTTGTTGTTGTTTAGATGACTGAAAAGAGGAAAAACCAAAGCGAAGAATGGACTTACTTCAACCTGTTATTTATTTACTTTATAACAGTAAATAAATATCGGTTCTGCATATCGGTTATCGGGTACATAAACATACAAATAATCGGTATCGGTTATAAAAAAATCAATATCGGTCGATCACTAGTAAACACACTCCCACAACAACAAATCTCCCGCGGCGAATAGAACGGATTGCAGTTAATGAAGAGCGTTTCTAGATCAGAACAGCACATCTTCTTTAACACTGTTACATCTGTACACCACCTCTCATTGCTGTAGAAGCGTCCCGCCTCCGCGCGATTTACCCGTCTTTATGCTCACCAAGTTAATCATAAATATACTAAAAACAGTAATATTGTCAAATGTTGTTACATTTTAAAATAACAGTTTTTTTTATTTTAATCTGGTCTTTGTTGCTTAATATTTTTGTGGAATCCGTGATAAATTACTATTCAAATGTTTGATATGTATGAATTAAAAAAATATAAATAAAAAAATATAAACTTTTATTTATCAAGACACATTAAATTGATCAAATGTTACAGTAAAGACATTTACAATGTTACAAAGAAAATCTAATAAAGGATTTATATATATTTATATAATAATAAGATTTATAAAAGGAATTCTTTTGAACTTTCTATTCATCAAAGAATCCTGAAAAAACATCACACAAATAAATTACATTTTAAAATGTTTTACAATAGAAAATGGTTATTTTAAATTGTAATAGTTTACAACATTAATGATATTACTCTTCTAATCAAATAAGTGCAGCTTAAATGAGCAAAACAAACTTCTTTCAAAAACAATACACTTTTGGCCACTAGTGTAAAGAATTATATCAACATTTAAAACATCCCACCACATGTGTGTGGTAATGGAGGTTAAAAAAATGAGGAAAATATATTAAAATATAAAATTATCAATTGGCAAAATATTACACAGTGTAGACACTTAAGTTCATTTCTGTTTAGCAAACGGGCAACCAGATAAAATTTGGATAAGGAATCAAAGTGGTCACTCCCAGAGCTCTTTGGTTCAAATGGCACATATTTCTGCACTTCCAAGACTAAGTCCTTTTTGCAACCGTGGCTAGAAAGGAAGCCGCTTCCGAGCAAGTCCAAGATAATTCTCGATATTGTGAAAAGCCATGTGACAAAACTTGAAAGGCTTTGAAAGTAACTGCTGTGGTCTGATTAAATGAAAATTGAGCACTCTGGCCTAAAAACAAAGTGCTGTGTTTACCACAAACCACACAGAGCCCAACACCCAGATAACGTCATCTTGCCATCAAGCACGGTGGTGGCAGCATCATTGGTCTGGGTTACCATTCAGCTGGAAGAACTGGAAAACGCGCTGTCATGTTAGACCAAATGGATAGAATCAAATAAACACTTGAAAACCTTGAAATAACCTGTTTTGATTGGTCTTCTACAGAAAAGTAGAAACATACAATTTATACGACAAAGCTGGAGCAAATGCTTTGAAGAACCTTTGAGTATACAGGGAACAAAAACTCACCTAGAAGAGTCTTGGGGTTTGTGAGGCCAAGCTGAACAACGGGGTTCTCCAGGATGGCCTGAAACAGGGGACTGTTGGTATCAATGCCTTTGTCCAGATCCTCAGGGGTGGGCTTTCTGTCACCAAGCAGCCATTCACACTGTATTGGAACAGAAGTTACAAAACAAAGATATGGAATAAAAATGTGACCTTGATAAATGTTGTTTAACTAAACAAGACAAAGACTTCACCACACATTTCACTGAATATCACTGAGCTCATTTAGTCTTAGCTGACTGTTGAAATAACTCGTGATTTTATGATTCTCTGAATGTTTACATACAGCTGCATCCTGTTGATTATTATTGACGCGAAGTGCATCAACCACCTCCTTCTCATCGAAGCCCATCTCCATCAGCGCAATGACTGCCTGCACACAAACGAGATGATGCATCTCAAGACAGTAGCTATTTAATATGAATTAGGATTTGCAACCAACAAAAAATTAATTCTATAGTAGCATTTACCTGTGGAATTTTTGTATTATTATTGCATCATGCTGATGGTCATTTCTATGGTATAGTAACCAAACTGAACAAAGGATCAGATTTCATTCTGATTGTAATGTGCAATATAGTTTGTGTAAATAAAAAAACAGAAAAGCATTTATTTTATCAAACACTTTAATCTTGCACTGGTTATACAACTGAGGCTATTGTCCATAGTATGTCAGTGTTTCAGAATATTTCATCAATGTTTGAGTTTAAAAATTAGCTATTCTTCTCCTGTTCCCATATGAGACTAACCCGCGAGTCAGGCCTGAACTCTCTTTTCCTCCTTATCCGTTTGAAGATCTCTGTCAGTTCATCTTGTTTGGCCTCCTCTAGGCTGGCCTGAGAGGACAGACGGGCCCGGACTCCTAAAGCTGTGGCAGAGCGGGCAGGGGCAGGGGCAGGGGCTGCAGCGGCCGCCGCCCCTGGGGTGTCCTGTCCAGGCAGAGGAGTGTCAACCATGGGGTCATCCACATGCTCAATCAGCCATTCCATAGCCTGGGTCACAGACATGCTGTAGGAAGAGTGATTAGTTATTTAATTCACTGAGAGTTGGCATATGCTGATTTTACTCACCACTAAAACCTCACGCTTGCTCATGTGATTATTCTTATTCAGAAACATAACATCATGTGTTCATATAAGGACTGAAATCATAATAAAAGGTGACAAAAAAATCGGACTTTTTCTATAATTGGTGCTATAAGTGCTATAACCGGGTTCCCGGTGAAACTACCAACCTCAAAAATGTGAAAAACAACAACCCAGTACAATTTTTTTTGGTAAACCTTTAGCTGCAAGCTTATGAAAAAAAAAAAAAACCCGCTCAGATTTCTTTTCCCCGTAACGTCGAAAAGGGACCTTATTATTATGACCGCTCCTTAATCTGCAAGTTTCCACCCACAGTGCCACCACTGTGTTTTCACAAGTGACAATGGTGTACCAGTTCTAATGCCATGGCGAAAGTTTGAGTAAAGCATGCTAACTGTTCTGTCTTTGGCTGGACAGATAAGCACAAAACACTATTTAGAGTCCCAGCCTCAAAGGAGACAAGAGAGCAGTGGATTTTTTTTAAATATTACGCTGTTGCTACACAGATCATCTAATATAAACAAGTGATTTCATTCCCGACTGTTTACCTTCACAGGCATAACCGGTTGTTTTGTAACTTGTGTGTTTTTAACATAAACTTGTGTGTATTTGACAATTTAAGTGCAATAAGACATGAAAGAGACCTTAGTTTAGTACTCACATGCCATGTGACAGCTGCTTTCTGTGCTCATGTTATGGATGTGTGAGCTCAGAAAACCATATATCAAAACTGTTAACTGATATGACTTTAAAATGCATGATTTTAGCGCCATAGACATGTTAATCAAAACCAGTGGTGGAAGAGTACTATTGAAAAAACATACTCAAGTAAAAGTACCATTACCTTCCAAAAAAGTAGTGTGAGTAAAGTAAAAGTACTTGCCCAAAAAACTACTTGAGTAAGAGTAAAAGAGTAGCCTATTTAAAAGTACTCATGAGTATTGAGTAGTGAGTACTGAGCTGTGGATTCTACCCTGTCATAATAAATGCTGAACACTGCAATTTTTTTATTTAAAAAAATATTTGTTTGTCATAAAGAAAGAAGAATATCTATCATCAAGCAGCTTTAATTTTGACTGTCAACTCTTTTAATACATCAAAACAGTATTCAGTTGAAGAAAATATTATTTTATTTGTTATTCTCAGTACAATCATCCCTATTTAAATTATAAAGTTTGGAAAAACCATTTAAAGGCATGTGTAATGCCACTGAGACAGCATGCTGTTTTTGCACATAAAATATGAATGTTTAGAACAGTGCAAATACAAACACCATTAGAAATCCATAGTTCACTATCACACACCATGATATGGGTTCAAATGAGAGCCCATTTCTCTCCAAAACAGTGCCAGTTTTAGCATTTTGCAATAAAGAATAAGTCAACTAAACTTGGATAGTTAATGTTACAATTTTAACATAAATGCACATTGTTCTATAAAGATGACATCATGCTATACCTTTTACACATGTACTTGAATTATTTAGCTGATAAAACCATTTGTAAGGAAAAATGCATTAAATAGCGAAGTATTTCTGGGGAAACGTTTTCAAAAGAAAGCAAACGCATGTCTCTTTACTGAGCCGAGGCGGTCTCGGTGAATCAGCAGTATCCACAACTGAATGGAACAAAAAGTGTTTGACACAGATGCAGTATATTAACGCCACAGGTCATCAATAAAGGTGCATATTGGTCCTCAGTTTGTGTCAGGGCCAGCGCCAAGAAGGGGGCATTTGCGGGCGTGACCCCAAATGAGTTACTGTGCCCCCCACTTTCCATCCTCTCCCCTCCTTGCTGAACGAGATCGATTTCGAAAGCGAAAGTGAAACTGATAAAACAGCACACATAAGAAAGCGATTGCAAGCAGAATTTCTGAGGTAAGCTGTAAAGGAACAGCCCTATTCTGGAAAAGGGGCAGGCTGTAGCAGCTCATTTGCATTTAAAAAGACATGCACAAAAACAGCATTTTTCTGCTTCCCCTCAAAATAAGCATTTTCAAAACGATACAATAAATTATTTGTGGGGTATATTGAACTGAAACTTTACAGACACATTCTGGGGACACTTGAGACTTATATTACATATTGTAAAAAGGGGCATAATAGGTCTCCTTTAAAAGGTACACCAAGTTATTTTTGTTTAAGCTTCGCTGACCGATATGACAATGGTCTTAAACTTCATTCTGAAATACAAGAAATGCACTATTCACAGGCATATTTAAGACACAAGAATAAAGAATACTCACTGGTTTAAGCGAAGAGCCTTCACAGCACGACTCTCAGGGAAACCCATCTCAGTCAGCTGCTGCAGGGCCGTTTCATCCACACGGTCCTCGTCATCCTCATCAAGCATGGCTGCCAGAGAGGAGAGAACAAAGAATAATCAATCACTCACCAACATTTGACTAGTCACTAACTAGTCAGACACGTCCCGTGAGAATGGTTCTGAGTGTTTATCAGAGATGAAAACATGTTTATGTTGAAAACAACCTCTGCAATGTTACTCTATGGTACTTCAAATAAATAGTATGTCCAAAAAACATAGCATTGCCATAGCACATGTATGAAAAACATGGTAATTAGTTGTTTCACCAAGGCTTAAATAGATTTAATCCATTCAGGGATCCATTCATACATCCATAGCTTACCATTGGCCTTTTTGAAGAGCTCAACAGCATCTGGATTCAGAGCCAGCAGCTTCTGAGCCACCTCAATAAGTGAGACCAGAATCTTCCTCAGCTCTGTTTGAAACTGATGGAAACAAAAAATCATAAAATGTAAAACAATTTATTCTAAACAATTGCAATGGAGAAAAAGTCTAACTGAACAGACAGCAAGCACCCACGTCTCTGATATTGTGTTGAGTTACAGTGCGGTCTGTGTTACGAGTGGACAGGCTTGCTGTGGCTTTGAGGATGGCCTCCTTATCTGGTGCTTTGTTCTCTTGCTTCTTCTGTCAACAAGCACAAAGACTATTCAATTTTGAAGAATCACAAAGCTTAGAAATGTAATGAATGGTATTAATTAAGAATAATTCACCCAAAAAGAAAACTGTCACCAGATACCTTCTCTTCAGAAGATATGTCGGCCATTTTTGGTGGAGTTGGCGGAGGTCTTTTCTTTACCAATAATAAGCAATCTAGAAAACAAACAATAATGAATCAGGATTCATGTATTTTACAATCTAAATTTTAAATAGAAATAACATATGGAAAACAGGACTAGATCCTAGATCAGTGGTTCTTAAACAGGGTCTGGGGCCTTAGCAAGCTTGCAAAGGGGCTTCAAGATGGCTTAAATAATTTTAATTCAGCATGAAAGGAAACTGCGATGATCTTTTTTTCTCTATAGTGATGTATATCAAAGTGAAACGCCTTCTTAAACAAGAAAAAGGTTAATGCATTTGATTAAAGATTAAAAGTTTACACAAATAAAAAACAAATATGAGAATGAATAAATAATTTATAATAAACACAGTAATATTCCATTGAAAAAAAAATCCTTTTTTATTTAATGGTGACTTTAAAACAAGACATAATACAAATTAAGTTATATCTTATTTTAAATTCACTCCCTCAACATTTTTTCTTTGAAGAATCGGGGTTTACACTGTATTGAAAAACCTGGATGTATGAGCATGTGCGTAAATTTCATTTAACAGTAGGGGGGGACAATAAATATAAAATGTATCATGAGCAATTTTTGAAGGGGACACAAATAATACAGTCAAATTGTACTTATAAAGATATGTCCCCACAGTGAAACTATCATTATTAACGGAGACTGCGTCATTATGGTTATTTTCAAAGTTTTTCTCAGGTTCAATGACAAAGCAGATCAGCACATTTCAAACAGCCACAAACCAAGGATAAGAAATAAAATCCCTTTTATGTCATCCATGCTGACGATTGTAATGATGCCAGGTTGTTTACCTCAGCGTAGAGCGCTCTGCTCGTGCTGCTTCTCAGAATGTTTGGTCGCTATAGCAACCAGTTGTAGTGGAAAACTGTAGGTCCGAAACAGAGCAGAACCGAACTGAACCGAACCGAGCTGGTACCAGTCAGTGGAAAACACCCATAAGTTGCAGTGCCCTATGCAACAAGCTATTGTAAACAAGTTAACGTTAACTAGATAAGTAATATTTTAATCGCTAATATAGCAGATTCTTGGAAAATTAAATCGGTAACGTTAATCAGCATTTTGCCGCAACTAATTTATGAATGAGTCTGCTGCATCAACTACGTTAAAGAGAATCGCTTTATTTAAAGTGAATAAAGTACCCTACTTACTGGAGTTCAACATTAACTGAGCCGCAGCCACACACCTGACTCGTGTGTGGGTAGGTGAATGAACAGGAAAGCAGGCAGTGGGCCAAACCACTGTGAGGAAGGAGGGGAACTCAACTGTTTCTAAAAGCACTTTTTTTTCTACTTAAATTATTGTAGGTATACATACATATATTTTTCACAATAGAGTGTGATTTTTTTAAATATTATTTTTGGGGGGGACAACCCTCGGATGGGGGGGGACATGTCCCCTCCGTCCCCCCCGGGATTTACGCCCATGTGTATGAGAAAGTCATATAAATAACTAAAATCTTACAACTCAATGGGAATTTTTGCAATGTACTGAATATGAAATCCGATACAAATTGCGAGAATTTTTTTTTATACTTCTCTTAAATCCTTATCCAGTAAATACACAAACAACTCACAATCACAAACAACTGGAAAAATCATGGGGGCCTTAGAATATGGTTGTGGAAAAGTTCACAACAAAGAACCACCAGATGCACCAGAAAGTTGAAATACCTTTGTCTTTAAGATGTTCCTCAGCAACTGTTTTGGATTCTGTGAGAATTCTCTCAGTGGCAGTATGAATGAGTTTGTGATGTGTAAGAGTTTTAGGATCCTCTAGACTCCCATGGACATACTGTAAGAGAAGAACAATACCAATAAAATTTATCCACTTTATATTAAGTGTCTAAATATTTTGTACTAACATTGAGATATATAATCAATAGATGCAATGTTCTTATTGCATACATGTTTTAAACGGTATTAATAATTTAAAACTACCTGCGTGGCTGCATACGTGTGCTACAGAAACTAGTAGTTACACTGTCAACCCAACCCTTAGACCACATCCCACCCTTAAACCGAACCATACCACCATACCTGTCCCAAACCTTAACCGAAATCCACTTCAACGGCAGCAAAAGTGCTGCTACATTACGACTCCAAAAGTTTTGAATAGTACTGTACATTTAACCCATAAAATCACAATCATGAGCTCAGCCTGCTTACAGTGAGGTCCAGTACTGTGGTAGTACCACGGTACAGTTGGTGTCAATTGTTACCATGGTATATTGATATACACCTTGGTACTGAATAATTCATGTATCCTGCCATTTAATGATACTCCAAGGTAATTCAAAGAACACTATGGTATTGTCATTATAAATGTCCATAAAACTTGGTATAAATGTGACTTTTGCCTCTTTTATTAACCCTTTAAAAAACGCCTAAAAAGCCATACCCAAAAAATTGCATGCCATTTGGATGATGGTGTTGGTCTCCTTTGAAATGTGACACTCTGAGGTTTGTTTCCCAACAGTCAGAATCACTGTAAGTCTTACTGATATTGAGTAATAGCACTTTGAATACACTAAAAAAAGAAAAAAATAATTCCGCCTGCATTTTTTTTGTAAATAGAAGCATGCAGATGACTATAGCTGGGAGGTATGAACTGGAAAATACATTGGGATCACAGAATGAAGCCTTACCAAGCCAAATTTCCCATTTGATAAACAGTATATTAGAAAATTTGTGTTTTACACATGTTTATCTAATTTTATGTCTAGACGCTTCCAAAATATTTACACTTGGGAGACTCCAAAGGACCCTTTGTAACCAACGTGTCACATACAATGCTGTAATTCTTGAATGCTTTAATGTACAGTCATCATTTTGGGCTCTAATGAAAGGTTACACTTAGAGCTATTCAATTTCTCATCCAGATTCACTGTCAATAATTGCTGACACATAGTAACTGAAGCATAAACACATTATAGTGACATTTATTTATAGAATCCAAAATGTGTACACTTTTAAAATTACATATATATTTATAATTTATAATCTAAATACATTTTTTTTCCTATATTTATATTTCTGTACAAAGTACATTATTTAATTTGTTTTTTTTATTTATTATATTGGTGTTATATTGCATCCCTACTGTGTTATTCCTATGTATGTCTGTACTATCATGCATGTCTTCATTATGTCAACAAAAAGTGGTCTGATAAAGACACAGATTGTATATGCTGTGTTTATAGTATCTTAAAATGGTTTACATAGTTGAAATCACAATAATCTCAGCTTTCCGAGGATATATGACATGAAATGGTTTGATATATATATTTTTTTATTTTTTTATTTTTTTTACGACTTTACCCTGTCACCACTAGGCGTCCCGCCGGCGGTACGCTAGATTCTTAAGGGGCTGTGACCTGATACATTAGACAGACAAATTCCTTCATTATTTTGTTCGTACGCCCATTTTCCATTTTATTGTTATTGTTTGTGTGTGTGAGTGTGTGTGTGTGTGTGTGTGTGTGTGTGTGTGTGTGTGTGTGCGCGCGTGCGCGCGAGTGCACTTTTATGCCTTGTCGAAATAATAAAAAATAAATTATATTGCGCTGCACAATGAGTATTTTTTTTTTTATTTTAGGTAACTGATGCTCGTGATGATTTTAATGCCATAATTACGTCTAACCAGTTTTAGCTGCAGAACAGTGTCTTTACATTTAAAACACAGGGGGCAACACAATTTTTCAGAGACCGGAGGACAGTGGTTCCCCCTGTACCTTCTGAGTATTTGCAATTGTGTATTTACAACACAATACATTCATGCTGGTGATGTTTTCAATGTCATAATTATGTGCAACCACTTTCATCTACAGAGCAGTGTTTTTACATTTTTTTACATAACAGATTTACCTGGATGCAGTGTTTGTTTGTTTGTTTGTTATTTTGTGTAGATATTAATTTGTCATTTAAGTAGGTGACATGACGTAGATGGGTTTTAAAAACTTGTAATTATGAAGTAAACCTCAAGACCCTGATGAGTAGCTTCAGGTGTTATTTCACTAGAGATGGAGATAAGTGCTTTGTAATGAGCAAAATATGGCAAGGATCATACAAAGGCTTAAAAAATGTATGTTAACGTAATATGTACTGAATATATTTTTTAAACAATCTCCTTATCTAATTTAAAATACATTTGTTTTTGGCTATTTTCTTCTGTTTTTAATAATCAATGTCTTTCGATTATTGTAACCTAGTTTGATCCAAACCAATATGTAACTTTTCTGGGGGTCATAAATGAGCATCACCACTGGACTCTTGCTGTGAGTATTCTTAAATGCATCTCTAAATGACATCTAGTAAAGGTGCATCTCAATAAATGAGAATGTCGTAGAAAAGTTGATTTATTTCAGTAATTCAACTCAAATTGTGAAACTTGTGTATTCAATAAATTAAATGCACCCAGACTGAAGCAGTTTAAGTATTTGGTTCTTTTAATTGTGATGATTTTGGCTCACATTTAACAAAAACCCACCAATTCACTCTCAACAAATTAGAATACTTCATAAGACCAATAAAAAAAATTTGTGAACTGTTGACCTTCTGGAAAGTATGTTAATTTACTGTTTATGTACTCAATACTTGGTAGGGGCTCCTTTTGATTTAATTACTGCCTCAATTTGGCGTGGCATGGAGGTGATCAGTTTGTGGCACTGCTGAGGTGGTATGGAATCCCAGGTTTCTTTGACAGTGGCCTTCAGCTCATCTGCATTTTTTGGTCTCTTGTTTCTCATTTTCCTCTTGACAATATCCCGTAGATTCTCAATGGGGTTTAGGTCTGGTGAGTTTGCTGGCCAGTCAAGCACACCAACACCATGGTCATTTAACCAACTTTTGGTGCTTTTGGCAGTGTGGACAGCCAAATCCTGCTGGAAAATGAAATCAGCATCTTTAAAAAGCTGGTCAGCAGAAGGAAGCATGAAGTGCTCCAAAATGTCTTGGTAAACGGGCGCAGTGACGTTGGTTTTCAAAAAAACACAATGGACCAACACCAGCAGATGACATTGCACCCCAAATCATCACAGACTGTGGAAGCTTAACACTGGACTTCAAGCAACTTGGGCTATGAGCTTCTTTACCCTTCCTCCAGACTCTAGGACCTTGTTTCCAAATGAAATACAGAACTTGCTCTCATCTGAAAAGAGGACTTTGGACCACTGGGCAACAGTCCAGTTCTTCTTCTCCTACAAGTGAAAATTCCATAAACAATTTGCAAATATTATTTGCATTTAGGTAGAATAATAATTATCCTGAGTCAGATGCAAGTCAGTTTTTAATGCTGTATGAGATAATTGTGTATTTTAGGCTAAATTCTTGTTAAGTCTTGCTCAATTTACGTTACAATGCAAAAGGTCGACAAGGTTCTTAATTTCGTTATTAGTTATTATTTAATTAATATTATATCTGATAAACTGTTTGTCTAAAAATCTGTAAATCACTAGGAATGTTTATTATATCAGAATAATCTAAATGAATATATTTTTGGCAATTAATATTTAAAAGTCAACATTTCCCATACTCTAACTAGACAAGTAGACATCAACCATCACTCCGATCTATACACTTTTATCTTCTTCCACCTCAATAGGTGGCGATATTATACATGCTCCCTGTAGAAAAACTGCTCTCTGCCACACAGAAGGAGAGACATTGAGAGATCAGTACTATTTGTGAGTTACAGTAATGAATTATGGTTTATGACATAATATTTGACATCGACCACAATTAAACGAAACATTTACTGGGAATACGTTTTAATTCCTGCAATACTTAATCTCTTTTCCTCTCCTACACACCGTGTAATGTTGAGCTCAGGTAACGTTAGTTAGCAATAACAGTCTGCAGGATAGTTTACGTCTCTGTTCAAGTTGACTCTGTAAGTTAACATGTCTAAACACAGCACGAAAAAGCTCATCATTGAAGATGGTATGAGTCAACCTTGTCTTTTTCTCTTTCTATAATGCATCATGATTATAATGCAGCACTAGCTGCCTGTCTTGAATATGTATTATGTGTTTTTATATAAAACATTCTTTGCTTGAAATCTTCATTTTAAATGTCTTGTACAAATTGACTTTAGATGAGCCAAAGCAAGATGAGCTGAATCCATTTTCTTTCAAGGAGTTCGTCAGAAAGAGCCAGCAGCCTTGTACTACAGATGCCACAGAGGTGAGAAACAACACGATTTTAAGGTTTAGTAGATGGCATGACTTTTTTGACTAATGTCCCTACTTTAACGTCCCTTTTGAAGTCATTAATGTGGGGTTCACGTTTGTGTATTTTTTACATATATGGATGTAAAACTTGCCAGTTAACCACAGTACGTTTATGCAGAATTTCATTGCTGGTAGAATCTTGTCTTGTCTCTTTAAAAAAAAAATAATGTTCATATATGTTTGATTTTCCAAAGACGTGTGGTGGAGCATTCCACATCAAACAAGACTATAACACCTCCATAGATTTTGCCATGAAGGGACCTTTCTTCTCAGATCCCTCTGTGCTCTGTCAGCCGTCTGAAAACGAACCTGAGGAAACATGGATTGAAAGCTGCCACACATCGACCCTTGATGATTCTCATGACTTTGAACTACGTGGTACTTTAGACCTCGGTGCTTACTCTGAGCAGTCATCTCTGTGCAGTGATGAGAGGGAAGCAGCTGTAACTGAATGGGAACTGGGTGATTCTGACGCGGTCCTGGTACTTAGCTAGAAGAAGCACATGTAAATTGGGGGTGAAGAGAGACTTGATGGTGACATTTCCTTCCATCCGAAGAGGGAGTGATGCACAATGGCTCAAAGAATCTATGGGTCTATTGGGTATGTTAGATACGTTCAATAATTGTGAAACTTATACGCTGAGAATATTGTTATACTATAATTGGTGCATCGCTGCTTTTCATAAAGGAACGTTTTAAAGGTGTTTTTATGTTTTATGTGTTTTAGCTTAGAGAAGAGAATTCTCTACTCAGAAAGCAAGTCAAAGAACTTCTTAGAAGGTCAGAATCTGACTCCAAAAGGTAGGCTATTTACACTAATTGTAATATTATATACATTACTAAATGTAAAATAACAAATTAATTATAATTATTTTGAGGTACTGTAATTAAAGATTAGCTTACCCAAAAGAGAAAATTCCTTCACTAGGTCATCCGATATGTAGATGAGTTTGATTCTTCATCGGAACAGATTAGACCAGGGGTGTCAGACTCATTACGGCTGCCATCAAAGGGCCGGTTGAATCTGTACAAATGTTACTACTCCTTAACATATTGTCAAATAACTGTCTCTATTTAAGAAACAAATATTGCATATGCATTTGCATAGATGTACAAATATATGTTATTGCTCTGTGTTATTGTAACATAAATTTAACATTTAATTTATGAGGTTAAGACATCCGAATTACTCCATAAATCAAAGTAAATAAAGACAAGTATCATCAAACACAGGTCCATTAGGTAACTTTGTTAAAAAACTTTTTGTTACATTTATGAGTAAAACAAATAATTGTGAGTTTACAAGGAGAACATGTGAGTAGATATGGCATTTAAAAATAAATGAGCCGGTCTCGTGAAAGTGCGTATAGCTTTCGATTTTCTGTTTCTATTCAACATACAATCTATCACATGAAAATTGACTTTGGCATGCATATGATATCACAATCATTGCTTATAGTAGAAAAAAAGAAGTTATGCACCTCATTTACCCAAAATAAATCAACACAAACTAAAGTAATATAAAAAGTACTTTTTAATTTTCATAATTTAAACACATTTATTTGTATAGCACTTTTCATGATACACTGTTGCGAAGCAGGATCACAGAAAATTAACATTTCTACAGTACATTTTTAGCACTTTTAATAAAAAAATTTAATAAAATGCCACGTCCAATCTGCGCTACCAAACAAGCAGGAACACAGGGGGGGCGCCATAAAGGCCAGTAAGCTCTAAGTGAATATTTCCTTGACCCTGACTGATCCAGATTTACACTAAACCATTTTGACTACTGCGTGTCCGAAAACACCTTTCAATCAGCATCCAGTATAAAACACTACGTGCTTTTTAAGCCAAATAGCTTGCTGATTTTGTATTTATTCTGACATGACAGTCAGTACTAGCCCTATTATCTCCGCCATATCTCTGATGACATCGGTTTGTTCTTGTTTTCTCTGCATTAGCGCTGTTTTGAACTTTACTACTGATGGATACATTCCCTTACTGGATCATAGATTTTTCTATGATCTGATCGCATAAAAAAAAAACAGCTTATTTTCATTTGTATTTGTCTTGGTTTAAAACTTTACTGAATTCAAACTAGTAATCAACCTATTATTTTATTACTCTGCCTTGAGGTGAAGCCACCACCCTATAGATCGGATTTACCAGGACAGTAGATGTGATTCACAATATTGGGACAATACGGGACCCGTGCGAAAACAGATACATTTATATTACTACTGACCCATGCCGTGTAAATACTGATTTGATGGTTAGTTGGCATATGCACCAATCTATATTTCTGCCAGTGGATACCCACAGTCCAGGTTGCGTTAGTTTATTAAACTCAGGAGAGAAGTATCATTTTTTGAGTGCTGCGCATGGTCAAGTCTGGCTGATAAGCGTGTCCGTTTTTCTGTAAGAGTGAATGAATCCACCATAGAGCAGAGAGATTTGCTACTAAGCGCATTTACAATATTGCTCTCGCGCAAGCTATATGTCGCTCTGGACATTTGTCATAGAAAATAACTCCCACAGAAACTGCCACCTCAGGCAAACTATTAAAGCAAGAAGAAAGTCTTGTCTGATAATTTACAATTGGTTTTTATTCGAGAATGGAGAATATTGTATTCCACTTTATTAAGGAGGAACTTTGTTCCTTTGAACACTTTGAGCCATCCATGATGGCGTCCTAAACCGAGAAAAAACCCACACCCCTACTTCATTAACTTCACTGCATATCCTTATGCACACAAAGATCCATTCTGCATATCAATAGAATGCCAAATAGAAGCAGAAACTTATGTAGTGACCAATCGCACTTTTCACTAATTTACTATATAAAAGCTGCATAGATTTTTTATTTTTAAGATAATCCCATATATATCAGGCACATGAGCTACATAAAATGATGTGGCGTGCCGGAACTTGAGTTTGACACATGTGGATTAGACGGTTAGTGCCGTTAGAATGAGAGTCCAAACAGCTGATAAAAAATTACAATAATTCACACGACTCCAGTCCACGAAGAAACAAACTCATCTAGATATTGTATGGCCTTAGGGTAAATGTTCATTAATTTTTTATTTTTGGGTGAACCATTAATTTAATGGACTGAAATGTAGATGAGTTGCTGCTGTGCTTTTTTAAGTTTCTAGATGATTTCTCATTGTTAAACTATCCAATTGTTTTAGGATCAAACAACTGACAGATGAGTTGGACAACAAGAAGTTACAGGAGGAGAGAGAGGCTAAGGCTTTGGAGACAATGGTGCAGTCAGTAGAACAAAACCTTCACTTAATGACGGTATTAAGCACTGTGTTATCGTTTTATTGAGTTTATTAAAATTGTTTTAGGTATAAATCTTAAAATGCTTTTAAATTCTCAACTTTATCAATACAAGCGAGCGAACAAAGCTGAAAAGTATTCAGGTGAAACAAGAAATACAACAACTGCAGGTTTGACTTCTTTTCATATGCACAAGCACACTGAAAAAAGCATACTATGTACTTATACACTGACTAAAATTAAACACAACACTTTGGTGTTCTCTTCACAGATGAATCCCGGTTTTCACTGTACAGGGCAGATGGCAGACAGCTGATGTCAACGTTGTGGATCGAAGTGGCCCATGGTGGCGGTGGGGTTATGGTATGGGCATGCGTATGTTATGTACAATGAACACAGGTGCATTTTGATGGCATTTTGCACAGAGATACCGTGACGAGATCCTGAGGCCCATTGTTGTGCCATTCATCCACGACCATCACCTCATGTTGCAGCATGATAATGCACGGCCCCATGTTGCAAAGATCTGTTCACAATTCCTGGAAGCTGAAAACATCCCAGTTCTTGCATGGCCAGCATACTCACCGGACATGTCACCCATTGAGCATGTTTGGGATGCTCTGGATCGGCGTATACGACAGCGTGTTCCAGTTCCTGCCAATATCCAGCAACTTCACACAGCCATTGAAGAGGAGTGGATCAACATTCCACAGGCCACAATCAACAACCTGATCAACTCTATGTGAAGGAGATGTGTTGCACTGCGTGAGGCAAATGGTGGTCACACCAGATACTGACTGTTTTTTATTGTGGCCAGTCTAAGGCACACCTGTGCAATAATCATGCTGTCTAATCAGCATCTTGATATGCCACACCTGTGAGGTGGATGGATAATCTCGGCAAAGAAGACGTGCTCACTAACACAGATTTAGACAGATTTGTGAACAATATTTGAGAGAAATTGGCCTTTTGTGTACATAGAAAAAGCCTTAGATCTTTGAGTTCAGCTCATGAAAAATGGGGGCAAAAACAAAAGTGTTGCGTTAATAATTTTGGTCAGTGTTTAATGTAATCCAGCTATATACTACTGTATTATAAGTTTGTGAATTTGTGCTCAAAATATTTGTTCACGTCTGTAATCGTTCAGATTAAAACTCCATTATTGCAATTCTTTTTAATGTTTTTGTCCCAGGGCCAGCTTGAAGGATATAAAAGTGAAAATGACAGGCTAAGATACAGAGAAACTACAGCCTTAACTACAATGAGACACAATGCACAAATGGCCTCTGAGTACCTTAACAAAGCAGCTCAAGATGCTGAGACTTCTATCAAGTATGATTAACAATGACCGTTACGTTTTATTGTGCTTTTCTGCAATAATTTAATAATGTAAATAAATTATCTAATATATCATTGCACTGATTGTGTTTTGTATTTTTACAGGCAGTTGCTGTCAGGAAGAAAACACTCTGTTTTGTTTCCCAGTTATTGACATCTATTGACAAGATCACTGAGATTCATGATTGACTTTCTTCAAACAGCATGTTCTGTACACTATAGACTCACTGCATTTGCGTGGAACATCATTGTTTAGTTTGTTCATCCACTTAATTAACATCATGTTTAGTTTATATAAAATAACAAAATTAGGTGTGATGGGCCAAATGATGACCAAAGCAAGCTCAAGCAGGAACTTAAGCATATACATAAGTTTACCAAATAGTGCCTTGGATGGATTCTCACCAAAATCAAAGATCTATATTGTATGTGGAAACAATATTTTCAAAAACGTTTTGCACTTTTATTAAACAATGAGTCAAGTCACTTTTTAAAATTCTATAGCAGATTATTAACCAGATTTTGTTTCTTGGTAGTATTTTGATGTATAACTTAACATTTTATATTTCTGTTGTTTTAAATGAAACCACTTTAATTATTTGTTTATTTAAAAATAATTTACTAATCAACATTGGATTGTGTGCCTTATATTCGTAATGCTCTTTATTGATTTAATAAAGAAGATTATTTCAGTCACGTGGTCCTGTTGTTCTTTGAGAATCCAACAATTAGTATCTCTAATTGCGTTAACATTTATTATATGCCTTTTTATATCTACTTTCTATACAATATCTATGCTAAATTTTAAAGTAGTAAGTGTACATTTAATGTTCATTAATTAACATAGTAATGAACATACTAAAACGTGTCTAGTTTGATAGCTGAGAGGTGATGGGACTTTTATTATGAAGTGTCAGTGAGGATGACGCACTATTGACGCGCGCTTCCAGTTTGTGCACAACGTTACTATAGCGTAGAGTAGTTTTACTAGGGGAGAATTGTTCTTGACAGTTAAAGTAAGATTTACATAAATCTTTTTGATATTTGCAGCCAGCCATAAAAAGGACAGACTTTAAATTATTGTGTCACAAGTGTAAATCTAGTTCGCAAAGTCCCTAAGTGCGCTTATTTAAACATTCTGCTGTACAGGTCGTTAGAAAAGTGTGCAGTGATGCTGCAGGATCCAGCATGTGTTTCTGTTGTGTTGGTGTGATAGAAGAGCTGCAATACTGAAGCCAATAGCAGCATGATGCATTAAAGGAAAGCTAATGTAAGTACATGCTCGGCACAGACAAACTAGATATTGTGTTGCTAACGTTAGACGTTTCTTTCGCGTTGGCAAACACCCATGTAACGTAGTTTCTACTTCGTGGGCTAGAAGTGAGTTTAGATTTACATTGAATATAGAAGGTTTTTAGATATGTTTGAGCTGTAAATTCAGTGATTTGGTGTCGATGAGACCTCTTTTAAAAAGCTAAATTAACAAATGATAGTGGTTTCATTGGCTGTTTTGTAGAAAGTAAAATTCACAGGAGATAATAAAATATACTTTGTTTTGTAATTACATTAAATAATTTAGACCAGTGAAATATGCCCAGAATAATATCCATGCACTTTGCACCACTGCTAATGAGTAAGGTCATGTTGGCAAAGTGTACAATGTTGTAACCCAGTAAGCTGTAAAAAGTTGGGTTTTCAGGTCTCACCTCCTCTATCATGGAATCGAATGAGTTACTTGTGAAGAGGGATAGAATCCAGAGGGAGATTTTGGCTCTTGAGAATTCTCTGGGTGCAGACAGCAGTATCATAGACCTGTTGTCATCTGACAGCAGCGGTGATGGTAAGTCACTCCATTGCACACATAGTAAGTATCCCAATGCACGAATTCACCAGTGAGTGAATCGGGTTAATCATAAGTGAATCGTGCTTTTATATCAAATTTGTTCACAAAACTGAATGAATTAATCAGAAGTGATCTAAAAATGATTTGATGAAATCCTTGCCCAACATAACTGAAATGATCACGGAAAAGTCTTGGAATTGCATTGGCCATTAACTGTAGGGGCCTTGTATTTAGCCTGTGCTCTTTGCTTTATATTAATGTAATATATAACATTTCCTTGACAGAGGATGAATCTGATGACAGTGGACCTGAAGTTGAAGGAGTGGTAAGAATTTAGAAAAACCGCATGGTCAATATAACACACAATAGAAATTAAATGTAATATTCTTCTTGTAATGTTTTCTGTTCTTTTGTAATTACTTGTAATTGCCTCTAGGAGCGTGATGACTTGGAGGCAGAGCGTCTGCGGATACAGAGGGAGATTGAAGAGTTAGAGAATACACTTGGTGATAATGCAGCACTGGCTGATGACTTGGATGGTAAATAATATCTTAGTATTCATAGCGAGTATTGGATTTCATTATTGGGTCCGCTGTTTCAACTATACAAATAAATTGTTTGCAAATCGATTTGTCTTAATTGGTAGTGTTTTTTTTGTTTTTCGTTAAGCAGAGAGTGAACATGACACTGATTCTGTAAGTTCCCACTTTGTTCCTTTGATACATGCTTGTGCTGCTATTTATTTAATATTTTCTAATAAGTGTTTTAAATGCTTATAATACAGTTTTGTTCTGCTCTCATTAGAGTGATGAAGACAGTGATGATGATGAGTTGAATCTTCCTCAAAATCTGGAGACTTGCCTGCAAATGAATTTAGTCTATCAGGAGGTGTTGAAAGAGAAACTAGCTGAGCTGGAAAAACTCCGCAATGAGAATCAACAGCAGCAGGTGAACAACAAACATCAGGGCTCCAGTTCATTGAAAAAGAGTCTTCATGCCACTCGACTGTATTACAGTAGAACCATTTTAAAGCCAACTGTATCTCCACAGGAAGAGATCGAGACACAGATCTCTGGCCCAAGCACTTCTAGCTCCTCCGCACCAGGAGTTCCTCAGAAACTATTTATTGGATACTTCATGAAGCCTTACTTCAAAGACAAACTCACCAGTCTGGTATGTTATATAACTAATATTGGTAGTCTTTTTTATTCATTTTTATTTTATTTTAATTCTTTCCTGTGAAGTTCTATTAGTTCTTTTATTTGCTTGTAGGGCCCTCCAGCAAATGAAGAAACTAAAGCGAGACTGAGTCATGGTACCAGACCCAGTGATGACCTGAAAATAAAAAGATGTATGTTTTATGGCAGCATGCTTGCTCGATATTGCTTGTATCGTGATTTTTTTTTAAAAATAAAATGCTGGTTAATTGTTTCAGGGGAAGGTTGGCAAAAAACTTTGCTGACCGACGCAGTCGCCAAAGACACTATGAAACGGATGCTACAACCTAAACTATCCAAGTGAGTTCTGAAAGAAAAACACCTAAATATCTGGTTATTGTTGCCTTGTCTGTGCAACTTGGATAAAAAAAAGTTTTTATTACATTTTGAGAGCTTCCGATGGTCTGTGTTTTCTTAGGCTGGACTATCTGAGTGCCAAGATGTCTAGAGCTGATGATGAGGGAAAAGAAGAATTGAAAAAACAAATGGATTTAATCGAGAAAGACATTGCAGGAATAAGGTATAGGCATTTTAAGCACCACGTCCCTTAAGATTGTACCTACACTACGGTTCTGAGGTCATATAAATATATATATATATTTATTAAAGAAGTCTATGCAGTTATAATGCTACAAAAGATTTATATTTCAAATAAATTATTTCGTCAAACGATGCAAAAAATGCTTATTAAGCATCACAACAGTTTTCAACATTCATAATTATAAGAAATGTTTCTTAAGGACAGAATCATTATATTAGAATGATTTCTGAAGGATCATGTAAGAATAAAGACTGGAGTAAGGATGCTGAAAATTGAGCTTTGCCATCACTGGAATAAATTGGAATGTAAAATGTATTCAGATAGAGGAGAACAGGTCTTTTAAATAATACTAATATTTCTCAATATTGCTGTTTGACTGTATTTTAAATACTGTAAAAGAAGCCTTGGGTAGCATAAGAGCCTTTATTTGAAAACAATAATAAAACTTAAAGACCCCCAAACTTTTGAATGGTTGCATGCAAAAAATGTGTAATCAAACTTTGTAATATTGTCTTAGTGCCCTGAGAGACGATCAGCTGCTGGGCAATCGCCATGACGATCATGACTGGGAGAAAATATCAAATATTGACGTAAGTTATGTAGTTGTTGTATTGAGGTGCATCCAAATAAATATTTGTCTATCTTCTAACATCAGTTTTCCATTTCAAAAGTATGAAAGAACCTTTTTGTTTGATAGTTTGAAGGTTTGAGACCGGCTGAGGATTTGAAAAGGTTCTGGCAGAACTATTTGCACCCCTCCATTAACAAGTCAGTATGGAAACAGGACGAGATTGATCAACTGAAAATAACTGTGGAAGAGTACAATTGCTGTCATTGGGACAAAATCGCAGAGGCTCTTGGGGTAAGGGTAGAGGAATTCATGCACATTCAAAACAGCAGCTAATGTTAACATGCTAATTAATAAGGATTTTAATATGTTTAACAATGCAACCTTCATCATATAATGCCTTTTGACGTGTGTGTGTGTGTGTGTATATATGAAGAGTTATGAAATGTTCTTCTAAAATAAGCATTTTTCTAAGGCTCCTATGTTTGTTCCGTTATTTCAATTAAATGGCAATGAAAATAAACTATTCATTGCCATAAGAGTGAAATTACTGAAGTCTGATAAAAAAAATCTCAGTTTTGAAGAAAATATAAAATGGCACTGAGAGGCTTTTGCATCTGAACTCTTCATATTATATATATATATATACATATACATACATACATACATGCATACATACTAGTGTTGTCACGATACTGGAATTACTAACTTCGATACGATACCTTGAAAAATATCGATATTCGATACCATTTTCGATACCACGGAGAAAAAAACTGCCATAGCATTAAGGGGGTAATTTTTTGTATTTTATTTAAAGATAAATATAACAAGTCTAGAACATGACAATGAGGTATATTTTACATGAACAAAAATGTCTTGAGGTAGTGCACTTGTTCAAGGTGTAGTGTCTAGTGTAGGTTGTGAGTGTGTTTTTTTTGTTGTAGGTCGAGTCTCATATTCTTTCTGGTGCTACAAGAAAATGCCAAACTTTAATAAACATTTTTTTTTTTTTTTAGACCACACTTTTAAAATGAACTGAACTAACTAATCTTAGAACATAAGTTAATGGTAATAGATATTTGTTAACATTAGTTAACATGAATAAACAATGAAAAATACTTCCAAAACATTTATTAATCTTAGTTAAAAGTTAATTTAAACTAACATTTACTAATACATGTACTAATTAAAATCCAAATTTATATCTGTTATTTTTTTTTTTCATTGGACCAGAGCGAACATGATCTGTTGTATTTTTATTACCTACTGTTATCAAAGATTAAAATATACTGTAGCAAATGCATTGCTCATCGTTCATAAATGCTGGTTAATACATAACATTATTTGATGAACAGATTTTAATGCCGGATTCACATATCACCGCAAACGTGCGTGCATCACACGCGAAAACAATGCTCACTGGATCGACATGAAGACAAATTGCAGAATTTAAGTAATATTTTTTTTAATGAAGTTAAATGAACACAAGTTAATTTACATTTGACCACAGTTAAAGTATTTAAAGATTCCTCAGTCAGATTATATTAACTTTAAGAATTACGGTGAAAAAACGAGACAACACTCATATCAGCAACAATACTAGGCCATCTTGGTTAATGTTTGAGTAATGTTAAAATAAGAATAGTTACCAACCTCTCGAAATTATTCATATAGACCCGGGTGTCTGTCTTTCAGGTGCTTTGCGGTTTGATATCGCGCACGTCTGGACCGAAGTTAACTTCCGGTCTGTGTTTGTATATCGGGCTGGTTAGTGGCGCCGGCTACAAACACAGTTAAAGTGACGAGTAGACTGAAGTTGGGCTCAGGTTGTTGTGTTGTGGGATGTGTTTCACATACATACATTTATTTGTGGCGACCCACCAGAATATCAAAACTTTCCAAAAAGGCTTTGTTGAATAAACACGAGCACATAATGCACGCGTTTAGAAATCAAAACGCAGGCGCCGGGTGTTTTTATACCACTGTATTTCTGAAGGAACACTGTCTTTAGAAAATGTTTGATATCATTTTCATTTCATCTTGCATGTTATATGTCTGATAAAGCAGCGTTTGTAAATTCAGTTTACAGCCGTTCCCAGGCGCAAACCTCTAACGTTAACATTATTTCTCCCGCTTTTAAGCGTCTCCTGCTGGCAGAGAGTGAATTTGCATTTTTAATAAGTCTGTCCAAGTAGTTATTGCTGCATCTCAGTCCATCTGCTGTGTTCTTTATCAATCAAAGCCGGTTGCGGAGGAGCCGCACTCGCTATCTTTATATTCACTTCACTTTTGCTATTTAACCAGAGCGAATGAGACGAGACACGTGACAGGCACTGCGGTCACGCGTGTGGTGTTTAATCAGCAGCGCCTTTGGAGAAGTGAAAGTGACAGCTGGGCTAGGATCGAGTATCGATACTTGGAAATTAGTATTGGTACCGTTCAGATATTTCAGTATCGATATTTATCGAAATATCGATATTTTTGACAACACTAATACATACATACACACACAGTGGGGCAAATAAGTATTTGATACACTGCCGATTTTTCAAGTTTTCCCACTTACAAAGAATAGAGAGAACTGTAATTTTCATCGTAGGTACACCTCAACTATGAGAGACAGAATAAAAAAAACTAAATCCAGAAAATCACATTGTATGATTTTTAAATAATTAACTTTCATTTTATTGCATGAAATAAGTATTTGATCACCTACCAACTAGCAAGAAGTCTGGCTCTCACAGACCTGTTAGTTTGTCTTTAAGAAGCCCTCCTATCCTCTACTCATTACCTGTATTAATTAATCCTGTTTGAACTCGTTACCTGTATAAAAGACACCTGTTCACACACTCAATCAACCAGATGTAACGGATGTGTGTAAAACCTCACTCTCCTGACCTCAACAGAGGCGCTCTAGCGACTGACGCTAGAGGCTGTAGCCTTTGGCGTTACTTGTTAGAGCGCCCGCCTCCCGCGCCGGAGTCCCGGGTTCGCGACCCGTTCGATGCGTTGGTGCGGACCCGTGTCGGGGGGGGGGTTACATTGGTGCCGTGACCCGGACGGGAGTGAGGTTTAGGGGGGTGAGTGTAACGGATGTGTGTAAAACCTCACTCTCCTGACCTCAACAGAGGCGCTCTAGCGACTGACGCTAGAGGCTGTAGCCTTTGGCGTTACTTGTTAGAGCGCCCGCCTCCCGCGCCGGAGTCCCGGGTTCGCGACCTGCTCTGTGAGTGGGTGCGGACCCGTGTCGGGGGGGTTACACAGACTCCAACCTCTCCATTATGGGCAAGACCAAAGAGCTGTCTAAGAACACTAGGGACACAATTGTAGACCTGCACAAGGCTGGGAAGGGCTATAGGGCAATAGGCAAACAGCTTGGTGAGAAGGCAACAACTTTTGGCGCAATTATTAGAAAATGGAAGCTATTCAAGATGATTGTCAATCTCCCTCGGACTGGGGCTCCATGCAAGATCTCGCCTTGTGGAGTATCAATGATCCTGAGAAAGGTGAGGGATCAGCCTAGAACTACACGGGAGGGCCTGGTCAATGACCGGAAGAGAGCTGGGACCACAGTCTCAACGGTTACCATTAGTAACACACTACACCGTCATGGATTAAAATCCTGCAGCGCATGCAAGGTCCCCCAGCTCAAGCCAGAACATGTCCAGGCCCATCTGAAGTTTGCCAAAGACCATCTGGATGACCCAGAGGAGGCATGGGAGAAGATCATGTGGTCAGATGAGGCCAAAATATAACCTTTTGGTATAAACTCCAATCGCCGTGTTTGGAGGAAGAAGGATGAATACAATCCCAAGAACACCATACCAACTGTGAAGCATGGGGGTGGAAACATCATGCTTTGGGGGTGCTTTTCTGCAAAGGGGACCGGATGACTGCACCGTATTGAGGGGAGGATGGATGGGGTCATGTATCGTGAGATTTTGGCCAACAACCTCCTTCCCTCAGTAAGAGCATTAAATAGGGGTCGTGGCTGGGCCTTTCAGCATGAAAATGACCCCAAACACACAGCAAGGGCAACTAAGGAGTGGGTCTGTAAGATGCATTTCAAGGTCCAGGAGTGGCCTAGCTAGTCTCCAGACCTGAACCCAATAGAAAATCTATGGAGGGAGCTGAAACTCTGTGTTGCCCAGCGACAGCCCCAAAACCTGAAAGATCTGGAGAAGACCTGTATGGAGGTGTGGGCCAAAATCCCTGCTGCAGTGTGTGCAAACCTGGTCAGGAACTACAGGAAACGTCTGACCTCTGTAATTGTAAACAAAGGTTTCTGTACCAAATATTAAGTTCTAGTTTTATATTGTATCAAATACTTATTTCATGCAATAAAATGGAAATTAAATATTTATATATATAATGTGATTTTCTGGATTTTATTTTTATTCTGTCTCTCATAGTTAAGGTGTACCTCAACTAGCATAAAGTGCTCCAAAATCTCCTGGTAGATGGCTGCGTTGACGTTGGACTTAAAATACAATGACCAACACCAGCAGATGTCACAGCACTCCAAATCATCACTGACTTCGGAAACTTCACACTAGAGGTCTGCATGGGACTGTTTTTTAAGTCCCACTCCTGCAAGGTTATATCCCGCTCCCGCTATATATATTTACTGTTTGTTCACCCGCTGTCCGCTTTTAATAATTTTCTTCCCGACCGTTCCCGCTAAATTAAGATCTCGTTTCTAAATCTCACATTTAAATTTCCTCTACTGAAAGAAAGAGAGATAGGCTAACAAATAAAAGTGTAGTCTGCACAAAATTTTATATATTATTATTCATCTTGTCAAGAGTCTTGAATTTATTGACTTTGATTTTAATTTATATGAATAGTCTATCTTAAGACTAGGGCTGTCAATCGATAAAAATATTTAATCGCATGATTGTCATGAGTTAACTCTTGATTAATCACACATTTGTATTTGTTCTAAATGTACCTTAAATTAATACTTTTCAAGTTTTTAATACTCTAATCAACATGGGCATGGACAAATATGGATGCTTTATGCAAATGTATGTTTATTATTATTGAAACCATAGTCAACATAGAGCATGAAGTCTAGACTTTTTCAAAGATAATAGATGTTTTTCAAAGAACTTGTTCATGTCTATTAGACTCACAAAGGTTCCCATTACTTCTCTTTGTTTGCACTGAGCAATTTACTTACACAACCCTGTTAAATTTTTTTGCAGGACAGGGCGGCTCACTTCTTCTGAACATGAAAAATGTACATAGCCTATTTTGTTTATTATTACATTTGTTTGCCTCTCTGTGCCCACATACTGTATTTTGATGCAGCTAAATTCTCAATAAAACTGTTTTCATTGATATATTTTTCTGTTGTCAGACAACGGAATGAATATGAAAGTGATTGAAACACGACCCATTAAGACTACATAACTAGCTCTCCTTTACAAGATTTTAATCTGCACAAAAATCCTTATAATCGAGCCGTTGTCTGATCAAATAAAATACCCATAAGATAATGACAATAGCTGTGCTGTGATTTTGGTTATACTTGCATGTAAAATTAGAGAAGCAATCAACATGATATCTGTGTTTAGCTGAATTAAGCTCTGCTCTTCTCTGCTGCGCACTGAACAGAAACTGAGGAGATGCGGAGAGCGAGATAGATGTGTGTGTGCACGTGCTGAGCAGAGAGAGAGAGAGGTGTGTGTGCATGCGCACGCTGAACAGAAATTGAGCAGACGCGGAGAGAGAGGGAGATGTGTGTGCTCGTGCTGAACAGAAACTGAGCAGACAGACGGAGAGAGCGAGAGAGATAGAGAGATGTGTGTGCTCGTGCTGAACAGAAACTGAGCAGATAGACAGAGAGAGAGAGAGAGAGAGAGAGAGAGGTGTGTGTGTGTGCTGGGAAAGCAAGACCTCGCGCTCTCGCGGCAGTACTGGTGATTCTCTGAGTCTAAATAAGGGTTGGGTGCTTTCTTTGAGAAAAAAGGTTGCTAAAGCGGTCTGCAATGTTGCTAAGTTGGCAAAACTGTGCATCTCCATTTTTCCAAGTACGGGTTGGGCCACGGGTCAAACAAAATACACACTGCGTTAATCGCACGTTAATAAAATTAGTGCCGTTAAAAGGAATTTGCGTTAACGTTAACTTTGACAGCACTACTTAAGACACAAAATTTGTTTAAAATTTTAGGGAGGAAAGTGTCAATTTACAAAATAAAATTTACAAATAAAAATTGACAAAAAAATATATAATTTTTTTATTCTTCTTGTCAGGATACAATTTGCTTAACGTTTACATTTAAAAAATGTCGCAGAGAAAAGGTTCACCAGACCTGAACCCCATTGAGAATCTATGGGGTATTGTCAAAAGGAAAATTAGAAACTAGAGACCAAAAAATGCAGATGAGCTGAAGGCCACTGTCAAAGAAACCTGGGCTTCCACACCACCTCAGCAGTGCCACAAACTGATCACCTCCATGCCACGCTGAATTGAGGCAGTAATTAAAGCAAAAGGAGCCCCTACCAAGTATTGAGTACATATACAGTAAATTAACATACTTTCCAGAAGGCCAACAATTCACTAAAAAAATGTTTTATTGGTCTTATGAAGTATTCTAATTTGTTGAGAGAGTGAATTTGTGGGTTTTTGTTAAATGTGAGCCAAAATCATCACAATTAAAATAACCAAAGACTTAAACTACTTCAGTCTGTGTACATTGAATTTATTTAATACACGAGTTTCACAATTTGAGTTGAATTACTGAAATAAATTATCTTTTCCATGATATTCTAATTTATTGAGCTGCACCTGTATGCATGCATGTTAGAGCACCCTCAATAATTTAAGAAGCACCCTCAGTGATTTGATTCTGCAGCCGGGCCTGATCGACAAACTGCCTGTTCTGTCTGAGGGCCGTATATTTACCACCGATACAGCCTGCTCTGAGAACCGGTATGGCACAGACCCCACAAATAAAACTCATAACGCAGAAAGTACTGGTTCATGCTTACATAACAGTCTAGAGTGCAGGCTGTACCTGTGGTCTATAGGAATAAAGCGCAGATATGCTGTTCTGAATGTACGTCGGGAACAGGATATTGTTAGACCGCCCGCTCCCGTTCAAATTACACCAGAGTTACTGACCGCTACCGCACTTTATTTAGGAATTTAATCCAGCGGCGTAAGAAATCTGGTCGGGTCCCGCAGGGAAAGCCGCGGAAATGCAGACATCTACTTCAAACTTGATTTCAAGCAGCTTGGATCCTGTGTCTCTCCAGACTTCCTCCAGACCTTGATATCCAAATTAAATGCAAAATTTACTTTTATCTGAAAAGAGGACTTTGGATCACTGAGCAACAGTCCAGTTCTTTTTCTCCTTAGCCCAGGTAAGATGCTTCTGACGATGTTTCTGTTTCAGAAGTGGCTTGGTAGCCCTTTTCCTGAAGATGTCTGAGCGTGGTGACTCTTGATACACCGACTTCAGCTTCAGTTCACTCCTTGTGAAGCTCTCCCAAATGTTTGAATCTGCTTTGCTTGACCGTATTCTCAAGCTTGTGGTCATTCCTGTTGCTTGTGCACCTTTTCCTACCCAATTTCGTCCTTCCAGTCAACTTTGCATTTAATATGCTTTGATACAGCACTCCTTGAACAGCCACCCCTTTCAGTAATGACCCTCTGTGGCTTACCCTCTTTGTGGAGGGTGTCAGTGATTGTCTTCTGGACCATTCCCAAGTCAGCAGTGTTCCCCATTGTTGTGGTTTCAAAGAAAAAGAGATACCCGGAATTTATACAGTATGGATGATCTATTAATGAAACTCAAATGTAAATATTCTAATATTTTGATACTGGATTTTTGACTTTCATGAGCTGTAAGCTCTAATCATCAAAATTAAAACAAAAATAATCTTTGAAATGTAAATCTAGAATATATGAAAGTTTCTCTTTTTGAAATAAGTAAAAAAAAAAATACTGATAACTTTTTCACGATATTCAAATTTTTTGAGATGCACCTGTGTGTATATATATTTATATATATTTGTGTGTGTGTGTCTTTTCTTCCAGACAAATAGAACGGCTTTCATGTGCTTCCAAACTTACCAGCGCTACATTTCAAAGACCTTCAGAAGGAAAGAGTGGACAAAAGAGGAAGATGAGATCTTGAGAAAACTTGTTGAAAAAATGAAAATAGGCAACTTCATTCCTTACATACAGAGTGAGACAATTGGGTCTTCTTGAGCGTTTGTACTGAATGTTGCATATTTGTTTCTAAAACATTTCATTCTGACTCTGAAATCAGATTGATTGGTTAAGCCAAATTCTAAATAAAATAGTTGATATATAATATAGATTTATTTCTAATATAGATAGAAAAAAACAGTGAGAGAACAACAAGGGATTGTTCACACACAATGCATTCCTGCATCCGACTGCACTTTTCAAAAATCATTTTTTAACAGTTTGTTTTAAATGTAAGAGTATGTCCTTTATAACAGGTTTAATTTATGGATTCAATTTACTTCAATTGTGTTTTGGATAATCATAGGGGCTATATATTTGTATTATTTATTATCTTCATAGTGTCATACTTCATGGAGGGACGTGATGGATCACAGTTGTCATATCGGTGGACATCCGTTTTGGATCCCTCTATAAAGAAAGGCCCCTGGTCCAAAGAGGAGGACCAGGTATGGAGCATAATCCATTTTGGATATTCTACTCTTTTTCAATAAATGAGAAACTGATTTAATCCATTGTTTTTACCATATACCATATTCTGTCATTGAAGACAATGTTTTAAAATCTGATGGATTCCCACATGCCTATGTTCACTAAGTTGACTAACCGTTCTCATATCAGTTGTTGCGGAATGCTGTCGCAAAATATGGCACCAAAGAATGGGGGAAAATCAGATTGGAAGTCCCAGGCAGGACTGACGGTGCTTGTCGCGACCGGTACAGTATGACACATTTCAAACTAATGTTTCAAAATTACATCCCTGAAATAATTTTAACACCCACATCAATCTGGCTGGAGTGACTAGTGCTTGATATGTAAATATGAATATTTTTGCATCTTAGATATGGGGATTGTCTTCAGGAGAATGTGAAAAAGGGGCTTTGGAGCAAAGAGGAGGTGGAACTACTAAAAGAAAAGGTTGCGAAATATGGTGTTGGTAAGTGACATTCCTTTTAAAAGGTTAAATCTTTGGAATTAACCATCACTACCTCACTATAAATTAGCTTTAATACGCCTTAAAATAGACAGAAACAAATATCCAGCCTGCATTAAATATCCATTATCAACCAACTGAGAAGGATCATGTGACACTGAAAACTGGTGTAATGGCTTCTGAAAATTCAGTTTTGCCAACACAGGTGTACATTTTAAATGTGTATTAAAAGCTTATTTTAAATCATAAAATATTTGATAAAACTACTGTTCTGCTGTATTTTTGTTCAGCCTTGGTGAGCATAAAATACTTTAAAAACATGAAAAAGCTTAGCAACCCTAAACTTTTAAAGAGTAGTGTATTTAAATAACTAATGACCATTACATCAAGGCCAGCTCGTGATGTTACTTCATACAGGAGATGATTCATCATGACACTAAAATAATTTATCATTGTTATCGTTTATTTTTTTACCATATATGGAGCAAATTTAACAAAAGGTGTAGAACTGTTCCAACTTTTTGAAATGATACATGCAAAGTGTCTGAAAAAAATACATTACATTTTTGTTAACTAACAGAATTAAATTTTACTTTTGCTCTCAGCTCATAGTTTCATGGTTAATGCAAATATTGTGAAGTGACATGCAGGTTTGACACCAAGACAATACATTAATAATTACAGTCTTGTGAAAAAGTTAGGACACCCTATTGAATTCCATGGTTTTCCTTATCAGGACATAATAAAAAAAAATAACTGGTTCTTTCCAGGTCTTAAAATTTGGAAAATAAAACCTCAGAAGAACAACAACACATGACATACTGCAGTGTCATTGTTTATTTAACAAAAATAAAGCCAAAGTGGAAAAGCCATGGGTTACAAAATTAGGACACCCCTACTGTTAATATAAGAATTAAGAGGGTAAGTAGCAGTCAAGCACTGCTAATCGATTGCCTTTGATTCATTATCAGTAAGTGTGAGCACCTCTATAAAAGCAGATATTTTGGTCGTTTGCTTGTCTGGAGCCTTCAGGTGTGTATTAACACAATGTCAAGGAGTTAAAACAATGATCTTCGAGAAGCAATTGTTGCTGCCATCAATCTGGGAAGAGTAATATGGTCATTTCCAAACAATTTGAAGTCTGTCATTCTACAGTTTGGTAGATTATTAACAAGTCCTGTGGCTACCTTGAGGAGAGACCTCCCCCCCATGATTGTAAAGTGCTTTGGGTGTACAGCAATACACAATAAAGTGCTATATAAATGCATCATTCATTCATTTATATCAGCAAAAAGACCTCATACCAAAAGTCACGCATGTATGGCCCTCAGTCAAGTTTTTGGCCCTTCGTATTAAAACGTTTGGCCACATCTGCTAATTATTTTCCAGGCAAGTGGTCTAAGATTTCCTCAGAGATCCCAAACCGGATTGACTGCCAGTGCCTAAGCAAGTGGAAATCACTAACACAACCTGTAAGTTCATTCTTCAGTATGTCTTGCATCCTGCAAGAAGATAAAATATCATAAGCATACACATTTGGTTGTTGTTTCTGTTTTTCAGAGTAAGAGTAAAGTGTGTCAGACTAAAGCTGTAAAAAGACAAAGGAAGCCAACAATAGTGCCACGAAAAAGACAAAAAGTATTGAAAACTACTAAAGTGGAGATACTCACCTCCAGCGATGACGAAAAACAGATAAAGTATATGGACAGTGATGTTGAATCAGATGTTCCCTTAGTCAAAGTTCGGGAAATACCACGAAAGGACTACGTACAGCCAGATATGAAGGAATGGATACCTGTAAATGCAAACACAGAAACTGTCAGGACCGTGTGGATCCATCCTCCCTCCGATGAGGAAGAGCTAGAGAAATCCACTCTAGAATCTGGCTTAGGCCGCATTCGATCAAAGGACAGCAAATGTCCAAAAGTCATGCTCTGTTTAGAACGCAATACCATCCTGAACCGCTTTGGAAACGTGGAAAGAACTTATATAGGTTTGAAACCTACTGTCTTGCAGAGTCAGGTAAGGTTTTTTAGGTCAGATCAGTTTTTATTTAGTTTTATTTATATGTTCTGCAGTACTTCTGTATAAAAATGAATTTCATTTCATGCATGCAGACTGACGATGAGAAGGCCATGCTCCAGGTGTCTGTGAGTGATATTAAACAATTCCTGCAGTGGAAGGAAGCATCTGTAGATAAGAAGGTATGGTTAACACAAACGCATACACATTTATAGTAAATAAGACTGCGTTACATTAATATTATTTAAATATAAAATAAAATAGTTGCCACTTTCTAATAAGCTAACAAGATTTAAAACTATAGCCTTATTTAGACTTAAGACTGTTTAGGCAGTGTTGTCTTTATAATATCATACTTACTATTAAAAAAATTATAATATTTGGAAAACATTTTATTTTAAATAAATAATACACTTAATATTGATTGTATGTTTTTGTTTGTTTTTAAATGACCTGAAGGAGAAAATGTCAAGTCCAAAAAATATTAAGAAAAGGTCGGTTCAGGACATGGCTATCCATGATAATGGCCTCCTTAAAGCCATCACCCCATGGACTGGTAATGTGATCCTGCCTGCTCAAAGGAATGAAAACACATTTTGTGAAGGTACAGACCCTTGTTTCACTTCTGACAAAACATCAACATTTTTGTGGAACTGCAGCAATATTTGAGCAGCCTCACATATCAGACAGTTAATTGCTAATAAATAAAGTTGTACAAATGTATCACATTATGGAGGGGTGGTTTCTGCGGGTACTAAAAAGTCTTAATTCACCCTTCCACAATTTATAGTCCTAAAAATGACTTACATCAGAGCAGAAAGTCATAAATTCATAGTCATCATCGCATTGAATGTTGCATGCATTGCAAAAATAAATATCTTCCTGTTTTTGTTTTCCAGTACAAATATCTAATATCCTTACATATATTTATTTGAGATACCACTTTAAAACAGAAAAGTATTGAACATTTTATAAAATTATGTTTATGCTTACAAAACAAGAACAAATATCTGTCAATAGTATATATGAATATTTACTTTTAACATTTTGTAACAAAATGTTACATTTTGAACACTGACATATTTGTATTATTGTTTTAAACAGAAATTAGTTTTCCTGGAAAGTGAATGTATCTTCATTTAAACAAATGTAGACATCTGCACTGGAAAACAAGACAAAGTTATTTCATGTCCACACTAGTTCTAGTAGTTGAGTTTTTCAAGCCTTCCGCAATTTCTTTTTTTTTATTAATTAAAAAAAAATGGATATCGGTTGGAAGCTGTATTTTTAAGTTCTGTTAATACAACTCATTGTGAGTTCCCTATAAATTTATATTTAGAGAACTTATTGTAATTATATTTTTGTGTGATATACATTTAGAGAACACTGTTTTACATATCCAATAATGAAATGCATTCAGCAGATAATTGAGTGTTAAATCCTGTCATTTTACATTATTGACACAATTTGCCTATTTTGATATTGTGCAGTGCTTTGTTACAATTTGTATTGTTAAAAGCGCTATATAAATAAAGGTGACTTGACTTGACTTGACATATTGTGCAAGAGAGAAACATTGTGTTTCCTTTAATTTAATCTTACAATTTATTTACTAGGACTTAGTCTTAAATTGACATTAATAAGGCCTGCAGAAACCACGTGGAAGTAAAGTTGTAACTAAAATTCACATTGATTTTAAGCAATAAGTGCAGTTTAGTTTATAGTACTCTAGTGTGCAGATTTAACATGGACCTAATTATGAGTAAATAATTCAAGGCTTTTTTGGGTCAGTAATTCATCAATAATCATTTTACAGGTGATATTGTTGGAATGAAAGCAGAAGACATCGCTCTTCCAAAAACATCAGTGTTTTCATTTTTCCTCAAAGTAAGCCTAATTATATTGTCTGCACGATTATTATGAACGAAAAAAAGAAAGAGCCAGCAGTATTTCACATGGTTGTATTTTCTTAACACAGGCTTTTCAAATAGATATCAAGGGTTGCAGGAATGTCATTGAAATTCAGCAAATGATCAACAATAAGGTATTTATCAGTCCAGCGTCTTAAGTTTATTAGCCTAGTTGTCTTGCCATACTTTGTTGCAGATGTGCATATGAATATGCAGTATTTTTTTAAAGAAATTATCTCAAATATTAGTGTTCCCTCAGTATTGTCAGTTGTTCTCTCTTGTCTTGTCTTTTTTCAGAGGCCACTTGCTGAGTCTAAACCAAGAAAAGGTATGTCAGTTTATGTTTACCCATTTAATATTTTTTTATATATTAACAAATAAAGCACATATCCAAAGAGCTCCATTTCTTTCTGCAGTAACATGCTTAATGTCAATGTTTCCTTCCAATGGTTATTTAGCTCCTCCTCAAAAAGCGTCAGTGATACTTAAGGATGCAAAACAGAAAACTGAGCATAAGAAACCGGCAGAACCTCCTCAACATCCACCTCCCCTGCAGCCGGTTCTTCACCCTCTCCAACTGCCAGTCAAACAGATGACAACCCCTACTTTGTTTCAACCCAAAAATCTTATTACACAGCCAAACAAGCAGAGGGCAGTGCAGTCTTTACTAATTAAGTCACCACCACAAGTTTTATCCACGAATCCTCTACCGCTAATACAGCTGACTGCACCTGCACAACCTGTCATGGCCTCAACCCACAAATCACCAAGTACAGAGGACTCAAACAGCATCAGATCTGCAAAACGCATCCACAAACCTACTGAGAAAGTTCAAGCCCTAATGGAAGAAGCTAAAGGTAGTAAAAAAGACTCACCAAAACGAAACCAAGGCAAACAGAATGTTGTTTTTCCAACTGTTACATTGCAGATGAAGCCAGTAAACTGGATTCTTGCCCCCACCGAGTTGGTACAAGTAACTGGTCCACTTTCTGCTAATATCCTTGGCAACCAGACACTAACTGTGCCAAACAGTTTCCCCAAGAATAACAGTATTAGTCCATGCATCTCAACTAATCTATACCCAGCATCATCTGCACTAGTTGTTGCGGTTTCCTCTGCCAGTCCTGCCCCTATATATTCTTCAGTCTCGAATGCCTCCAGAGATACCCTAAAGACTTCCTCCTCTCTGAACATTAGCCCCAAAGGTATCCAGACGCCTCTTTCACCTACTTATACCTTAGTACATGGCAAAGGTATGCTACATAGTGTTCAGATGTTATCCCCGACACTTATCAAAGTGGACCAAAAAGGTTCACAGGTTGAAGCTACGAAGAACTCCTCAGACTCCTTTTCTGATGAATCCATTGTAAGGCAATATCAGACATATACATCAACTGGTTCCAGAGTATCTCCTGCTGTTTTTAGTGTTCTTCCAGTTCCCTTGACTGTGCCACCTTTGGTTAGTTCACCAGTCATATTGAAGCCAGCAGATAATGTTGCAGTGGCAAAGTCTCCTGGTGTTACTGAAAATGGCTGTGTTCTTGTGAGAACTAATCGACTATCAACTGTCATCCAACAGAAAAATTTGCCTGACACAATATTGAGCCCCATTTCTGCTTCTAGAAGTCCAATTGCTCATTCACCTCAGGCTGTTGCTCAACATTCTCAGATTGTAGCTCCATTAGCTCAGATTGTGGCTCCGTCACCTCAGATCGTGGCTCCGTCACCTCAGATCGTGGCTCCGTCACTCAGATCGTGGCTCCGTCACCTCAGATCGTGGCTCCGTCAACTTGCACTGGGGCTCCATTAACTCAGATTATGGCTCCATCTGCTCGGATTGTGGCTCCATCTGCTCGGATTGTGGCTCAATCAGTTCAGTTTATGGCTCCATCACCTCGGATTATGGCTCCATCAATTCAGATTGTGGCTCCACCACCTCGCATTATGACTCCATCACCTCAGATTGTGGCTTCATCAGCTCGGGTTGTGGTTCCATCCCTTCAGATTGTGGCTCCACCACCTCAGATTTTGGCTCCATCAGAAAAACCTCAAATCAGAACATTAAGTGAAGCATTGCTCCCTCTTCCTGATATTCTCTCTGATGTTGATAGCTTTAATCTTCACTTGCTATTTCCTGAGCAGTCATCTGAAGTAGATGATTGGATGAGTGGAAAAGGTGGAATTCCACTACCTCATTTAGAGACGTCTTTGCCTTTGCTTCCTCCATCTACAGCCAGCATCAAAACACTGACTTCTTTACTCAAAGTTAAACAATCTCTGCTTGCAGCTGCAGTGAATATCCTGCCAGTTGAGTATCAAAACTATAGAGAGGAAGAAGATCAAGTAGCTGCCATCCGCAAAATGATTGCCGAAAGATTTGCCTCAAATCCAGCGTACCAGCTTTTGAAGGCTCGTTTCTTGTCGTGCTTTACTTTACCAGCCCTTTTGGCCACTATAAACCCTTCTGTGAAATGTGAGTTGCCCACAGATAACAATGGTGATGAAGATGAGGTCTTGGTATTACAAAAGATAAAAAAAAGGATTTGGCCACCAGCTGCAGTAAGTTGAGTATAACATTGAAGCAGTCTTTGTTAATGTTTGTTAATTTATTTTTATTATAATTAATGCATTTTTCCCATCTTTCAGAGGATTGAGCTTAACACAAATGAAAACAAAGCATCAGCAAAACAGTTCTCAGGAATCAGTAAAGAAAAAGGCAAAGGAGTCGACGTTGTTACATAAGATTCATCAAATGAATGAGTACCAGTAACTTCAGATTTTGTAGTTCACGATGTGTAGAAATGTGTAAAAAAAAATAAAAACATCAGTTTTACAGTTAAAGGGACCAGTCAGATATTCATTGCACTAATTTATTTTACTCCATCCATACTTTTTAAGAACATTCAGTATGTGTCCTGACAATTTTTTGGAAATAATTGTATATTATAAATAAACAAGACTCAGAAGTTTTCACTGAGCTACTATTAAATTATCATATACTTTCATTTTGTTACTGCTTTTTGAATAAATTGTTCTGTAGAAATGTGAAATGTTTTGGCATTGTTTGTTTTTGTGCATTTGTATTATAAGTGTTTGTATTTTTATGCTTTTATATTATGTGATATATATTTAGTACATTCAATACCACTTAATAAAAGTACAGAGATGAAAACATCAATACCTTAATAGAAGCTGTTGTATTTTACATGAAGCTGAAAGCCTCACAAGGGGATGCCATAAGTTGAGATCACAGAGACACATTGAATATATTAATAAGTGTTAAATATATATTTTATTCATAAAATGATGTACTCATTCTCCGACCAAATACCACAGAAAGTGTATTTCAGCTCAACAATTTATTGTGAAATAGAGGACGAAAAAAATCCTACAATGACAGCTGGAAATAGGGAACTTATGTCACCACAGTGCTCAGTGAAATTCATTTCCTTTTTTTTTTAGTTTACAGACGAGCTGAATGTGTAATGCGCATTTAGCCTTAAAACGTGCATTCAAACAACTATTTTCAAGCTAACAAAGAGCTAGTGTCAGTCATGTTTGATGGCCCAGGGGGTTTTGAGGTGGAGGAGGATGATGAGTGCTGGGCACGGCTGGAAGACTACAGAATGCTCCTTATCAAGACCATTGAGCCCTCAAGGATAACACCTTATCTGAGACAATGTAAAGTGCTGAGCAGTGAGGATGAAGAACAGATCTACAACGACCCCAGTCTGGTTATCAGGCGTAGAAAAGTTGGTAAGTGTTTTTAGGCCACCTAGGTTTCAACTGTTTTCAAACATTAAATATGCAGCAAATATTGTTGAAAGAACTAGTTACTGTATTATCTGAATGTAGTTATTGAATAATCTGAAGCTTTCTATCTTATTTTAAGTATACACTTAGTGGTCTCTAGATATGTATATGGTTCAGAAATCATTTTTATTTGTTTATAGGAGTGCTGTTGGACATATTACAAAGAACTGGCCTCAAAGGATATGAGGCGTTTCTAGAGAGTTTGGAGTTAGACTACCCAGATGTGTACCGCAAAATCACCGGCAAAGAGCCTGCTAGGGTCTTCTCCGTTCTTATTGGTAAGTTGTATATTTTTAATTAAGTATCAGTTGGTTGGTTAGTATAATTTTTCTTTTTAAAATACTTTTGCCACATATTTTATGCAAATAAATCTGAAAACTTCTATCATCATAAGCCAAAGGACTAATTTTATCTCATGAACACCCTACTGTTTTTTTCTCACAAACCCCAGTTAGTGAAAACCTGCTGTAATGTTTAATGTATTTCATGATGTTGATAACAAATAATTAAATAGATTATGTTTCTGGTTTTTTTTTATCGATATGGTATATAATAATCACATTCAAGTCTATGTGATAAACGAGTTAGGTCAAAACTCAAAAGTTGAGTTACTGGTCTTGTGAAAATGGACAACGTAATTAAAATTATTGTTATATTTGGGAAATATCATATACAGAAAGCAAAATGTATGTTAGCTCTACCAAATGGTAGACTATTTTCCATTGATTTAAATATTTTTTATGAATCTCTAACTTCAATACAGAACAATCGTAGAGCTGTTAAGACATCTCAACTACTAAAGAGGATACTTGTATTAGATACACTATATTGCCAAAAGTTTCAAAACATTGTATTTTACCTGTCCAACATTATCTTTTCCAAACCTGTATGAGCATTTTTTTTCTATTGAACAAAAAAGATCTTTTGAAGAAACCAAACAGTTGCTGGTCCCCACTGACATACACTGTATTGCCAAAAGTATTGGGTCCCCCCTTTTAATGAAAGTTTTGACTACTTTAGTAATTTCCATGAGTACAAATCTTAATGTTTAAGCATATAATGATATTCTAGGGATTTGTGTGCTTCTAATTTTATAGCAACAGTTTGGACAGGAACATTTACTATTCTAACATGACAATGCATCTGCGAATAAGGCAAGGATCAAAGAGAAATGATGATTCAATCAGTGTGGAAGAACTTGACTGGTCTGCAGAAAGCCAAGTCCTAATCCCAGCTAAACACCTCTGGTGTGACTTTAAATGCAGACCTTGAGCCAAAAATTCATCACCAAACATCAATGACTTGTACATTCATTATATGGACAAAAGTGCTGGGACACCCCCTTCTTTAGATGAGAAAAAAGGCACTTCCAAAATGTGGCAACAAAGATGGAAACATAATTCATGTGCTTAAAATTTTTATTTCCACCTCTGTTGCAACAGTTTTGAAGTGTATGAAATGACTGTACCCATATATCATTGGTGTTTGGTGATTCATTTTTGGCTCAAGGTCTGCATTTAAAGTCACACCAGAAGTGTTCAGCTGGGATTAGGTCTTGGCTTTCTGCAGACCAGTCAAGTTCTTCCACACTGACTGAATCATCATTTCTCTTTGATCCTTGCCTTATTCGCAGAGGCACTGTCATGTTAGAATAGAAAAGGCTCCTGTCCAAACTGTTGCTATAAAATTAGAAGCACACAAATCCCTAGAATATCATTATATGCTTAAACATTAAATGATCTTTGATGAAAAAAGTGGAATTCTTTTACTGTATTGTTTTACAGACTCATGTATTTTTATACTGTTGTCGTATTGTATTTTGACTCTGTTCCCCTGTTATAAAATAAAGTAAGAATAAATAAAGTTACTATTCTAGATTAAAGTAATTAAATTGTGTAAGATATTTTTTAAGTGTTTTTTTATACTGAAGGTGTAAGCACAGCTATAAATGTTGTGCCTCTTGACTATAATTTCTGTCATGGTTTTTGTATGCAAACCTCTGGTTTATAGAACTCTCTCTGTCTGTTCACCCAGACACGGCCGGTGAATGTGGCCTCACTCAGTTTCTTATGAGTGAGGTCTCTCGCCTACAGAAGCTTGCACAGGATGAACGGAGGAAGCGACTTGAAGTGTCTGCACAGGCGGCGGAGCAGCTAGACACCATCCGCCAGCTGCAGCTGTGTGAGAGCGAGCTGCACAAACAGCAGGACCGCGTGCAGCGTATCCGAGAGGAGCGCGAGCGCATGTGTGAGGAGGCGCGTAAACTGAAAGACGAGAATTACCGACTGATGCACGACCTGACCCGACTGAGCGAGGACAAGAACTGTGCACTCATGTGTAACAGAGACCTCCAGCTCGAGGTGATCAGTCAGTCCAGCAGGAAAACCTTCTAAAAGCATGTCTGGGTCATAGTTCACCACAAAAGAAATAAGAAATTAAATGCATTTGCGGTCAAAACTGAAATTTAACTGTAAATTGAATCACTCTGGTTCCCCAGAGGTTCCCGAGCAAGGTCCCAATATGATTTTTCCATTGGCTTTTGAATTGTTGCAGAAATAGCCAACAAAATTGTATCATTCTTACACGTTTTATAATCTTAAACGGTTAGTTCACCCAAAGATGTAAATTGTCATTAATTAGGCCTAATGTTACTCACCTCATGTCGTTCCAAACCTGTAAGACCTCCCTTCATCTTCGGAACACAAATTAAGATATTTTTTGATGAAATCTGTGAGCTCTCTGACCCTCCATAGACAGCAATGCAATTGACCTATCGGTAAGCCCCTCCCCTCGAATGCAGACTAGCCAATGGCAGTCGAATATCAGTTGCACGGGGAGCGGAACTCGGACATATTTAGGTTTCAGCGCCATAGAGAAACATTGGAAGATCCAAAGCTCACATCGGTTCTCTTTCATGGGTAACTCAACGCTGCGTAGCTTACCGCAGTGGGAACACCCAGGTGTGACCGATTGTCTGAAGCCCATATAGAATCACGCCAATTCATTGGCTGATGGCGCGAGATACCGCCCCTACGCCATAAGTGTTTGACATAGACCTGCATTCGTGCCATCTTACCCCTCAGATTTTCCTCTCTTCAGAAGCGTTTGCCTCTGCGGTTTTTCTGGCCCAATTATTAGTGATAGAGTGCTAATCTGCAACTTTTCCACTTTGACAAATGATAACAACGGATGCTTCCCTCTCAGGGTGGGGATCGGTTTTCAAGGGATTACCGGCTTACCGTGTCTGGTCAGGCAAGTACCTCACCTGGCACATAAACGGCCTGGAGTTGAGAGCAGTTCATCTAGCTCTCACTCACTTTCTTCTGTTCCTGACGCACTCACATGTCATCGTCAGGACGGACAACATGGCGGTGGTGTCTCACATTAATCGCCAGGGAAGCTCCCGGTCACGCACCCTGAACAGGCATGTGCGCCAACTTCCTCTTTGGGCACCAGTTTTTGTCCCTGAGAGCGGTTCATGTCCCATCCTAGCGGCGGACTTCTTGTCAAGAAGTACCGTACGGTGGATCAGATTTGGGAAAGATTCGGCGCGGCAGAGGTGGACCTCTTTGCTTCGCAGGAGTCGACCCAATGCCCCCTTTGGTTCTCCCTCACTCACCCTGCCTCTCTGGGGATAGATGCGCTAGCGCACCCCTGACCGGACATGAAGCTGTATGCTTTACCTCATGTCAAGCTCATCCCAACGGTGCTGCGCAGGGTGAAGACATGTGGACTCCGCCTTCTCCTAGTAGCCCCGTTCTGACCTTCCAAGACGTGGTTCTCAGAGTTAATCTCCCTCCTGGAGGTCGACCCGTGGGAGATTCCGGTCAGGAAGGACCTAATCTGTCAGCTTCAGGGCAGGATCTGGCATCCACGTCCAGAGATCTGGAAGTTGTGGTCATGGCAGATCATTGGCCGCCCTTAGCTCTTGATCTCTCAGATGGCGTCCGTGAGACCATTTATAGTGCCAGGGCCCTTTCTACTAGGAAGCTTTACTCCTCCAAATGGAGGGTTTTCGAATCCTGGTGTTTGGCTAATGCTCTGGACCCAGTTAACTGCCCGGTTGGTTCAGTGCTGGAGTTCCTACAGCATAAGTTTTCAGTTGGAGTGGCCTCTACCACCCTGAGAGTTTATGTTGCGGCTATCGCTGCTCGAAGGGACTCGAATGATGTCCCCCTGGGTACATCATTCGAGGATACATACACTGGATACATACATTGGTGTGGTTCTATATGGGCTTCAGACAATCGGTCACACCTGGGTGTTCCCACTGCGGTAAGCTATGCAGCGTCTGGTTCCCTTATCGAAAACAAGGGTTACGTAAGTAACCCGAAACGTTTTATGGGGTTTATGCTTTAAAAGTTGAAAAACTATGTGCCTGGGGTACTTGGGACCAGTGGTGGTCAGTAACGAAGTACAACTACTTCGTTACTGTACTTAAGTACATTTTTCAAGTATCTGTACTTTACTGGAGTAGTTTTATTTTGAGTAACTTTTACTTTTACTTCACTACATTCCAAAGCATAAGATCGTACTTTTTACTTCACTACATTTCATAAAACATATCGTTACTCCTTATAATACATCACGTGCTCCGAGACGCAGAAGCGGTGTATGATTCATGAACAAACTGATTCTTTTCAATGAACCTGTTCAATCGGTTCACAAATCGCAACAAACGATTGCAGCTGTTCTCGAGTCGAAAGCTCACTGATTCAAATGATCCGTTTAGAGCGAGTCTTCTTCAGTGAACTGAACTCACAAGTAAAGAACCGGGAGATCTTGTGAGCGCGCGTCTCCTGCTGCGAAAGTAAGTTACTAATGTCGAATTTTAGGATTCATTATCGTAACTGAAAATAATATTTAGGTCAAAACTGTCAGTTGTTTGTGAACTAAATCTGCTGTAAAGGGTGATCTATTTAAGCCAACTGAAATGCTTGAATGCAGACAGATCAACATCAGTGTCTCTAACGTTATGTTTTAGGTCAAAAAACAAAACATTAAAATAACACCGATTAAATAAAATAACTCATGCACGTGTAACGGATGTATACCAGTAAGGGCTGTGTAAACCTCACTCCCCTGACCTCAAAAGAGGCGCTCTAGCGACTGGACGAGAGGCTGTAGCCTTTGGCGTTCCTTGTTAGAGCGCCCGCCTCCCGCCGGAATCCCGGGTTCGCGACCCGCTCGGAGCAAGAACGAGTTAGGATGGTGTGGACCCGGGGAGATACACACGTTCATATTCCCGCTGCTGTAACGTTAGCAGTTTTTTAAATGCTATGCATTTAGACCTATGTGACGTCTGTTTTATATTGTTTATTAACAGTATACATTTTATATTGTTTAGATCAACTAGCCGAGAGACAGATATGAATGTTTATTCATAACCATACTGAAAATAAGTAAATATTGTTAGCTGATGCTAACTGTCTAGCTAACAAGCTTGCTGGTGCTAAGTTGAGGAAATGTTTAGATATAAAGTCCAAATATCTTTATTCAGCCACCTAGATAGATTCCATCTGAGGGAAAAAGAAAGGATGTGATGTTCAGAACATAGTAACTACAGTAATTATCAGAGTGGGAAGTGATGCCCTCTGGGGGCATTGGGCCAGGGTGTTTTACACCACAGACAAGGTTTGAGAAGAAAAAATCATTATGAAAATATAATTAGATTTTCCTTAAAATGTTCTTCCTAATTTCAGGCCTAATTCTCATGTCATATATAACTGACGTTCTGCAAAACAACAAGTTCTAAAACACTTTTTTCTTCCTGGTGAAGATTAGATGGTGAAATCTGTTTTCTCTCAGGTACATGGCAGTGTAAGCTTCACAGTGAACATTACTACATCGCTCTCATCAACGTAGTCCATATCAACAAAATATATATCTTGACTCTATATAGTGGTTATTTTGGGAAAAACCCAGGTATTTTGGGCAGTATGATTATAAAAATATGTGCTAATATAAAATTAAATAAAGTAGTCTATATAAAATTGCAAAATAAATCTATCAGTACTTTTTTACTTAAGTACATAAAAAATTGAGTACTTTTGTACTTTCACTCGAGTAAAATTGAAAAAGCAGTACTTTTACTTTTACTGGAGTAATATTTTAGTATACGTATCTGTACTTTTACTCAAGTACTTGATCTGTGTACTTTGCCCACCACTGCTTGGGACACTGATTCCTGGTATCCTGAGAGGATGGGCAATACAATTTATTGTATTACATTTCCTGAATCCAAACTAAACAGAGCAAAATGTCCTTAAGTTTTCAACCCCAATACAAATGAAGACAAAAACTTTCGTTTTCTGGTTGTCGTACACTCATTAAGTGACACTTTTCATCTGCTCAAGCAGAACGTTAATGTTATCTTGTGCTTGCCTTTAACAAGGTATCTCTGGCTAAAACTAGCTAACGTTAAAGTTAGTGAGTCCATGCTAATGTACAAACTAAATAGCGGACTGTTCTCACGTCTTGTACAGTGCAGATCAAAAACACATAAACGAATGTCTACATTTCACTGCCTCTTCGTATTAAACTGGTTAAATGTACAATTAATTTAATCGTAACCTGCTGTATATGAACAGTGTTGATCCTGCATGTTGTCATCCGCGATCGTGATGACTGAACGTAATATGAGATTTCTCCCACTTGCATTGAGATCTGTAAACCCTCGCTTCGAGTTACCCACCGTTTTTATTTTATTTTTAAATATTTTATAAATCCCTCCATGAAATATTTAATTCCCAATTGGTGGACTTCTGTGTACAAAATTGTGCAAAAACATCATGGGACAAGATTTTCACACTGCAGCTGTCATTGTAAGAAGACAGTGAGCAACTCCGTTTGTTTGTCCGAGGGAGCAACAGTCACTAAGGGGGGCGGGGCTTACTGATAGGTCATTGCAATGTTCCCAGTCCCAGAAATGTTGCAAGAACATCGGTAAAATATTCTGTGACATCAGTGGTTCAACCATAAATGTGACGTGACATACGGCCTAGTATGGTGTGAACACAAACACACCGTGAACACACACCCGGACCGCTGTCACTTGGACTATTTTACAGATGTCATTGCTACGTTTCTGGACCTGGGAAGACTGCAGTTGCATTACTGTCTACAGACAGTCCGAGAGATCTCGGATATAGTCAAGAATATCTTAATTCATGTTCCGACGATGAACGAAGGACTTTAAGGGTATGGAATGACAAAGTTGAAGAAAGTAGACTATTCGTTTTCTAAAGTATTAATTATATATATATATATAGGCTAGGCCTATATTTTTGCTTAAATGTAATTTTACAATCTTTTCTCTTTGTTTTTCTCTTTAAATTTGATCTTTGCATATTTCCTTTTCTTCTTTTTGATCCTTTCTATAAGATTGAGAAATTGAAACACAGCTTAATGAATGCAGAAAGTGACTCAAAGATCCAACGGAAAAAAACAATAACCTTGAAGAATGCCATGGAGCAGAGGCCAAGTCCTGAGCTGATCTGGCAGAAGCAGAGAGAAAATGACCTCCTTACAGCTCGCATACAGGAGCTTGAAAGTGCTTCCAAGGTAAACCAGTCTCATTTATTAAACCCTGTTCACACCAAGAACAATAACTATAAAGATAACGATATTAGCGTTCACACCAGCTAATGATATCGTTTCTCTGTGCTTTTATCGTTATATTTGTGGCATGAACTCTGCTATTCTTTAATATTGAGAAAGATTTTTAGAACTATATCATTATCGTTATCTTTATAGTTATCATCCTTGGTGTGAACTGGTCTTTAGACTTCACTAATCAAAATATAAACAAGAATGCTTAATACACACAATTCACTGACACAGGTCCAAATTATGGAGCATGAAAAACTTGATTCACAGTCATTAGAGGAATTCAAGCAACAAAGTCAGGCACAATACCAGGAGCTGGTGAATGATCTCTACAATCTAAGGAGAGACCTACATGATGCAGAAGAGCTGCGTGATAAGGTAGCTTGTGTTCAATATGTGTAGACTGGATTCAAAGTAAATGTCACTTTATTTTTTGTTATGCATATCATATTAGGAGTTTATATATATATATATGTGTGTGTGTATACTGTATATAAATGTATATATGTATACAACTGGCCACTTTATTAGATACACCTTGCTAGTACCGGGTTGGACCCCCTTTTGCCTTCAGAACTGCCTTAATACTTCGTGGCATAGATTCAACAAGATTTTTGTCCATATTGACATGATAGCATAACGCAGTTGCTCCAGATTTGTTGGCTGCACAATTATGATGCGAATCTCCCGTTCCACCACATCCCAAAGATGCTCTATTGGATTGAGATCTGGTGACTGTGGAGGCCATTTGAGTAAAGTGAACTCATTGTCATGTTCAAGAAACCAGTGCATTATCCTGCTGGGGAAATCGTGGACTTATGTTTAGAGAGTCAGACTCGTAATCGAAAGGTTGCGAGTTCGAATCTCAGGCTGGCAGGAATTGTAAGTGGGGGGAATGAATGTACAGAGCTTTCTCCACCCTCAATACCACAACTGAGGTACCCTTGAGCAAGGCACCGAACCCCCAACTGCTCCCTGGGCACCGCAGCATAAATGGCTCCACTGCTCCGGGTGTGTGTACACGGTGTGTGTGTGAGTTCACGGTCTGTGTTCACGTGTGTGTGTGTGTGTGTTTGTGTGTGTATATGTCATTGGTGTTTGGTGATGGGTTTTTGGCTCAAAGTCTGCATTTAAAGTCACACCAGAGGTGTTCAGCTGGGATTAGGTCTTGGCTTTTACTTTCACTGGAAGTACCCATCAGAAGATGGGTACACTGTAGTCATAAGGAGATGGACATGGTCAGCAACAATACTCTGGTAGGCTGTGCAATTTAAACGATGCTCAATTGTACTAAGGGGCCCAAAGTGTGCCAAGAAAATATCCCCCCTCACCATTACACCACCACCACCAGCGGAACAGTTGAGATAAAGCAGGATGGATCAATGCTTTCATGATATTTATGCCAAATTCTGAACTTACCATCTGAATGTCGCAGCAGAAATTGAGACTCGTCAGACAAAGTTTTTCCAATCTTCTATTGTCCAATTTTGGTGAGCATGTGCTAATTGTAGCCTCTGTTTCCTGTTCTTAGCTGACAGGAGCGGCACCCGGTGTGGTGTATAGCTGCTGTAGCGCATCTGCTTCAGGGTTCGACGTGTTGTGCGTTCAGAGATGGTATTGTGTATACCTTGGTTGTAACGAGTGGTTATTTGAGTTACTGTTGCCTTTCTATCATCTCTAACCAGTAATGCCTATGCCTATTCTTCTCTGACCTCTGACATCAACAAGGCATTTTCGTCCACACAACTGCCGCTCACTGGATATTTTCTCCTTTTTCGGACCATTCTCTGTAAACCCTAGATATGGTTGTGCGTGAAAATCCCAGTAGATCAGCAGTTTTTGAAATACTCAGACCAACCTATCTGGCACCAACAACCATTTCATGTTCAAAGTCACTTAAATCCCCTTTCTTCCCCATTCTGATGATCGGTTTGAACTTCAGCAAGTCGTCTTCACCACATCTAGATGCCTAAATGCATTGAGTTGCTGCCACGTGATTGGCTGATTAGCAATTTGTGTTACCAAGTAATTAAACAGGTGTACCTAATAAAGTGTCCGGTAAGTGTGTGTGTATATAAATATATGTGTGTGTATATATAAATATATGTGTGTGTGTATATATATATATGTGTGTGCATATATAAAAGTATATATAAAAGTAACTTTCCCCAACACTGTATATATATGTGTATGTGTTCCTGTGTGGCTCAGTGGTAGAGCATTGCGTCAGCAGTGCAAAAGGTTGTGGGTTCGATTCCCAGGGAACACACATGCTAACGAAAATGTATAACCTAAATGCAATTGTAAGTCGCTTTGGATAAAAGCATCTGCTAAATGCGTAAATATAAATGTATGTATATATATATACATACACTTTTTGAATGGAATTAGTGAAACTTGTATAATGTATACATTCATTCCACACAGACTGATATATTTCAAGTGTTTATTTCTTTTAATTTTGATGATTATAACTGACAACTAATGAAAACCCCCAAATTCAGTATCTCAGAAAATTAGAATATTACTTAAGACCAATACAAAGAAAGGATTTTTAGAAATCTTGGCCAACTGAAAAGTATGAACATGAAAAGTATGAGCATGTACAGCACTTTCGATAGTTGGGGCTCCTTTTGCTGAATTACTGCAGCAATGCGGTGGCATGGAGTCGATCAGTCTGTGGCACTGCTCAGGTGTTATGAGCCCAGGTTGCTCTGATGGTGGCCTTCAGCTCTTCTGCATTGTTGGGTCTGGCATATCGCATCTTCCTCTTCACAATACCCCATAGATTTTCTATGGGGTTAAGGTCAGACGAGTTTGCTGGCCAATTAAGAACAGGGAAACCATGGTCCTTAAACCAGGTACTGGTAGCTTTGGCACTGTGCGCAGGTGCCAAGTCCTGTTGGAAAATGAAATCTGCATCTCCATAAAGTTGGTCAGCAGCAGGAAGCATGAAGTGCTCTAAAACTTCCTGGTATACGGCTGTGTTGACCTTGGACCTCAGAAAACACAGTGGACCAACACCAGCAGATGACATGGCACCCCAAACCATCACTGACTGTGGAAACTTTACACTGGACCTCAAGCAGCGTGGATTCTGTGCCTCTCCTCTCTTCCTCCAGACTCTGGGACCCTGATTTCCAAAGGAAATGCAAAATTTACTTTCATCAGAGAACATAACTTTGGACCACTCAGCAGCAGTCCAGTCCTTTTTGTCTTTAGCCCAGGCGAGACGCTTCTGACGCTGTCTGTTGTTCAAGAGTGACTTGACACAAGCTTTGACACAAGCTGTAAATTGTAAATCTCTCCCCATTTTTGAATGGGTTTTGTTTCACAATCTTCTCAAGGGTGCGGTTATCCCTATTGCTTGTACACTTTTTTTCTACCACATCTTTTCGTTCCCTTCGCCTCTCTATTAATGTGCTTGGACACAGAGCTCTGTGAACAGCCAGCCTCTTTTGCAATGACCTTTTGTGTCTTGCCCTCCTTGTGCAAGGTGTCAATGGTCGTCTTTTGGACAACTGTCAAGTCAGCAGTCTTCCCCATGATTGTGTAGCCTACAGAACTAGACTGAGAGACCATTTAAAGGCCTTTGCAGGTGTTTTGAGTTAATTAGCTGATTAGAGTGTGGCACCAGGTGTCTTCAATATTGAACCTTTTCACAATATTCAAATTTTCTGAGATTTGGGGGTTTTATTAGTTGTCAGTTATAATCATCAAAATTAAAAGAAATAAACACTTGAAATATATCAGTCTGGTGGGAATGAATGTATACATTATACAAGTTTCACTTTTTGAATGGAATTAGTGAAATAAATCAACTTTTTGATGATATTCTAATTATATGACCAGCACCTGTATATGTTTATATATATATATGTAATTCTGTTTTTAAATTTAAGTATCGAGAGGAGAAGGATGAATTAGAACTGAAGTGCATAATGCTAAAAAAGGACTCCAAAATGTACCGTGACCGAATGGAAGACATTCTGAAGCAGCTGGAAGAAGTCATCAAAGAAAGAGACAAGGTATCTCACTTTCCTCTTTGCGTGACAAAGCATATAGTAACATCATGTGGTAAATTGTATGGTCATTTAACATTAGATCAGAGATGCACAAACAAGGGCCTGTGGACCAAAGTTGCCCTGTGACAACTTTTGATTTGGCCCACAATCCATATCACAAGAGGGGAGAGGGGTGTCATTAAAGCATATCTTAATTTTTAACTTGTCTTTTAGCTTTTATCATATTTTATTTTTTCACTGAAAAGTTGAAAATATAAATTTGATTAAGAAGTTTAAATTGTCATCTAGTATAGTTGGATGTAATTTGGCCCACGGCCTTCAAACTAATTTGATTTTTGGACCTTCAGAAAAAAAGTTTGGTCACACCTGCATCAGATGAAGAAATCAGAAATTAGATTTATTCAATCTATCATTTGTATGTATCCCATTAACCACAACAGTTGCATGGCACTGCCATTTTCATAGGCTATTTGTACAAGAGAGGAGTACCATTTGGAGAACTCAAAAAATCTCCAAGACAAAGACCAGTACCGCAAACAGATCAGGGAGATGGGAGAGCGTTATGATGAACTTCAAGTCCAGTTGTTTCGAACTCAAGGAGAGGCTCTTGCTCTTCAGTCAAAGGTTCGCAAACAGAAAAACCCAATTCATGCGGTACGTACACTTGAAATGTATACTACACAGAGTGAGCGTGATATGTGTGAATGGAATAGAGGAGTCATTATTTTGTTCAAGTGCTTCCTGGTGTGTCACTCCCATTATCTATAGGCACAAAATGCATGATCACTGGGTAATGGTTTATAATGAATAGTATGTTATGATGCGTTTTATCCCCTCAGAACTCAGAAGAAAGCTCCTTGCTGAGTTCATTTGAGGTAATTTTATAACTAAGATATTTATGTTGTCTTTCTCATCTTAAAGTGGCATTGTTTTCCACAGCATTTGGTTTGTATTCTTTTTAGTCATCAACAGGGTTGCTTACATTTTGTCCACAGATGAAAAGTCAGACTAGTGAGGAGGAGTCCAGGGAAAGGGGTGAAAAGGGTAACATTCTCAGATTTTCAGATCTCATGCAAAAAAATATTATTCTTGTGTTTTTAGATATTGTTCCTGTTTCCTCACACAGATATGAGTGAAGAGTCACAGAGCCAGACATCTGGAGAGTACAATGTAGGTATCTTTGTTGTGGATGCTTATTCATGCAGTGATCGTGGCTTCATTTTTTATGCACATTTCATGTTTGCAGTATTCCGAGAGGATGTTCTCTGGGGAGGACATAACAGCTAACTGCAGACCTAAAGGAAAATGCAACTTTCATTATAGGAGGTTGTTTTTTTTTTTGTTTTATTCTTTACTATCAATTTAACCTTTGGAATTAACTACTGAATCAGTGCTACTACTATATTTCAGATTTTAATTAAATGGAATGATTAAGCAATACTCATTATGTGGTCTTGGACAGGAAACGTGCTTTAAGAACCAGAAAAGTCACAGACAAAGAGAGTGCGCAGTGCATACTGGACAACACTACTGGGAGTGATACAGACGGGATGTGACATACAGCTTCGGACAAGGAGACAAGAGAAATGTGGCCATTTTGCAGGCTTATTGAAATGAAATTGAATAACAATCCAACATTGTTCTGCATTCGGTGACCCATAAAACCTGATTAACATCATATCAATATCATAGTGTTCACTGTCAAAATATGTACAGTCAATCACTTGTCATGAGTATGATCTGACACTTTTTTCTGTTATCTATTAATATATCATATAATAAATATAAAATATGTATTTTTTTTATCTTGTTCTCTTGAGCAAAAACAGTGGAAATGTTTGAATGATTTAAAAAAAATTGTATCCAAGACTTTATGTGCAGAATCTGATGTTTACAAATGTACTTACCCTAAAAATATCCACTGAACTTAAAAGTCTGACAATAATCTATGGTTTCTCATATAAGGGCATGAATTATACTATAAGAACCGACGTGAATGGGATATTCTAATTATTTGTCTATTAACGGTTTTGTGAAATTATAATGATGTATAAAATAAAAAAGACAGTATTATATATATTTAACTGTTTTGTTATCAACGGCAAAATAAAATAAAAGATTTTTGACTAAATATGTACGAGTTTCTTTTTACTACGTTTGAATGGGAAATTTGATTGGACCGAACACTCCACTTGATCTCACAGTTGGTTGGACTTTTTACTCCGCCTGCGTCACCTGTGTGGCTGCCATAGCAACGAGAACACGCTGAGCGAAGGGCAGGCCTGAGTGAACGCTTCCAAGAATAAAGAACACTGTTATTTGTATTTGCAAAATACGCAGATAATTGTGTTAAACTCTTATAATGGACCATAACTTCGCACTGATTTCGATATAGTTTCATTTTGACTGAAACATAAGCATATTATTCCGTAGCTACAATGGCAGACACGCGTGTGCTTCCCAGTGGTAAAGTTTATCGGCAGATGTTTGACGCTCAGGTAATAACGTTAATAGTATTCATAGTATCTGAACGGTAAATGTGCGTTTTTACATATTGTTGATGTTTGTAATATTGGGGATAATTGTGGATGCACAATGCTGGCCTGAAGGCAGCTCTGGGCGTCTGTTGATATCGGTGTGTTCGTGGTCAGGTTCAGTTGTCTCTGGCTCTCTTTGACTCGCGGAGGAAGCGCGTCGGGGATGAGGGCGACTGTCTGCTCAGTGGAGACGCGGCAGACTCCGCCTCACAGCAGCTCAATGGGACGCTCAACACCACACGGTATGATGCTGCTCAATAAACGAATTTGATTTAAATTAAAAGACATAATGCTAATTAAAAGTGCCCTGTTTGATAGGGACACACTTTACTCTGGTGGGAAAAGAAATGAGGACCAGGATGATAGTGAGGAGGTTTGGGGTCTCCCAGACACTGTTGGTGAGAACTTAGTGATAACTGTTTGCAACATAGAGTCTTTTCTTCAAGCCGTTTTTCTACAGTGGAATCACACCAATTAGTACTGAGTAATAATAATGAACAGCATCATGTAAGATGCTGGTAAATTATGCATAATTTACTCTTCGTATTAGTGCTTGAAACATGTCGCTTAACAAGGACACCATAAAATAAAGTGTTACCTGTCCTGTACATCCAAACATAGGAATAGAAGACAATACATTTTTGTAATACTTGTTCTCTTTTTGTAATGTAATATATCTTAAAATGTTTTTGAATGAAGTCTCTTATGCTCACCAAGGCTGCATTTATTAATTCTAAAATACTATTAACATTTAAAATAACTTTTTTCTATTTGAAAATATTATAAAGTGTCATTTATTTCTGTGATGACAAAGCTGAATTTTCAGCAGCCATTACTTCTGTCTTCAGCATCACATAAATCGCTTTAATTTGCATTTCCTCGTCCAGCAACAGACTAACACATCTTAATATCATTAAGAAAACAGTCGTAGCGTCTTAATATTTTTGTAGAAACCGTAATACTTTTTTCAGGATTGTTAGATGAATAGAAAGTGCAAAAGAACACCATTTATTAAAAAAAAAATTGTAACATTATGAATCCTTGCTATTTAAAAGTGTTTATTTAAAACAAATCTTACTGACCCCAAGGTTTTGAATGGTAGTGTATGCAAAACAAACATTTGTTCAACCAGCATTTGTTAATTTTCAGTCAAAGAAACAATAAAGAAACTCAATAAGACAAAGAAACTCATAATAAGTAATGTTTACAAATGTATTTTCAATAATAACATATACAGTATATATTGTATAAAATAAAATTGACAATAAAAAACGATCTATTGTGATTCTGTTTTGTTTGTAGTTCCAGAGAAAAAAAGCTCAGACATCATTGATCGTCTTGCGGAGAAAAGGCGAAGGGATCACAACAAAGCTGTTTGTCAGTTGCAGACAGAACTCTCCAGCATCAGTGTGGTACACACCTCTATATATGTTTTGCCAAAATATCTTCAGTTAATCCAGTTAATCTTTTATCAATCTTGTGTTTAATCACTATGGCAGTTTTACTAATTATATCTCTCAAAGGTACCTTATACTGATATATCTGCATTTAGGGTTTTGAACCGTTATTCAGAGAGATAGGAAAGGATATCCTTCTCAGATTGTCCGAGCATAATGTCAATATTGAAAACCTTATGCAAAAGATTGAAAACATCTCTGATTTGACAGCACACAGCTATAAGGTGAGGACCAAATGTCATATATAATACTTGCAATTTCTCAAATTCAGTATTTGTATGTAAATGAGTTTAGGATCACTCAGGTGTTATTCATCCTTTGTCTTATAAAGGACATGCACGACATTTGGAACAAAGTCTGCTATGAATCTTCCTTGAAAAGAAAGTGGATTAAAGAGCTAGATGAGATATATACCAAACATGAATCTGAGAGAAAAGCTATGGTATGTGGTCTATATTATGTAAAGCATATGTTCCCGGAGTCAGTAGAGTAGTACACTACCTATGTGTCCCTTTTTCCTAGATTGCAGCATTATTGAGAAAGTCCACCACAAAACTAGAGAAAATCAGTTATCTGATGCCATGTGATGTCCACAGGCTGATTGACAGTGAAGCCATGGTAGTATATTCTACATGACAAATATGTGTTTGAATGTTTTCAGTAGTTTGTTCTTTTGTCAAGAATCCATGTTTTCCACAGATGATAAACCAAGCTCTGCTAGCAAATCGACGTGCTTTGGCCAAACTGTGCTTGAATTTGATGGAGAAACATTTGCAGATGGACATTTTCCAAAGGCTGAGATGGGAGGAAAAGCTTCAAGATTGGAAACAAATCAAACTTAATGGCGCAGTTACCCGGTTCAGGTAGGTCTGATGTGAAAATATTGTGAAAATCCCCTTGACAGAAACGTAATGCCATATTGTTTACCAACAAAGTGCCTGGTCCGTCTGATGATAATTATTGACAATGAGTTTTGTTGGTTACGATAAATAAGAATCCTAACAGGGCCGCCAGAATATCGTACAGGGAAATTATATTATCTAAAATACAACATATATATATTTATGTTCTTCCCGCAGAGACGTTATGAACAGCCCTCACATTCAGAACCCTAAAAACATTCAAGATACTCTGAGCGCTTTAAAGTCAGATCAGAAAACACAGAGTGATAAACGCATCCAAACACTGGAGATGATTAGGTGAGAAATGAAACACTGATTTCTAGAACTACACGCCATTTCCTCAGTGAATGTTAGTTAACATGTAACATTTACTTACATGTTCTGCCCCATATCAAGAGACATGACGCCTCCAAGAATCTCTAAGTCATCAGTTGCAGAGTGGTATTCAGCACTGTCTGTCATTAATGAGCAAATAGGTCAGAAATGTGGTTCTCATTACAATAATCCAGCATTATGTGATAATATGTGCTCTTCGTGCACATCCTCACCATGTTCCATTTCTTCAGATTGTATTCACGTTGCCACAATGGAAAAACTTCATAAAAACTTTGAGAACAACTGGCAATTATGTTTGGCAGAGGTTGATCTCTTTAAGGTGAGAAATGACTTGTGCTTTCTCATTGGTCTTGATTGTAAAAGCACTACAGAAATGCAACAATATTCTCAACTCTTTACACACAGACAGAGGTGTCCACATACGGATTCATCTCAGATGAAATACAGAATATTGTTAACGGGGAGATACTACCTCTCATTGGCCAGCACCAATCACAAACTGAGGTCTATTTGGAAAAACTTGATGTTAGTATTGTTTCCTCAATGCTTTAAATGAAATCTCTCCACTTCTGGACTATCATGTTATATTGTGTACTTTAACATTTTCACAGAAAGCCTTTGAGTGTTTAGCCAAAACCGCAGCTTATGACAGTAAGTGCCTGTTCAAGTTTATGTGTGGGGCAGCTCGGCTGTGGGAAAACTACTGTGCAGGCATGTTGAACAGAGAACAGCAGCTACAAGGTTTACTGGAGTCCCTCAGTCAAGTCCACGAACAAGAGAACCAGGCAAGATTTTGTTAACTGTTTTGTGCATGTCTCATAAGTAATGTTTGTGATATTCATCTTTTTTGCAGTATTTTGTAACATTTCACACTTTGACATGTTTGAGCATGGATGTAAGCTGTCAAATGTCTCACACTACAGAGGAAAGAGGCTCAGCTGGATATGATGTTGGACAAACTCAGGCAGGAAAGCTCAGACGAAGCTCTGAAAGCCTCTTTAAAGAAGACACTAAACTATTTGGAAGAGGTTAAGAATGGGTAACACACATTGAGATTTTTTTGTTGTTTGAACATCTGAAGTTCATCTGAACTTCACTATAAATAAAACAAAATAACGAAACCCTGGACATTTTTGTAAATCCTTTTCCTGTATTTTTCTTAAGGTACATAAACATTAATAAAGAGGAAGTTGAAACTGTGGAGTCCTACCCATCATTAGTCTTGCAGGAATTACAAGCATACAGTCATTCTGTCAGCCAATTCTTTAATGTCAAAGAGATTTATGGCCAGGTACATATTCAACCAGAACAATGCGGTTTGTTTAAAGACAAACATTGTTAAAATAACTGAATTTTTCATTACAGGACTCAAATGACTTTTGCCAACTTTATCCCTCTCTTAAACGTGGTAGGTTGAAAACTAACATTGAGGAACTGTATTATTCTGTTGCCTCTGAACCACCCATTTATCATGCTTATTTTGATGTTTGCTCAGGTCAAAGCATGACAAATATTAAACATGAAAGATTGGAGGCAGAATTTGAGGTGAAGCACAGAGGCGCACAAAAGCCACATTTCAAAAATCAAGGAAGCTCAACATTCAGCTCGTCCAGTGCGATGGTAAAGACATTCAACTTACCCCTTTTATTTTGTGTCTACTTAAATATTTCATTTCCTCTTTTTTGTAGGATGACCAAGATTGTAAGGCTTTCGAATTTTCAGTCTCTCAAACCAAAGAGACTCTCACCACTGCAAAAGGAAATGTGTACATCTGCTATGGGTTTCACACAACCCACGATGAGGAACAGGAGACAGACCTTAAGGAAACCCAGCTGGTTTTCTACCCAAAGGCTCTCATTGTTGAATTGCTAAAATAGTAAGTGTACAGTAGAAATGATAGAATGAAATAATGCTTTGTTTGATCATAGTGATATCTTTCTTGTGTTCTTCCACTGATTTGTTCGAAAACAATATAGGGTATTTACAATCAACAAAACGAAAGCCAGAAGCTAGAGTGTTTGAACCTGAAATGCAAATTGTGCAATAAAAAAAAATCCATGTTCTCTTTACTAACATTTACTTCTTCTTGCAGTTCTTTCAGTTTACTTTATATTATTGTTTTTGTGGGAAACAAAGAACAAAAGTAAAATAGAAAAACCTCTGTTTTGTTGCCCCATCATAGTGTAAGACAAACATTTTTCAGCCATCTGGAAGAGAGGTTTCATATTACTCTAACCAACAATAGCACTGTTGTGGAAGCCAAGAAAGAGAAACTGAAAGCTGAGATGGATCTTCGCCTACAGCTCCACCAACCTCGTGCTGCAAGAATAGAGATGGACATTCACAATGTCAGAGCAGGTTTGTCCCCTCGTCACATCTAAAGCCATTTGGGCTTTTACTTACTTGGAGTAGTGTAACAGCCCATGTGAAAAACAAGCATGCGTACTTAAGCGTACATATAAAAAAGAGTACGCATTACAGGAATAGTATTATTATATAATAATAACATAACTGAATGTAATGCTGTCAGACATAAAATATTTTTGACATACTTGAAAGTAGGATTTTCTTGGTACATTTAAAAGATATATAATTAAAGTGAGCTGTTGAATTTACTCATAAGCGTTCAGGGTAAACCAAAATGTCATTTAATTTCTATTGAAACTTGTATGTCATATGTTAAAATATATTTGTAATTATGCATTTGTAATGACAAAGTTGCAATTTAGTATATTCAAAATATTTTTCCGTTAAATTGAATGTTGAATAACACTATAATTCAAATTAAAATCAAGTATGTTTGTAAACACATCAAAATAAGTGTACTTCTCTAAATCATGACAAAAGATAAAAAAACATGATTTAAAACACTTTAAAGTAAAACCGTTAAATTTCATTGTGACAAAGTGCACGTAAAAAAGTGTGCATACGTGTTTTAAGAGAGTGTACTCTCCTTAAGTGGCCTTATTAATATTCTAAGTACTTTTTTTTAATATTCTTTTAATATTTGAAGCACACTAAAGTGCACATTCAGTACAGTTAAGCGTACTTCTTTTTAACAAGAGAGAAGTAAAATGTTGCAATCTGACATTTCATAACTCTGTTTGTTACTTGGCCAGCTGAACTAGTGCTACATCGAGGACGCATGGAACGACACTGCAAGGGTATACTGAACGTCCTAGAAGACTGCCGGACAGAAGTACAGGAGTTACAGATCCAGCAAAATAAACTGACGGAAGACTTCCTAATGCAAATCTACAATAGAGAGAGAGATTTTACCCTGGCCACTAATTCCGAAGAGTAAATGAATGAACATAAACACTGTATTGTGGTAATTATGTGTACAGTTTATATACACAATCTCACACTTATTCTGGCCATTTTTATTCACAGGATAAATAAACTTCGTACCTTGCTTCAAACCAACCTGAACAAGCACATCAATACCATCCAGACTTTACAAAGAGATTTAAGACAGAAGACAGAGTTCAGATTGGAGGCCCTTAGGGACTCAAACGTTCAGATAATGAGATCTTTCAAGTATGTCATTAACATTCTCTGTATAGTGTTGTGTTTCACAGTGAAGTTATATATCAAATTATAGTATATTAATCATTGATGTATTTTCACAAGATTGTTTTCCGAGGGTGGGAATTTTACACCTCAAGAAATTGAAGTATTTCATTCACATCTGGAAAAAATGGACAAGCGCATTGATTCTGCAGAATGGGCCATAATACAGGACATGGAAGAAAGAGAAACAAAGTGTCTGGAGAGGGTAGAGAATAACGATTTATTATTAAAGAATCACACATTAAATACGTATTTATTGCACAGGAAGTAACAGTGAGAATCCATTTTCCTCAGGCCAAGGATATACTCCGGAAGTTTGAGGAAAAATTCAGTTTTCTTGCCATCGATCTGAAGTTTCTTGAAAAAATGCAACAAATTTTTACAAAAACACGGGTCCAGATCAGAGGCGAGGTATTTTAAGTATATCATTTAATCTTATTTCATTTCCTTCCCTCTTTCTGCTGTTCATAATCTGTTGAATTTATATTTGTCTGCTTAGGCTTTTAAGAGTAATATGCAGAAAAAGGCGATTGACAGCATGCTGAGTAATTTAAAGGAAATGACTGCTGAGTATGACCAACCCAGCTCCAAAAAGAAGGTAAATGCCCTGATACATTATTAGATTCACATTTATGACATCATAATACCGGTCTACAGAAAACAATTTCTATTGTAGATTGTAACCATAGTGGAGATAACCAGTTTAACAGCTTCTTTGATGGAGGAACTAAAGAAGAGGTGTCAGTACCTTGATTGCTTCTTGGTATGGCATTATACATTCTGATGCTATAGGCATGTTGCAATGTAATCCCTACAGAAATGGATGATAATAGTTTGATATATATTTTTATAGGATCCCTCTATGGCTGTCCCCCGACCACAGACTCCACTTCAGGGGGCTTTTGCAGTTGCAGCTCGCCCTAGGTCCCGTATACAGGACAAAATAGGCAGTCCAGAGGGAGATGGCCTGCTCCATCCCAGCCGCATTGGAGTGTCCTTCCTGGATGATGCGGCGGTGGGGGTTATCAAAGGCCTGCTCAAGTCAGTGTCCTTAAATTTAAAATATTCACCAACATTGTCGTCATAAGTGATTCAATTTTTCATTGTTCATTTGTGTCATTGGTTCTGTTGTGGGCGACTATTTGTAATGCCCTCAAACAGGAACACGTGACGTGTTGAATGAGGTAAAATTCTGAAATAAACTACTTCTCATGACATACATAATGTCCGTTTCTTGCTAACAGGGTAGGCAAAGCACAAGACCTCAAGGAGGCAAACTTTGACCCAATAGAAAGACGCCCTTCAGCAGGTTGGATTGTTTATGTGTCCTCATCATTTACAGTAATACGGCTGTTATTAGTTTGCCCTTTTACACTCATCTGTGACTACTTTTTGTGGTTTCTTTTAAATATTGTAAATTCTTTGCCTTCAGCAAAGTTAAACTCCCCTCTTGGATCAGATTGGAGGTCAGGAAAGAGCCCCAGTCAGTCTGGAATGGAGACTCTGCGCAGAAAGTCAGTGGAGTCAATGACCGCCCAGAGGTTTGACATTTCAAATACGACAAGAGAGAAAGGAATTTAGGAAATACCATTAGAGAAGTGTCTCTTCTGGTGGTAATATATATAGTACTATAGTAATAATAAAAAATCTGGACACATTGAAAACGAGCTGTAATAATTAGCATACTTTCAATTTAGTGATCAAATAAAATGGACATGATAAAAAAAGTTGTATAATTTCTTTAAAACATTTCTGTCAGTTTAAGGAGATTCTGCAAACCCAACCGCTTTGATAAGAAGTTCCTTATTTTTGGCTCAAAACCCGAAGAGCAGCAGGACAGGTCAGTGCATTTGCTGGCTGTTATTATATATATATACATTTCCAATGTTATTTTCACATTCTCTGATTATTTTTGCATTTCACAGTGTTCCCTTTAAAGCTTCAATCACCAGTATTCTGTGGAAAGCCAATGATATTCTCCTCTTGGTGGCAGAGGTACTATGAAAAAATATTAAGAGTGTCTGTTTTATGCAAATAATGTGTTAAAACAGTTGATTTTGGACTGAGCTGTGTGTCACCATCAGGAGTTCTATAAGAAGAAAGAGCGCCGCCCTATCACTCGGCCTGAGCAACTGCAGGAGACATTTGATCAGTGTGCAGAGGAGATTCACAAAAGACTTCTTATCTACCAGAGCCAGTCACATGATTACAACAACAGCTGTCTGCAAGGTTAACCCATGAGATATTGTCCAAAGTGTTGCTTACAAAAAGAAGGCAAAAAAAGTTGACCAATTACAATGCATTTATCATGATGATGTCACTGTTTGATGATACTATTCACTTGTTAAGTCTGACGTCAAAGGTCACTATTTCTGCCATCATTTATTTACCCTCAAGTTGATCCAAACATGTTTGATTTTTTTTTCTTCTGCTGAACACAAAAGATATTCTGAAAAATGTGGGTAACCAAAGATGGACCCCATTGACATCCGTAGTATTTTTTTGTCATACTATATACAGTATATTGCCAAAAGTCTTGGGACACCCCCTTCTAATGAACAGCTTTGACTACTTTAGTCATTACCATGAGTACAATGTTTAAGCATATAATGATATTCTTGGGAATTGCGTGCTTCTAATTTTATAGCAAGTCACACCAGAGGTGTTCAGCTGGGATTAGGTCTTGGCTTTCTGCAGACCAGTCAAGTTCTTCCACACTGACTGAATCATCATTTCTCTTTGATCCTTGCCTTATTCGCAGATGCATTGTCATGTTAGAATAGAAAACGTTCCTGTCCAAACTGTTGCTATAAAATTAGAAGCACACAAATCCCTAGAATATCATTATATGCTTAAACATTAAGATTTGTACTCATGGAAATTACTAAATTAGTCAAAATTTCATTAAAAGGGGGGACCCAATACTTTTGGCAATTCAGTGTATGTCAGTGGGACCAGCAACTGTTTGGTTTCTTCAAAATATATTTTTTGTTCAATAGAAGAAAAATGCTCATACAGGTTTGCAAAAGATAATGTTGAACAGGTAAAATACAATGGTTTGAAATATCAGTACCATAGGATGCCTTGCAATCCTGTAATAACAATAACAGAGATCTGATTACAAGACAAAACAATGTGCATTTTTAATATTTATGACAATATGTGATACTTTTCACTCCATGTAGAATTTCAGCTGCAGTTGAAGGCCATTGAAGAGTTTCTGTCCAGCGTACCTGAGAAGCTTTTTTCTAAACTAAGAGATCAATACCTTGAGGAGCTGATGCAAAACATGACACAAATTGAACACCAGTTTCAACTAGCTCAGCAGCAGAGTGAACAAAAGAGGGTATGTGAACAAATGCAGAACAATGGTGACAGCAGAGGAAATTATGCATCATCATATATCATCCTGTCTTATCAAGTTCCTCCGATGTAGTCCCTCTGAGGAAGAAGGTTTAAACTGTCACAGTGAAAGAGTACTATTATCTACTTCTGATATTTGCACACATGTTTTGTGGCCTGCTGTCATAGAGGGAGCACAGTGGTCAGTTGCGTGTGCGTCTGAGCCATCCGGCCTGTGAGACAGAACTGAAGCAACTGGTGCTGGCTGAGGAGGAGAGACAGACAAAGCAGAGACAAGCCATCCAAAATACCAGACAGGAAGTTCAGGTTACAGACTTGGTGCTTTAACTCAAATCATTTCTGTTCTGCTTTTATTGTTTTGTTTTAAATCACAAAAGTTAAACTTGGTCTTCTTGTTTCTGGAAAGGCCTGTGCTCTAAAAATGCCGAGAGGAATTTGTCACTGCTCTTGCCAGGTTGGCGGAGACCTTGCTCTTCCAATTCGATAACCTCATAACCATTCATGAGGTTCAAGTGGGATGTGAGTTTATGAATTAATGGATGGAAATGTAGATGGTGCCACAGCACAGGTCTTATAGTTACAATCAGTGTTGGTGTTGACACATAATAAAATATTAATATAATTATAGGAAATAGGTAATCACATTTTTTTTTTGCTGAAAAAAGTAGTAGTATTTGAATATATATGCACAATTGTATTGCATTGTTGTCTTTCAAACATGTTATCAGCTAAGGACAAAAAAAAAAAACTATTTTCCCCTATGCAATATGACTATAAAATAATAGCAATCATAAAGCTTTTATTTTGGCAGGGAACTGCAATGAGACTTTAAAGCTTACCTTTTGTTGACAGATTTATAAATGTGGGAATACAACTTTTAAAAACATACTTTTCATAAAAAGTAACAATGAAACTAGTTATTTTCTTTAGGAGTTACACAATAGTGCAACACATTACTTTCAAAACAATATTCTGCAACACTCCTTACAATTAATTTACTGACTAACCTGAATGTCTTTTGGAAAAGCAGATCCTGAACAAAAGAAAGCGAATATTACTACACTCATCCGCCAAACACAAACGGACCTGCTGGAAGACAAGAGCAGTACTCTGATGCAGAAAGGCAGCAGGTATGGAACTACTTTACTCAAAACAGATGTCTTTCAAGCACCATTAATTATGAATGTTAAATGCTGAATTGCATGTATTGTTTGGTAGAACATGGTCAGGCATTTATTATTTTGGATCCACCGATGACAGCTCATTTCATAAACAATCTCAGGAAACGGCCACCATCACAACTGCTAAAACCACACTAGGGCATCTTAAGGCCATTGAGGAGCGGGACGTAGTGCACAAGGTAAGTTAATTTCAAACGAGCTGGATATATCATTTGTTCTGGTCTAAATGTGCCTGATAAGAGCATGAAATAGTGTTTTGTGCTTAGTACAATAGGATCAACATACAACAGCTGTAAACGAGCTCTATTGAGCTGTAAAGTGCCTGCATTTCAAATGAGGCTGTGACATGATAGTTCATCCATTCAGAGGCCAGTCACATCATGGATTAGTCATTTGCAAGGTGTAGCCATTTTTGTTTTAATTTTGGTTTGCACCTAAAGACCTGCAGGTTGAATTTTAAAGGTATCGATCACCCAAAATGAAACTTGGTCATCATTTACTCACTGTAACTTGTTCCAAACCCGTATGAGTGTCAGTTTCTTCTGTTCAAAAGAATACGAACATACGTAAATATATATATTTTTTAAAGTGTTCTGCTTGTGAAACTGTTAATCTTCCCCCAGCACTATGGGCAGAGGCTTCAGAAGGAGCTGTTCAAAGCCCAGCGAGAGTGTGACGCTCAGGAAAGACAGCTGCAGCAGTGGCATGACCACTGGCAGAGTCAGCTAAAAACCCTCGCTTCACTCAACTCTGAATGACCGTGAGACATTGATGAACACTGACAATCTAAGCCGAGGCATTAAACACCCTCAAAGAGAAGGGCACTGCACTACACTACAGACTTGTCTTTCCACTGTGCTAACTCAACATTTACATGCGAATCTGTTCCATGTTGTTGGATTCATGCAATGATTAAAATAATGGCTGCTATGAATAGGCTAATACAAAGTTTGATGATATAGAAAGTGTTTATTCCATATTTTCAAGTTTAATTTGTTAGTGCTGTGCAAGGATTAAATAAAAGATAATAAAAAAAATGCTACCTGTCTTATTAGTTTTACAAGTACCTAAAAAATACAATAAAACTGCCATACAAACAGAATAATGTGTAAACATAAAAGCATGATAAATTAAGCACTAAATAGTGCTTTACAGTCCATTTGGTTTAGAGTTTTGAGATTGAGCAGCATGAGTTCTCATTAAAGAGTTTTTTTTCACATTTTGAAGTTTGGGTACTCTAGAAACTGTATTTCACAGATCTCTGGAAAGCCAGCAGCACTACCAGCTCACATCATCGTGAACTTACTGAAGCTCCCGTTCTTAATGGATTTCAGCGTTTTCTTAGGAGAATATCCCAGCTCTCTCTCCAGCGCAGTGCAGCAAGCTCGTCTGACGATAATGCTGGCTGGCCGTAGGTCAGAGGACTCAGGTTGTGGTAGGACACGTATACTGAACAAAGGACTGCCAGAATAGCACCACCGAATGCTTTCCTTTGAGCTGGGGATCTGAGAAACAGCATGACATACAGATGTGATTTACACTGGTGTGACACAATGATAAAGACACAGGTTTCATTCACATACACCATGATTCAAAACTCTTGAGTTAGTAACATTTGTTTTATACTTTCATACTTTTATTCAGCAAGCATGCATTTAAATTAACCAAAAATATTCATAATGATAGAAGATTTCTATTTTAAACGAATGCTGTTTCTTAAACTTTCTATTTATCAAAGAATCCTGAAAAAAATTGGGTGTTTGCTCAAAAATATTAAGCAGCACAACTATTTTCAACAATGATGATGAGAAATGTTCCTTGAGCAGCAAATGAGCATATTATAATGATTTCTGAAGGATTGGGTGACTAAGACTGGAGTAATGATGCTGAGCAATATATTCAAATACAAAACAGTTATTGTAAATTGTAATAATATTCACATTATTACAGTTTGCACCGTTTTAATGATAGGTGAGCATAAGACATTTCTTTCTAAAACATTACATGATTGATTTGATGATAGTGATGATTTTCAGACAGAAATTAGAACTTATACCTCAATACGTGGATGTACAGGTGCTCTATGACTACAGGTATCTGCAAGATCTTGAAGGTGAGTGCTGGAAGATAGTGATACAGAAACAAAGTCTTCTCCATTAGGAAGAACGGCAGGTAATTCACTGCCCAGCCTCCAAAACAAATGACACCAGCCAAAACCAGCTGCTCCCAAGAGTCTAAGAGAGAAGAAAAAGCGTGAAAATATCAGTTGATGGTAAAGCAAACATCTCTATTATTATTACTCACAGTTAATATCAGAAAATAAACTCCATCCCCAATATTGAACTACTTTGTGCAACCCTCACTGCGACGAACATGAATGATGCATCATATGGCAGTACTTCCAGGCACAAACCTTGAGGAATGTCTTCAACTTTCCTCCGTCGTCTTAGTAAGTAGGTTAGAAACATAAGACAGTAAACAACCAGTGAAAGGTTTGCAATGGTCCAATTAACAATATTCCCAATCAGCTGAATTTGTGCCTATATTAAAAATAGAAAAGATTAGATTAGCCCATTATCATTCAGTCACACACAAAGACATAAAAGAAAAACAACAGAATGATGTTGACATACATTACTTGAAGGATGAAGCCAGTAGGCAATGTTGGTGTCCATCGTGATCCATTCAAGAGGCGATGAACTATATTTGTGCTCAGACTCTTCATTCTTTACTGTCAGCATCTTCCACTGTTACTCAAACATACAACACCAGCTTTAAATGGCTTTTCTGATGATTGACATCAGGACCATTATTCATATTTAATATTCACCTGCAGCTCAAGAAATTTGGCCATAAAAGTGAGGTTTCTCTTGATGTCGCTGTGGGTAGGTGATTTCAACTCCAACTCCCTTTCCTTCTGTTCCTGACCTGTATAGATGTGAATTTAATCAAGGAAGACCACAGAAGCAGTATGAAAACATATACAGATGTTAATTCTCATACTTCTGCCATAGCGATGCTCCTCCACGTTCCACATGCCGCTCTGCTGGTAGCTTTTATGAATCTTATCCCCAACCACCTCCAGCTGTTTGAAACCCCACTCCGGCAGAGATGCTCCACTCATCTGCAGAACAGGTATAATAACACTGTGAGAGAGATACTCCACCCAAAAATGCATATTCTGTCATCACCCTGATTTTGCTTTAAAGCTGTATGACTATCTTTCTTCTGTGGAACACAAAAGAAGATGTTTTGGGAAATGTCTCAGGGTTTTTGGGGGCTCCAATGTTGTTTGGTTATCATTCCCAACATTCTTCAAAACAGCATCTTTTAGGTTCCATGGAAGACAGAAAGTCACACAGGTCTGGGACAACATGAGGGTGAGTCAATATTGATACAATACAACAAACACTATTGACATACCTGTACACACACACACAACTGTACTAATATACACCTTTAAAACAGCTGAAGTGTTCACATGGACTAGTCGCACCTCTGATAAAATAGTCTTCCAGATCTCTCTATCGGACTCCCTGTTCACTATGTCCTACAGTGCAATGAAAATAATCTATCATAAAACACATTTCCAGTAAATGTGAACATAGACTTATGGGTCTCAGATCTTACCACTCTCCATAGATTCTGAGCTGGCATAGACACATTAAAGTCTATGTAGCCAGACACTTCCTGTGAGTGAGGACTCATGGGGGCTGCAACATCATGTCTTGAAAACAAAGCATAGACAGGTTATTGTAATCTTAAACAGATTACAAAAATATCATTATAATTATTAACTGATAATGAAATATCAAAATTTGACAAAATGTATTTTAATTGATACTAATGTAAATAAAAACAATGTTAAATAAAACTTGAACAAATCTAATTTTGGTGGATTATATTACGTGTTCAGGTAGTGAGAGGTCATTCCATGTAGCAGCTGAATAATATCTCCATTCCTGACAGGTCTGGGTGGGCTGCTGACCATGAGACTGTGCCTGGGGTTTAAAATGACAATTACAATATATGTCAAATATTTACCTGCAGCCCACATATGGGTCATATGAATATCACTAAATTGTTTTTAGTAATGCTATATATATTAAAGGGATTGTTCACCCCAAAATTTTAATTAGCTGAAAATGTACTCAACCTCAGGCCATCCAAAATGTAGATGAGATTGTTTCTTCTTGAGAACAGATCTGGAGAAATTTAGCATCACATCACGTGTCCTTCTGCAGTGAATGGGTGCCGTCAGAATGACAGTCCAAACAGCTGATAAAACATCATTTTAAGAAATTCACACGACTCCCGTCCATCAATTAATGCAAAAATCTGCATCTTTGTAATAAATTCATCAGACACTTAACTTATCCATTGTTTCTGGCTAAAATAATAAAAAAGTCAAGATTAAATCAATATGCCAGTGGATTTTGATGTAAGAGGACAACAGGGGACAGACTTTTTCACTGGAGGAAGCATTATTATAGATCATACACTTATACTTCGGCCAGTTAAAAGTTAAAATAAACACGCAGCCTTTCACATCAAAATATGTTAATTGATGGACTGGGGTCTTGTGGATTCTTGCATTGTTTATATCAGCTGCTGAACTCTGATTATTTCGGCACCCGCACACTTCTAAATTTCTCAGACTTGTCTACATCTTGGATCATTAGCGAGTCAGTAAATGTTCAGCCATTTATTTTCAAATTTTGGGTGAACTATTCTTTTAAATCCACATACCGCCCGGGGTCTTTAATAATCCACCAGTTGTTGACATCTTTAAAAGGATAGCAAGTCACCTGCTGCTGGTGGGAGCTACCACGGCCATTTTCATACCTTTAAGCATAGATCATTAGTAAAGATCAGCATGAACATGTGGTTGTTTAGGATTATGTCACCTTGAACATACGGCTTTGTGAAAGAGTCCTGATGTCTCACCTGACTGGATAGTTAGCCTTGTGGGAGTGAAGCCAACATGGAACAGGTTTACTGGACACGGTGCGGAGAGTGACCTGTGAGCCGAATGCAACATCCAAGGGCTGCCCCTGAGTGATCCGCGCTAAACCGCCCTTTACAGGAGAAATAAAGGAGATGTTGACCACTCAGATAGGTGATGAGTACACTGCGGATTAAACCAAATCTGGTTAAATACATTATGCACATTCGGTGTCAGTATTTATTTTTAAAGAAATCATCTTTTATTCAGCAAGGAAATTGTTCAAAGGTGATAATGAAACATAACAAAAATCTATTAAATGTTAAAATAAATGTTGTTTTATCGATCTATTTATTAAATAATCATGAGGAAAAAAAATAAGACTGTTTCCACATAAATATTAAGCAGCACAGCTGTTTTCAGTATTGATGATAATAAGAAAAGTTTAGGCATGATTTCTGAAAGATCATGTGACAGTGAAGTAATGGCTGCTGAAAATTCAGCTTTGGCATCAAAAGAATAAATGACTATTTTAAATATATTAAAATAAAAAATCAGTTTAAATTGTAACATTATTTCACAATATTGCTGTTTTTCTGTGCTTTGATCAAATGAATGGTGGGCATTAAACATAAGAGACACACCGAGCGTAATCTTTTGAATTTCCAAGAAACTGATCTGTACCTCTAGACTTGCTTGGAAAGCACTGCTCATCATCTGGTCATGTGGTCCACTGCGATACAGCAATGTAAGATGGATGTAGAAAAACCCAAGGTACATGATGACGGGTAACACCACAAGAGCCAGGAAGCGAAGCAAAATCTGCACCACTACTTTGCCCTTTTCACACAGATCCCAAAATCATAATGTGCAAAATCATAGTGCTGTAAAACCCAACAATATTATGCAACTAAAACTCACATGGCTTAAAGTTCGATCTCCAATGACATGCCAGGTGTGTACAGCTGCCAGGCCTAGCAGTAAAATGTATGTGAACAAACCCATGTACTTCACCCTGAAAAACAAGCAGAAAAAGACAACTCAACCATTTGGCACTACTTCAATTTCATTGTAGAGCAATTCAAACTAGATTTTTACACTTTCTGAAGAAAACATCAGTGGTGCTTCACAAAAGTAAACAAGCATGTTCAAAAAAACTTTATGACTCTACAACATACCCAATTCCACATGCACAACTGACCCCACAGGTCACGAGCCAAAACCACCTAAAAGATGAACTGAAACAAGAGAAAGCACATGACACATATATTACCATGAAATTAGGGCAAATAGCATTACAGTCACAGAAGGCTGATTAGACAATCCATTTACGAAAAAGATATCAAGAATTCTTACTTGTGTGCTTTGTGGAAGCGGAGGTAGACAGCACAGCTAACAGCAGGAAAAAGATTAGAACAGACTCCATCAGCATGAAGCGTGATTGCACAATCAAGGAGTTTTCTGTAAAAATGAAACAAACTATTTAACGTACAGAAACCGGCAGGAAAACCCATCATTAGGCAATGACTTGAAAACGATATGCTAAGCACTTACCCACGAGGAGGAGCACACAGGCCCCTAGTGCTGAGAATGGGAATATCCGAGCTCCACCACCAGAAGATAAGCAAGAGGTATACACAAAGAGCCAGCGAGGGCCGGTATTACCCGAAGACTCCAAACAGGAACATTACTGGTGTATTCTACAATAGACCCACAATAAATAAGAGTAATGCAATTACTAATTCTGTGTTGTGTAAAATAAAAGGAAAGTTCAAATGTTGTCTTGACAAAGCCTTGCCTGAACATTGATGACAGTTGTTAAGGTTACAGAAGTCTTAGTATGTCATGTAGCTTGATGCAATGTAAATGTGTAATGTGTGGGGTGTTAAACAATGGGGTGTCTTCAAGTCAAAAATGTTAAGATCTACTGGTCTAGAACAAGGGATTTGACATTTACTGTGTGATCTCAATAGTGTGAGTGTAAAAAATGTGAAAATATGAATTCAAAATTCAAGTCATGTTTCACTGCTCATCTCTAAATTTAAAACCAGTGTATATAACTTTGTGCATCAATAATGATTATATTACTGACTTTGAAATGTACACATCATAGTAAAGTATTTAGTCAAATGTTTCACTGTTCATCTCATATTTAAAAAAAATAATAATATCCAATGTATATGACTTTGTGCATCAATAATGATTATTTTAATGGCCTTGACATGAACGCATCATAGCAAAGTACGTAAATACCCTGAATCAGGCCCTTTCTTTCAGAACATGCTTCACAACTCCTTGTTCAGGCTCTTGTTCTGTCCAGACTTGACTATTGCAATGCTCTCTTGGCAGGTCTTCCAGCCAGTTCCATCAAACCTCTACAATTAATCCAGAACGCGAGAGCAAGATGGATTCTTAATGAGCCAAAAAAAAGACCGCACGTCACACCTCTGTTCATCAATTTGCACTGGCTACCAATAGCTGCTCGCATTAAATTCAAGGCATTAATGTTTGCCTACAGAACCACCTCTGGCTCTGCACCCCTTTACCTAAATTCATTACTTCAGACTTATATGCCCTCTAGAAGCTTGCGTTCTGCAAGTGAACGACGCATTACTGTACCATCCCAAAGAGGCACAAAATCACTTTCACAGACTTTTTCATTTACTGTTCCCATCTGGTGGAATGACCTGCCTAACTCAATCCGAGCAGCTGAATTCTTACTCATCTTCAAGAAACGGCTAAAAACATCTCTTCCATCTTTATTTGATGCTCTAACTTTCTTTATTTTAATTATATTTAAAAAAACAACACTAGCTTTTCTAATGTTTTTGTATTAGAAAACACTATTTGTTTTCTTTATTATACAATTAACAAAAGCAAAAAAAGGTCTCTAACACTAGCTTGCTTATTCTTTTTCTATTCTGTCTGTATTCTTTTTATTTATTATATAATAAAAATAAATATTGCTACATGTAATAACTGAGACTTGTCATAGCACTTGCATATCATTGCTCTTTTGTTGATTTGATTGCTTCCATTGTTCTCATTTGGATACAAGCATCTGCTAAATGACCAAATTTAAATGTAATGTACATTAATACAGCACTATATACAGTGTATACGACCAGACTTAAAATGCAACACAATATCTAACAGGGGCTCTGTTCTCTGACTCTCTACCATCTACCAAGTGGCCCTAAAATAGTTTAACATACTGTAACTCCTCCAGAAAAAGCTAAACTGGCTTAGAGACCGTAAAAACTGGAAGGTATGTATATGGAGAGTTATTTGGCTTTGTCAACCCAACATAAACCTGTATGAGATGATCACCTGCTCCAATCCTGTTCCAAACAAAGTTGCCATCAAATCCTCCTAAATACGCTGTAAAGATAAATAATATGCATTAGTAAATATACACAAAGTGGCTTCATTCATGAATAAAATGTATAAAGTATCAAAAGTCTTCTCACCGCCTAAAGCTAGTATCATGTGGCCAAAAGGTGGACCACTCTCATCAATGAAAAACACTTGCTTCATGTACAGAGACAGGAACTGTCCGTAATAGACTTCATCAAACCTGTAGCAGCATGGACAAATGATATGTGAATTTATTTTAAAACACAAAATTAAAAGATTAAAAAATTAAACGAGGACTACTTACACAACAGCTTTAGGAAAGTGAATGCCATACAGTCTGGTCACGAGCGCTGAGACGGTCACAGCCACCAGCAGCAGATTGATCTCCACCGTCACACTGATGACGGGCAGTTTCACACACTGCATGCTGCCTGACTAACATTCAGAAAACATACCGTTATTACTATATACATTCTCATTTATTTCGCATATATAAACGTGCAGAATCCGGCATGCAAAAGCATTTACTTATTATGTAAATGCATGTAGTTAATTTACCTTGATCCAATTAGAATTAGTTGTGAATTTCTCAATAGTTTCGGAATCATTGGTAAACACTGCTGCTTTCGCGACTAACGTTAGATGTTCTGTGACTTTCAGCAAAATGTAATGAATACCGACCTTCGCTAAAACTTGACTTTATTGAAATATATATATATATGTATGTATATATATACACAGCTGTGTCCCTGAAGCGACAGGTTTAGTCTTCACCGTAAAAACACTCAAATTTGTAAATAAACCAACGTACGTTTGTAGCCTATGTGCTCAAGTGTTTCCGGGCAGTACTGCCCACATTTCAAAATAAAAGTGCAAACATTCCTGCACTTTATATGAATCCCTTGTTATGCAATGACGCGCAACAGTATTTGGGCACGTAAATCAAATACTGAAAATATCAAGTGCATTTATTTGAAAGCAAAATAAACAAATCGTAAAATATTATGAACTATATATAAATATTTTAGCAAGAGATAAGATACAAAATGGAGAACTGACTTTATACATTCACTAAAAAAATTATGTAATCAAAGTAATTGTAAATGTTTAATAAAAATATCTGAAAAACGAATCAGAATAAAGGTCTTGCATCATTTGTTTAGCACTTTTATTATTATTATGTATGCATTTTAAAGTTATACAGTTATTATGTGACCTACTTTGCTATGAGTAATGATTGTGAGAGAAAATAAATAAATCAAACAAATACTGTAAGTGTGTGAAACAACTGTCACATCCATTGATCCATCATTTTTTTAAATCACGTGTTTTATGTGCTGTATGAGTCATGGGGATGCTGAAGCCTATCCAACATATATCTGACACAAATACATTCAAATGACCTTGATAATTCATGACTTTATTTAAACATTTAATAAAAAAACATCTGACAAATCACAGTTCAGGGAAATATTTTCACAGTTCAAAGAAAAAAAAGAAATACTTTTTTTGCATTTCAACATTGATGAAACGTGAAGCTACATGAACTGCTCTCCTAACAGAATGGAGTGTAAAGTAAACAACAAACCCATAAGGAATACACATTCACAAACATTTGCTACTTAAAAGATATTCAAATAATGCTACAAAGGTTGCAGTTACAACATACATTGCTGTGAGATTCAAAGAAGACTTAATACAATTCAAAGAGTTTTCTTGGAAATAAAAACAAGGGTCGTTTGTGGCAGATACTCTGTAATTGGCAGAAACAATGTGGCAGATACTCTATAATTTGGAAAAATGCAATCACAAAACATGTCTCAAACTCAAACTATAAAAGGTATACGGTATGTAATGGAAGCACATAATGCACATTGGAAAAATGTTTCACACAAAACACTTATGGTGTGTGAGCACCTGTGTACTCTGAAAATGAGGAACAAATTAGATAAATTTAGCATCTAATCCAGAACCAAACTGAATGCAGTGGACTGTTGCATTTTCATATAATTGAATATAAAAATAGTGCTATACATTAAAAACTACCTCTATAATAAATTTGCAATGCATAATATTGGAAAAAAATTTAAAACGTGTCTAAACCAAAGATATTATAGCTAGATATTTATCAACTAAATGTTACACTGAACATGCTTATTTCAGTAAATCCAGGGATAGGAAACGTCGGTCCTGGAGTGCCGCTGTCCTGCAGAGTTTAGCTCCAGCCCTTATCAATCACACCCAAACAAGCTAATCAAGAGGTGTGTTTGATTTGAAGCAGCGGTGTGCAGAATGATCACTGTGTGACATCAAAGTACCGCGAGAGCAATTGGAAAGCATAATGATCCGTCTGCACTTTTATCACTCTCGTGGTACTTTGATGTCACACAGGGATCATTCTGCACAGCGCTGCTTCAAGTCGAACACACCTAAGGTCTTCAGAATGACTAGGGTTACAGGCAGGTGAGGTTTTTTCAGGGTTGGAGCTAAACTCTGCAGGACATCGGCACTCCAGGACCGACGTTCTACCCATGTCCTAATCTAAGAAACACCTGTTTTATAAAATCCCAAATATTTCAGAAAAAATATATAAAATATAGTTGTTGAAAATAGTTTGCATTATTGTGCATATGAAAATGTAATAGAAAATTTCACATTATGCATATAATTGGTTAGTCCCTTAAGCAATGCATAGGTGGCTTGTACTAAAACAAGAGCCACAAATCACTAATCTGCTAAACAATTCTTGCCCTAACATGGCGTTTTAATCTGCGTGCTGATGTTGAGTCAGTAATGGCTTTTCTTTTCCTCTGATGTCTCTGTTTCGCTGTTTGATCTACTTCTGATTCAGAATTTGATTCATCTTCCTTAGTTTTGGATTCATGCATTTGTAGCCTCATTGATTTTCGTCTGGTTGAAGCAGTAGTTGAGCTACTCTGAACAACATGCTTTCCAATGGCAAGACCTTTCTCATTGTCATCAGAGATATTTTCTTCACCTTTCTCATGTTTTTCTGCAGATGTGAATATCTCTTTTGGAGCCTCCATCACCACTCTGTTCTCTTCATCGGCTTTGTTTTTTCCTTGATCAGAAGTTCCCTCTATCTCCAATGCTAACGCGAATCGCTCATTTGTACTGGACTCAAGATCTACATGTTGCTCTATCACCTCCTCTACTATTTCATCTGTCATAACGTCTTCTTGGTCCTCATCTGCCTGGGTTTTATTTATTCTGCTCTGTTTTTGCTCCTCTTGAGATTCACCTACATCCTGAACCTCCCCCTCTACATCTTTTTGTGTTTTATCCATTTCCACCAGAATTTCATTTTCAGTTATTTTAATTAAGGTCATATTCTCATCTTCTTCAACATCTGTAGATATTTCAGGCAAAGCTTCATCCACCCTTAACGTTTTTGCTGTCATTGAAGAAGTTTCTTCATTTATACTCATCTTTTCTTCTTTTACTGGTTCCAACTCTGCTTTGTGGAGACGTGCAGATGTTCTAGTCTTCTGTGTAGATGTGACTGATTGTGAACTGATCCTTAGACTTCTCCTTGTGCTCCTTTCATTTTTATTTTCATTGGTTTCAGAGCTTTCTATCTGCAATATCTCTTCCTCTGCTTGAAGGGTTGCCTCCTCTAAACCGTATGTTTGCTCCTTGTTAACCACTGAAACTTCATCCATCCCCATGGGTTTTTCTGTTTCAGCTGTTTCTTTCTCATTTTCAACAGACAGCTCATTGTCCTGTTGTTCTAAATTGACTTTGTCTCTTTCCATCTCAGGAGTTACCTCATTCCCTAAATTTGTTTCCTTGTTCTCCACGTTGTTAATTTCTTCAAATCCTTGTTCTGTTACGTTCTCATCAGGTTCTCCTTCTATAAGTGAGACAATGTTCTCAGTAGCTTCTACAGTTGTTTTTTGAAGTGTTTCCTCTTCATCTATTTCTACTCCTTTATGCACTTCTTCATCTCCTTTTCCTGTTTGTTGGACTGTTCCAGTTTTATCTTCAAAAACTTCAGCCTCTTGTCTTTTTACTTGTCTAGATTTCTTTATTGGTGGAGACTGAATTTTTACTGCCTCTTCGTGAGGTTCTGCTTCTGTAGGTTTGTCCTCTTCTACAATCTGAGATGCCTTCTCTTTATAATTTATTTCTTCACCCATCAGCAGTTCAGAAGCCTCAGGTGCAACAGCTGTAGTTTCTTCAACATTTGTGTTTGTCATTTCATCAAGACTTTTCATGTTGCTCTCTACTGTAATTATTGGCATCCACACATTTACAGTCGCTTCGGTTGTTTCTGAGGTCTCTTCGTGTTCATTTCTACTCATATTTGTCTCTTTCACTGGGTCCAACTCTACTTTGTGGAGACGTGTAGATTTTCTTGTTTTCTGTGTAGCTGTGACTGATTTCGCACTGAGCCTGTGACTTCTCCTTGTGATCCTTTCATTGTTACTTTGATCTGTTTCAGTGCTTTCCCCCAGTGAGAATTCCTCCTCTATTTGAATGGTGGTCCCCCCTACAACGTGTGCTTGCTCCTTGCTAACCACAGGATCAATCTGCAGTTGTATTACCGGAGTACCATCATCATTTTCTCCCTCCTCATCAGGTTCTGCTTCTGCCAGTGAGACCTGTACGACTTTCTCCTCTATTTGGATGGTGGTCCCCCCTACAACGAATGTTTGATCTTTGCCAAACACTGGGTCAATCTCCATGGATTTTTCTGTGTCCGTTGATTCTTTGTCATTTTTAACCAATGGCTCATTTTGCTGTTGCTCTAAATTGGCTTCTTCTTCCACCTCAGGTGTCTCCTCAACTGTATCTTTTGTCACAGCTAAATTTGTTTTCTTGTTCTCTATCTTGTTGGTTTCTTCAGCTCCTTTTTTTACTACATCATCTTCAGGTTCTGCTTCTACAAATGGGATGACCTCAGTAGTCTCTACAGTTGATTTCTTAAGTGTTTCCTGCATTTCATCAACTACATTTCCTCTTATTGGAAGGTTTCTAGTTTTATTCTCAAAAGCTTCAGCCTCTTGTTTTTGTAAACGTCTTGATTTTCGTCTAGGTGGAGAATGAATTTGTATAGTTCTACGCCTGAGAATTCTCTCTGTGCTGACTGATGCCTCCTCTTCTAAGACTTCCTGGACAGCTTCCGATGCCTCCTGAGCAAGACCACTCATTTCTATGTCACTGTCTGTTTGCTTTTCTTTAAAAGTAATATTGTGATCTTTTTCTGCCTCCTCAATTATGTTTGTTTCATCAGCCATTGTTGTTGTTTTTTCAGGATGCTCTCCAGAATTTACTGCTTCTTCCACATTCTCATCTACAGCCCTATAAACTTCTACGGTCTCTGTTACTTTTAAGTCATTTTTTCTTCCAAATCTTCTGTTGGTTTTTGCTCCTCAAATGTCATATCTTGTTTATCGGGTTCATTCTGTTCTTCAACTGTGTTTTCATCCTCCATTTTGTCTTTCTCAAGGGTCTTTTCAGCGTCTTCCTCTTTTTGTAGTTGTTCTTGCTGTTCTTCCTCTTCTGATGTCAGATTACATAGTTGATATTCACTATTATCTGGTTTATCCTGTTCCAGTTTTTCCTCTGTCTGGCAATTCGTTAGGACTTCTGGAGTGTCACTCTCTCCTTCTGTATTTTGGGAAAGTTTGTTTAAATCTACAAGTACTACTGTGGCTCTCTGCAGTTGTATTACTGGAGTACCATCATCTTTTTCTCCCTCCTCATCGGGTTCTGCTTCTGCCAGTGAGACCTGTGCGACTTTCTCCTCTATTTGGATGGTGGTCCCCCCTACAACGAATGTTTGATCTTTGCCAAACACTGGGTCAATCTCCATGAATTTTTCTATGTCCGTTGTTTCATTGTCATTTTTAACCAATGGCTCATTTTGCTGTTGCTCTAAATTGGCTTCTTCTTCCACCTCAGGTGTCTTCTCAACAGTATCTTTTTTCACAGCTAAATTTTTTTCTTGTTCTCCATCTTGTTGATTTCTTCAGCTCCTTTTTCTACTACATCATCTTCAGGTTCTGCTTCTACAAATGGGATGACCTCAGTAGTCTCTACAGTTGATTTCTTAAGTGTTTCCTGCATTTCATCAACTACTTTTCCTCTTATTGGGAGGTTTCTAGTTTTATCTTCAAAAGCTTCAGCCTCTTGTTTTTGTAAACGTCTTGATTTTCGTCTAGGTGGAGAATGAATTTGTATAGTTCTACGCCTGAGAATTCTCTCTGTGCTGACTGATGCCTCCTCTTCTAAGACTTCCTGGACAGCTTCCGATGCCTCCTGAGCAAGACCACTCATTTCTATGTCACTGTCTGTTTGCTTTTCTTTAAAAGTAATATTGTGATCTTTTTCTGCCTCCTCAATTATGTTTGTTTCATCAGCCATTGTGTTTGTTTTTTCAGGATGCTCTCCAGAATTTACTGCTTCTTCCACATTCTCATCTACAGCCCTATAAACTTCTACGGTCTCTGTTACTTTTAAGTCATTTTGTTCTTCCAAATCTTCTATGGGTGTTTGCTCCTGAAATGTCCTGTATTGTTTATCGGGTTCATTCTGTTCTTCAACTGTGTTTTCATCCTCCATTGTGTCTTTCTGTAATTGTAATTGTTCTAGCTGTTCTTCTTCTTCTGATCTCAGATTACATAGTTGATATTCACTGTTATCTGGTTTATCCTGTCCCAGTTTTTCCTCTTCATCTTTTTCTCTCTCCTCATCAGGTTCTGCTTCTGCCAGTGAGACCTCTGATACTTTCTCCTCTATTTGGATGGTGGTCCCCCCTACCATGTAAGTTTGCTCTTTGCCAACCACTGGGTCAATCTCCATGGATGTTTCTGTCTCAGCTGTGTCTTTGTCATTTTTAACCAATGGCTCATTTTGGCGTTCCTCTAAAGTGGCTTCTTCTCCCACCTCAGATATCTCCTCATCTGTGTCTCTTGTCACAGCTAAATTTGTTTCCTTGTTCTCCATCTTGTTGATTTCTTCAACTACTTTTTCTACTACATTATCTTCAGATCCTGCTTCTACAAGTGGGATCACCTTTTCTGTAGCATCTACAGTTGATGTTTGAGGAACATTCTCTTTATCAACAATTTCTACACCTTGGTCAACCGCATCAGCTTCCTTTTCTGTTATTATGACTATTTCAGTTTTATCTTCAAAAACTTCAGCCCCTTGTTTTTGTATATGTCTAGATTTTCTTCTTGTTGGAGACTGAACTCTTATTGTTCTTCGTCTAAGACTTCGCTGTGTGCTGACTGGTGCCTCCTCTTCTAAGTTTTCTTGAATGGTATTCTCCTGGGCAAGACCGCTCACCCATTCATCCTCATTCTGTTTGTTTTCAATTGTATTGCTTTCAATGCTGCACTCAGCTGGCATTGTGGCCAAATCTTCAGTTGGTTTTTGCTCTTCAAATGTCATGTCTTGTTTATTGAGTTTGTTGTGCTCTTCGACTGTGTTTTCTTCCTCCATTTTCTCGTCCTCATGGGACTTTTCAGTGTCTTCCTGTGTTTGTACTTCTTCTTCTTGTTCCTCCTCTTCTAATGCCAGATTAGACTGTTCTTGTTCACTTTTATCTGGTTCATACAGTTCTAGTTTTTCCTCCGTTTGGAAATGTGTCAGGTTTTCTGAAGCCTCACCCTCTCCTTCTGTATTTTGGGAGAGTTTGCTCAAATCCACAAGTACTACAGTTGCTCTTTGTAATTTTTTTACTGGAGTACCATCATCATTCTCTACCTCTTTGTCAGGTTCTACAAGTGAGACCTTCCATTCAGGACCATCAACAATCTGAAATTCTTTCTCATGATAATCTATTTCTACACCCAAAGGTAGTTTGGAGCTCTCTGGAACTGCAGTTTCCTCAGTATTTGTGTTTACCATTTCATCAAGAATTTCCAATCTTGTCTCAGTTGTAATAATTGGCATACAGACATCTACAGCCTCTTCTGTTATTGCTGATGTTTTTTCATATTCATTTCTACTCATGTTTGGTTTTTCCACTGGCTCCAACTCAGTAAAATGTTCTTCTTTGTTCTCCATCTTGTTGACATCTCGATCCATTTTATCCACTCTCTCTTTTGTCATCAATATTGTATCAGTTATATTCTTGCCCACCACTGTGTGTCTTTCCTGATGTTCAACAGCTGCTTTAGCTTTTTGTTTCAGTGCACATCTAGATTTCTTTATCGGTGAAGTCTGAACTCTTATTGTTTTACGTCTGAGATGTCTTTCTGTGCTGATTGGCACCTCTTCATCCTGGACATGTACTTCCTGAGCAAGACTGCTCATCTCTATATCACTATCCATTTGTCCAGCTAAATTTCCTTCCTTGTTCTCCATCTTTTTAAATTGTTTAACTCTGTTTTCTACATTCTCCTCGGCTTCTGTTTCTATAAGTGGGATTTCCCCAGTAACCTTTGTAATCTGATGTTCTTTCTCGTTATCAGCTATTTCTGCAGCTCTAATGAGTTCAGAACTTCCACATTCAACACTTGCAGTTTCATCAGTATTTGTGTTTGCCTTTTCATTCTCCTCTGAACTTACATCCTCCGCAACAAGTTTTTCCCTCTCAGGGTTTTCATCAGTCCTGAGTTTTGCATCAACTTGAGGCTCATCACTTTCCATCTGTTGAATCACTGCTTTGCTACGTATAGATCTCCTAACATGGGTGATCTTGACTGGATTCAAAGTGCTCCTAAGATATCTAACTGTCACACCAGGGTCAACAGGCTGATCTTTAAGTCTTGTGGATCTACTTGGGATGTCGATAGAGCCTTTCTTTTGAGTTTGATTTCCTTGTCTGGGAAACTTGTCTACTTCATACAAACCTTGCTTATCCTCTTTATCTTGTTCATAGTCATTTTTTTCTGGTTGATCAACTTGGCTTAGAAGAACAACCTCTGTGGTTTCTGATTCTGGCTCATACTCTTGATCTTTGTATGCAGTTGATTGTTCTAGAGTTCTGTTGGCATCAGTTGCTACATCATATCCTTCTGTTGTAGTAGTACAGGCTGGTTCTTCCATAGGTTTGGTGTTTTCTTCAGTTGTTTGTTGCTCAGATGACATGGTGAGTTTAATTTCTTCTTTTTCAGGAATACTGATCCCTCCATGATTATCACCTGCCTCCTTAGGAGAAAGTTCATGCAGATCTACTAGCACAACTTTGGCTTCACTCAATGTCAACATCACAGTGCTATTCTGCACTGTCTTCTCGTCCTCTTCAGGTGTTGTTTTTGATTCCTGTATCTCAGGAGGCTCAACAGTTGACTGTAGTGGTGCTTCTTCTTGGTCTGTTTCTTCTCTCTCCACTAATTCAGAAACTTCAGGAAATACAGTTTCCTCAACCTGTGTAATTTCAACGTCCATGGTAGATACAGTTTCCACTGTAAGCATATCTTTTTCTTTGTATTCCTCAACCTCAGACTCTGCCTTATTTTCATTTTCAATTTGAGCTTCTTGTATATATTCCATAACCTCAGAAACATCATGTTCAGGTTCATCTGTTGATTGTTCAATATCTTCATTTTGCATCATTACTTTGCTGTGATGTTTGGATCTTTGATGGCCTGTTCTCACAGACTTTGGGGTTTTAAGATCTTTTTCAGCAGGCTCATGCCGGAGTCTTTTGGACCTCCTTGAAGGAGTTAAACCTAATGTTCTCTTTTGAGGTAATTTGCTCTTGTTGAAGACCTGTTCTGCCTCATCGTGGCCTAATTTATTTTTACTTGCTTTTTCAATTAGTGTATCCTTGTTTGTCATTGTTTGGTTTGGTTCAGAGACTTCTTTTTCAGCCTCATTTTGTTTGGGCTGGTCACATAAGACCTCTTCAGTAGTAAGGACCTCTCTCACAGAATCTGCCTCCATCTCTATCTGGTCTTTAACTTCCACAGACTGTTGCAGAACTGTGTCTTCATCCTTTGGTTCACTTTTCTCTTGGGCTGTGTTATCATCTCTGTTTTCCTCAATCAGGTCCTTTCCACTTTCTGCCATAACCTCATCTTCTGCTCTTTCTTTATTATCTGTTATTTCCACGTCCCAGCGTACTTGTTCTTTTTCTATTGATTTAGCACAAGTCTCTGATTGCTCTGCCACCTCAGTCTCATTCACAGTTTTTTCCTCTTTCGGTTCATCTGGCATCTGTTTTATTTCCTCCATCTCTGCCTCTGCTTCATCTTCCTCAACCTCTTTGTTCTTTCCTAAATGTTCATTTTTTCCCTCTTCAGTTCCTGTACTCATCTTAACTATTTCTACATCCACCACAGACTGAAGTTGGCTTTGGTCAATAGACCCTACAGTGGCTCCTTGTATATCTATAGTGTACTCCTTAATAACCATTTCACATTCGTCTTTACTACCTCTTTGGTTCTTTATTTCCCCAGCTGTGGTGAGGTGGGTGACTGGACTCCCCTCTGATGTTGCTGAGAAAATGTATTTTTCAATTTCATGAGTCTCCTCTTTCTGTGATTCTCTATGCTCTGCAAAGTTTGTCACAGTTGCAGTTACTGTGTCTACTAAGCTCTGCCAAATTAGAGAAAAGAGATGTTAATTAATTAACTGAAAGTGTGAAAATTAAAAAAGGCCATTTTAAAGTGCATAATAATAATGTTCAAGCTGTTATTACTGAAGCAAACATTATGTTTTTTTAGTTGAATACATACCTTGAGTACCGTTTCTGATTCTTTTACAGAAAAAGTGTTAAGATTTTCCACGGATGCCACCTCGACTGAACTTTCAACTCCTGCCTCAATGTCTTCCACCCTTTGTGAGACATAGTTATTTATATACATAGTGTTGTAATCGATACTGTTATGTGGTATTCTGCTGACAAATAATATGTTACCTGATTACGTTCTCTGAAAGCCTCTCCTCTGAATTTTCTCTGATAGCTCTTCGTTTCAGGTTACTACCTCTGCCACGCCTTGTGACAGGTATGTCATCTACTTCTGTAACAGTGAAGAACATCAGCTAGGTTCGACTGAAGATACTTTTTTGAGCAAATCATTGTTCAACCAACAATTTATACTTGCCTTTGGTAATGTCTATGATGGTCTCCTCCTAGAATTTGAAAGTTGATATCAATGCTAGATATAAGATTCACTTTGTAATATTACTGTATACAAGTTTATTATCTAAACTAGCAGTCAGTTAATATGAGTTTAACCATTCAGCCATTACCTTGATGCATTGGCTGAAAAATCACATGCATCGATCTTGACATTTAGCCTACTGTATATAATAATCAAAATGCTAAAAATTGAATCAGTTGCCAAGTAATTATGTGGGCAACTGCATGCAGAAATCATTTGAAGTTTATTTATAGATATTTGTATTCTCTTAAGTAATATGGTCTCTGGTCACTCACAAACACTGTTTGTTAGTTTTGAATTTTCTGTTGTATTCCAAGTAACCTATATGCTCATGTTAGTATGGGTTTCCTTTCAAGACACTTTTGGCACAATAAACAGTCTGAAGTCTTTCTTCTTTTCCTTGCCTATGATACATTAGAAGAAATATAAAAAATATCCTATAGATTAAATCTTTATTAAACCTATTGTATTTGAAATGGTCTGAATTTCCCAAATCGAGTTTGAATCAAATAGGAAAGCTAACTGAATACATTTTATGTCAAAACAAAGCTAATTAATACATAAATTAGAGTACCACAATCTCCACTGCATATTCAGTGGTTTCCTGAATCTTTGTGATCTCTATTTCCATTGGAGCAGTGGCATAATCTTCATCAAAATCCAGTTTGCTCACAACCTGGTCCTTCTCTGTTAACGAAGTATCACATTATTAGGACTGTAAATCCCTTAAAAATTTAATCAGATTAATCACATGATATGCCAATTAATTCATTAAATTCACCATCACAAATAATTACAAAAAATCAATATTTCTATATCACTGAAGCTAAAAATACAGATATTTTCTTACCTTTTAGCTTCAACTTCTGTAGCCTGTTGGCTATTAGAGTTCTCTGGAAAGGGCTTCCTATTTTCTCGACTTCCCACAGAAACTCCTTTTCTGCTGGATTTATACTGAAGTACTTTTCACAAACTGTAAAGAAAGAGTTAGATGCCAAGAGTAGAAACTAAGAATAATATCTGTTATATGAGAAAATGTGACATTTGATCGGACGTAGGTCTGCTTCTATACCTTTATACATAGGTTCTGAAAGAGGAAATTTTAACCCTATGAACTCATTTCTGAAGCTACCAAAAAAGTCTTCCAGTATCTTTATGGCATGACCCTGGCCACGGTGACACTTCCTGACAAATATTGTGTCCATTACAGGAAGTTGATAGCATTGGGTCACGAAGTTCCTGCATAAGCTACCTGTAAGTGAAGAGAAATATGAAGTAACCAACAAGTAAGGTATGAAATTGTACATGAGGCTTTGAAAAAACTGACATTGCCTTTGGGTTTGAATGAGTAAAAGCCAATGGCCTCTCCTTCCTTCCATAGTATTTTTGCAGCTTCATGCTCACAATGACAAAGAAAAAAAACATCTTCACTGCTCTTCTCGTTTCTCAACACAATTCTGTTGAGAACATAGAGGACTATCCTTTCCCCAAGATTGCTGACCTAGGAAATATATGGCACTAGTTATTAGCATTTACTTATGCAAATTTGCAAAAGAACACATTTTGCTAATGATAACACATTAAGTCATTGATTGAAGCATTATTGGCCTTGAATAAAAATAGAAAACACTGACATTGACCAGGCCTGTTCTTGAGGGCTCTGCTGTTTTAAGAACATCTTCAACCCGCCACCACCGATCCAGCAAATATAGACCTACAACTGCAGATATAATGTAATAAATCTGTTAAAATATACACTGTTAGTATCACAACATGTTAATTATTGCTCTGGTTTTCATCCCTTTTGACTATATTACCTGTGTTATAGTCATCAGGTGAGAACAACGCAAGGATCTTTTTTTCAGTATCTGTTCCATATAGAGGGACAAAACTCACATTGCAGAGTCCAATTTCTATCTGTCACAGAGGCAACATAATTGAAAATGTGAAAATGTTTGTCATAGCAAAATATTTTAAAGTCACATTGTGCAAATGTATTCAACACATTGTTAAAAAAATGGGATTCTTTGGGAAAACACACAAAGCCAATATTCCTAAAAACATAATTAGTCTTTAATTCTTTATTTTGAATAATAAAGTATTTACTTATTTAAAGGGAATTTTTGTTTAGCTATTCCATGAAAATATACATTTTGGAGGGAGAATTTGCAGACAATATACTTGTTCACCTTACCTGTTTGGAATCAGAGAGGCTGAAGTACTCTGTGTTTCTGTAGGGGAGCTGAGACATGTATTCCTCAGCTGTTAGCTCTAAGGTCTCATGATCCACGTTTGTCAGAACATCTACAGGAAATGCCATCCTATGGAAGAAAACAATTGTTTAAAAAAATCACCCTCATATAATATCTAAAAATGTACGTATGCAAGTTCCAAATGATAATGACTGCTTATAACCCATGTATCATAGCTTTTAAACCAACATTTACTGGTAGAAAAAAACATGGTCACATGCTGCATTTAATCAAAATGCAGTAAAACTTTATTTTCATTTCATTTTAGAAATTCAAATCAAAGTTCATTTCAATTTGAATATATTTTTAATGCTTTTTTTGTAAATGGTAAAGCTGAATTTTTAGCAGTCATTACTCCAGCCTTCTGTGTCACATATTCGTTCAGAAATCATTCTGATATGCTGATTTGGTGCCCAAGAAACATTCCTTATTATTAATCACACTTGCTCGGTGTTGTGATTGGCTGTTCGCCGCTGATGTCACACATTCATGTGCACGCACTCCATTAACTCAGGATCAAGCCTGAGTTGACAGAGAAAGTTGATGATCAGCTTCATGGTACCAACAAAGCCAGATTGGAGGGGTTTGGTTAACTCAAAACTTATCCTATAACTCTGAATTTGTTCATCTACAATCATGGTACAGGCCCCAGAACTCGGTCTTGAAACAAATCTACAATAAGCAATGTATTACTTTGTATAGTGAGTGTGACAAATAATGTAGTTGTAGCATTCCTGATGAGCATGGTGAAACATTGCTTTGTTTGAATGGCAAAATATTCATAACAAAAAACTCTAAACAGAAACTTAGAAAAACATGATTTCAAAGATGGATTCCATACAAACCCAAAAAGTTCTGAAATCCTTTGTTCACAGTAGATCTCCTTATAACAAATGGCACAATGGACTTTAACTTAGACTTTGACAGCACAACGCAAGGTGCTTCATACCTGTTTAAATGTATCTACCTCTTTAACTGTGGCTTTTTAAGAATGTGGTAAATGCTGCTTAGGACATAAGGCTTAGAATTGCTCTTGAGTGATAGAACTGACAGCCGCACTAGAAAATAATTGCAGTGTAAATAGAAAAAACTATAATGGATAGCTTAAGGTATTCTGATGTGCCACACCTCCAGCTCAACTCAACCACATACGCATTAGTAGTTATCCCATTTCATACCAAGTAGCTCTGCAGAAACATGGAGGGACTGGCAGTCCTAGCGTTGAAGAACATAGAAGTAGGAGGAGCGATGTATGTAACATACACACAAAACAAACAAAGCTTTTTGTGCTGTGGGCCTCTTTTTTGACTTGGCACATTTGTTTAATGCTTATAGAGCATAGTGGCCTTAAAGATCACATGTGTAATTACATAGGCTGCTTGTTGTATCACCTGTCTCTTCGTGGTCTCTACATACCAGCTTTGAAAGTGCAAATCCCACTGAGAAATGACAGTAAACGTAAAACATTCGATACAAAGCATACACTCTAGGAGCTACAAGAATGAGTCAAAATGTAATGAATTATGCCTTTAGAGCACAGACTGAATGTTAGCTTGTGTCTGAACCAGTCAATACAAGAATGTGTTTGTTAGTAAGCCTCATAACAAAGTGGGTTTGTTCATGTTTGTGCCTCTAGACTGAATATATTTGATAGGAAAAACAGTTAAGAAGCCTTAAGCCTTATGAATTAGTCAATGGCCCTTCTGTCAGGGAACATTACCAGCGAGGCAGAAAAGCTTTGTGCGTGTCTGTGTGTTTGGGTTTGCTGAGAACCAGATGAACACCTTACTCACGTACACACCTGCAGGGCAACTGGATATGAATATTGGCTCTTTGCAGAAACATGCTCGTTGTGAACTACAACTGCACAACCAGCATGCAATCTGGTTAACTGGAAGATATCAAACATAGAAGTAGCTACCAAGTTTCACAATGTACTTATAGATTGTCATGATTTGCTTTATTAATGACGCTGATGACAAGTCTATGTCAATTTCAAACGAACTCTGTCTTTAGCAAGCCAGTTGTGTGGATTCATACGATCAATTCATTCAAAGGTACCAAATTTACCAGATTCAAAATTTGCTATCCAAATTTCAAAAACGTATTACAGAAATGTATTCTCTATAGAAGAGCAGCACATTTTATGAAATGTATTGTACAGAACAAATTTAATTCAACATTGCCCACATTCATGTAAAACAGGAGGTGCTTTGCACGTGGCATTTACATGTGACATTGTGTAGGCCAACATGAAAACAAGTCAGATCATGATCCATTAAGATATTTTGTCTTGCTAAGGACTTTAAATTTGGACAACTTTAAAGGCAATTTTCTCAATATTTAGATTTTTTTTGACCCTCAGAATCCAGATTTCTAAATGGTTGTATCTTGGCCCAATATTGTCATATCCTAACAAACCATAAATAAATGGAAAGCTTATTTATTCAGATTTCAGATTATTGACTGGATTTGTGGTCCAGGACAGGGTTGCCATGTTTTCACAACAAAACCCACCCAATTGCTACTCAAAACTAGGCCAATCGCATTTCGGTAAAAATCACATTCGGGGGCGGGATAAAAATACACATTTTAGGGTGGTTCCCCTGGTAAAATTTGCATTTTGGTGGCTAAATTTCAAGTTATTGAGGTCGCTTCAACCCGCAGACAAGAAAACCAACCCACCGAAACAGTGATAAAGTAACCCAATTCCAATTGGGAAATCCAAGGACTTGGCAAAACTGGTCCAGGGTCACATATTAGCTAAATTAACTAACAAATAAATGCTTTAGCGACCAATAAACATTCTTTAAATAAACACATTCAGAAACAATTTTAGCATCACTAAAAGTCGGGATAAAGCTTTGGTATAATTTATTTATAGTGTGCATAAAAACGTTTTTAAATGAATAATTAGGTAAGAAATGAATTAATAAATTAAAGAAAAAATATTAATTTAAATGTATTAATTTATGCAGAATAACGAAACTTTGCAATAACACTTGGGAAAAGTCATCTAAACAATACCACCAACTGTAATGTATATGGCATACTATTTTATAATAATAATAAACTTGAATTTCAGATGAACTTCGTGCAAAGAGAATGCTTTATCTAAAACACAAAGCAAGCAAAAGTATCTGACGTTTTCAGAGTCACCAGTGAAGTACCTGGGGCTCTTAACAACAGTCCTGAACACTGTGTACTTAAAGCGGAGTGGGTGTGCGCGTCCCACCACGCTGTAGGAGACATCCCTGCACTTAAAGTCCCACGAACCCAAACAACCATCCAAAACAAATTAATTCAGAACTTCTTACACGTGTTCCTCCATCTCCATCCAAACTAGAGACATTTATCGGGAAACCATTTAAAAACATCTATACGAAAATATTCGCTCGGAACTTCTTGTCTACCTTCCTGAATGCGTGTTTCGAGAGGTTTTTCCGAGTAAAAATTGTGCAGTGCGCGCGCATATATGCCAATAATGATATTTTTGTGTTTTAACACCTATGTTTGAGGAATGTGGTCCTGTCGAGCGATTTAAAGCTCACACTTGAGCTGGACCGGGCAGGATTCGTCAAGTAAAACGCTGATAAAGCATTCAGCACCCAGAAGCTTGCAGTTGCATAACATACAGCGCACATGTGTCATTAATAATGAACTTATTTAAATATTCTGGATGTGCTCTGTTCTGCAGCAAAGACTGTGTTTGGTTAAAACAGTTTTTTTTGTAAATGATTCACGACATACAAATGGCCAGACTTGGGCAAAAGTGAAGTATCTAAATACATACGCACGATTTATTCTTCATAAAGAGTGGACCTGGTGAACTGGAGCAGGAGAGAGAAGCTTAGTAAACACACTAATCCAGTGCGCTGATGCGTACTTGGCACGACGCGCCATTACATTGTACTGATTTGAAGAAGAAAAATAACGACAGAGCATTTTTCATTGAAAGAAAACGGGACTTACCTGATTTTTTTAAAACTCCGACAATAATAATACTAATTTTATTCCCGTAAACCCCCGTGGATGAATGTTGCGTGGCTGTTACATAGCAGATGTGTATGTAAGCGCGAGCTGGAGGAGCCCCTCCCTCGTTTCATCCACTTTGAGAAGCGCACGAGCAGCCAACGGGAGACGAGCGCACAATCGCGTTACGCAATCACATTCACACTGACTGAAACCTACATACTAAATCTGGAACGCGTTTGATATTCAACACAAACGTATTTGAAATAGAGTAAACACAAATGTGTTAATAGTAGAAATAATCAACACAATCTTAAGGAGTATGGGCCCAATCACAATCATCAGAACAAAATCTTGCAGGACTTGTCACAAATGAAGAATCTGACTTCACCTGAAAGAAATCTGATCCAGAAGATCAGTAGACACACCTTAGAGAATGCATACAAATTATTATTAGAGAAAGACCCCATCAGTATGTGAGGCACATTATATCATTTAATTTGTTTGACAGAACATTGTTTTGATAGTTATTAAATCCCATGATCTCAAATGTGAAATGTAAAATGTAAATGAAGGATCTGGGGCTGCATACAATTTCTTACAAGTTGTCAAATTTTTGTTCTTTAACTTTAAAAGTTATTGCCAGTATTATTTACATAAAATGTAAATAAGTCTAAGTTGAAAAGTTGATCACCCCTTCCTTTTGGGGTGTGTTACAGTTGAAATAATGCTTATAAAGGAACATCCAGTAATAAATCTTGTAAGTTTCTGTTGTTATATTTATAAAATGTCTAAAGTTAATTAATTAGAGAAATCACACACACAAAAAAACAATCTATTTGACATATAACAAAGATGCTCATGAACAAAGCTAAAAGATTGAAATTCAGAAGAACTGGTTGAACCAGAAACAAGACACTATGGATAGCCAAAAGTGTTAAAGTTACAGACAAATAAAACATATAGCATGAAAAGAAAATCATAACTGTTACAATGTTTCATGACAGCAAATGAAAGGTGATTTTCAAATGAAGGAATATGAATGAAATTCACTGAACATTTACCCTCAGGTCATCCAAGATGTAGATGAGTTTATTTCTTCATCGGAACATACAGTATCTCACAGACGCGAGTACACCTCTCACATTTTTGTAAATATTTTATTATATCTTTTCATGGGTCAACACTGAAGAAATGACACTTTGCTACAATGTAAAGTAGTAGTGAGCTTGTATAAGTGTAAATTTGCTATCCCCTCAAAATAACTCAGCACACAAAAGTAAATATCCAAATTGGGCCCAAAGTGTCAATATTTTGTCTGGTCACCATTATTTTCCATTAACTGCCTCAACACTCTTAGGCATGGAATTCACCAGAGCTTCACAGGTTGCCACTGGAGTCCTCTTCCACTCCTACATGACAACATCACGGAACTGGTGGATATTAGAGACCTTGCGCCTCCACCTTCCGTTTGAGGATGCCCCACAGATGCTCAATAGGGTTTAGGTCTGGAGACATGCTTGGCCAGTCCATCACCTTCACCCTCAGTTTCTTTAGCAAGGCAGTGGTCATTATCATGTTGAAATACTGCCCTGTGGCCCAGTCTCTAAAGGGAGGGGATCATGATCTGCTTCAGTATGTCACAGTACATGTCGGCAGCACTCATGCCGCCCCAGATAAAAGACACTCCCACCACCATGCTTGACTGTAGGCAAAACACACTTGTCTTTGTACTTCTCACCTGGTTGCCGCCACACACGCTTGACACCATCTAAACCAAATACGTTTATCTTGGTCTCATCAGACCACAGGACATAGTTCCAGTAATCCATGTCCTTAGTCTGCTTGTCTTCAGCAAACTGTTTGCGGGCTTTCTTGTGCATCATCTTTAGAAGAGGCTTCATTCTGGGATGACAGCCATGCAGACCAATTTGATGCAATGTGCGGCGTATGGTCTGAGCACTAACAAGCTGAAAATTGCATCTTATTTTGAGTATTTGATTTATGGTTAGATTGGAAGCTGTAGGGAGAGGGTGCCATTTTATTTTGTATTCCTGTTTATCCCTGTTTTTGGTTCGTGAGGGAGTTGAGGAAAGCTTTTGTTGTTGATTTATGTTCTTTTACCTGGATAGGTTATTTAGTAATCCTCCTGTTAGTTAGCTGCTGTTTTGTTTGTTGTTTTTGTCCAGGCCCTCTCCTGAAGACAGTTATTGTTTCCATGATTTTTTTGCTTTTCTAAATAAATTGTTTAAGTTTGTTAACCTAGTGGTTGTTGCTTTTCTGGGGCAGAGGACTGGGGTGATTCCTCCTCATTTTATTAATTTCTTCCTTCCTAAATTTTAGTTAACTTGTTACTCCCACTCCCAACCCTAGACTGGGGAATGGGAACGTAACACATGACACCGGGGAGAGAAAATGGCTAATTGGGCCCAATTTGGACATTTTCATTTAGGAGTGTACCCATTTTTGTGGCCAGCGGTTTAGACATTAATGGCTCTGTGTAGAGTTATTTTGAGGGGACAGCAAATGTACACTGTTATACAAGCTGTAAACTCACTACTTTACATTGTAGCAAAGTATCATATTTTCTTCAGTGTTGTCACATGAAAATCTATAAAAAAATTACAAAAATGTGAGGGGTGTACTCACTTCTGTGAGATACTGTATTTGGAGAGATTAATGTTTCATCACTTTGTCACTAGTGCATCCATTGCAGTGAATGGGTGGAACTCTCATTATGACGGCACCTCAACACTGTGATCAGATTTGACAAGAAAGTATGCATCATAATTCAGAGTTTCAATAGTTACATTCATCAACCACCATGTCCAAAACTAAACTTTGCTACCTACATTTCATAGATCTGTACTTTAACTGTCGATGAAGTTAAACTCCACAATGCATTTAAAACAGATTAAAATAAAGCTGAGTTGGCACTAGCATTTTGACAATTGAATTAATTTTGTACAGATGCTTGATGTAATTTTTACAACTTTCAAAATAGTTTTGTTTTTGTTTTTTAATGTTTAAAAAAAAGATAATCAGCTAAACAATTGGCATGTTTTTATTTAATAATAAATAATATATCCTTTAAACAAGTCAAATTAAACTCACTGCACTTTGATCCCTCACAGCTTTGTTTTAATTCCTGTCAAAAATTAAGTATTGCATTACTCTGATTAAGATCTATTGTGTTATTATTATAGGGTCTTATTTGTGTCTATTTTATAGAGAAATTATGTGTTATGAAAGATCAGCCTTTAAGCTATATACAGTTTTCCTGCCCCACACACTTCTCACCAATATGATTAATCTCAGAGAACAATAGTCGGTTGCTAATAATAATAACTTTATTTGACAATCCAGTTTCATAGTGTATTGTAAACAGTGATAAGCTGACTTAACAAAAAAAAAATGAGGAAACCTGTTTTAAATTATTATTATTAGTAAATAATAATAATTTAAAAAAGTTAAGTGAATTGTCAAGTTCAAGTAAAAATTAATTATTATTTTACATTTTTATTTACTTAAGGTAACAGGTTTCCACATTTTTTAAAGTTAAGTCACCTTATCACTTTTTACAGTGTATGTACTTATTATAATTACAATAACTAGGTATAAACCTGAACATACCCCTAACCTAACCCTACCCCATGTACTTACCTTGTAATACAATAATTTCTTATGTAGGTACACTGTAAGTACATGAAAGTACACGTACTGTAAAATAAAGTGCAACCCACATAAAACTAAATAGTCTATAAAAGTTTGTTTGTTTGGATAAGTTGTATTGTAATAATCTTGTCTGTGCCATATGCATAATATTTTGTCAAATAACTTATTATAAACCTGCGAGGCCAAGTTTTTATGAAGAGATTGTGGTAGTTTTTAATTTGTGATTTTTGTATTATGTAATTTATCAATGCAATTTACTAATGTTTAAAGTTGTTTATTGATTAAATTTTGTCATTGAACAAAATACGTTTTCTTGAAATTATATATCTCTTTCTGTTTTAGATTTATTATGCATTTGATTGCGTTATTGCGCTGTACCTGTTATGGTCACTAGGTGGCGTGCAATATTCATTTTAGACGGATTTAGATCACAGTGTGACGAGTTTGAAGTACAGCTGATTTACTCTTATTAAACCTGTAGACTGGAAAATGTCAGGGAAGAATAATTCATATTTGAAAGGAATTTTTCTGTATAAAAACAACAACAACCAAATATAGATATAAATAATTAAAAAGTAATAAAAATTGCATACATTTATATGATTTAAACATAATAAAACACTCAATAGAAAGCTCAATGGGTGACATGTCCGGTGAGTATGCTGGCCATGCAAGAACTGGGATATTTTCAGCTTCCAGGAATTGTGTACAGATCCTTGCAACATGGGGCCGTGCATTATCATGCTGCAACATGAGGTGATGGTCGTGGATGAATGGCACAACAATGGGCCTCAGGATCTCGTCACGGTATCACTGTGAATTCAAAATGCCATCAAAATGCACCTGTGTTCGTTGTCGATAACATACATGCTGTCTGCCATCTGCCCTGTACAGTGAAAACCAGGATTCATCCGTGAAGAAAACACCTCTCCAAAGTGCCAGACGCCATCGAATGTGAGCATTTGCCCACTCAAGTCAGTTACGACGACGAACTGCAGTCAGGTCAAGACCCCGATAAGGACGACAAGTATGCAGATGAGCTTCCCTGAGACTGTTTCTGACAGTTTGTGCAGAAATTCTTTGGTTATACAAACCGATTGTTGCAGCAGCTGTCCGGGTGGCTGGTCTCAGATGATCTTGGAGGTGAAGATGCTGGATGTTGAGGTCCTGGGCTGGTGTGGTTACACGTGGTCTGAAGTTGTGAGGCCGGTTGGATGTACTGCCAAATTCTCTGAAACACCTTTGGAGATGGCTTATGGTAGAGAAATTAACATTAAATTAACGGGCAACAGCTCTGGTGGACATTCCTGCAGTCAACATGCCAATTAAACGCTCCCTCAAAACTTGAGACATCTGTGGCATTGTGCTGTGTGATAAAACTGCACATTTTAGAGTGGCCTTTTATTGTGGCCAGTCTAAGACACACCTGTGCAATAATCATGCTGTCTAATCAGCATCTTGAAATGCCACACCTGTGAGGTGGATGGATTATCTCGGCAAAGGAGAAGTGTTCACTAACACAGATTTAGACTTTTGTATACATAGAAAAACTCTTAGATCTTTGGGTTTAGCTCATGAAAAATGGAGGCAAAAACAAAAGTGTTGCATTTATAATTCTGTTCAGTATACACACATATATATATATATATATATATATATATATATATATATATATATATACTGAACATGAGGCAATGCTTAATTCAAAATACTGGTAAAAAAAATATATATATATATAAAAACCTGTGAAAATATGGAAAATTCCTTTATATTATCAACACACTACTGCTTTCCCTGAATTCAGGCCTCAGTTATGAATTTTGTGTCAATTTAATGTAAATATACCTATACAATTACACAACCTGGCACTAATGAGAAATTACTCTTGTGCTGAGATCATGCCTTATATTCAGCAAAACCATAATGGGTCTAATAATTGGATCAAAGCAAAACACCTGAACATGGGAGTGTAAATGCTTAATTATTCAACCCCACCCTCCTTTACATTTTACATTTATGCATTTAGCAGACGCTTTTATCCAAAGCAACTTACAGTGGCTATCATTTTTTTTGTCAGTATGTGTTCCCTAGGAATTGAACCCGCAACCTTTTGCGTTGCTAACGCAATGCTCTACCATTGAGCCACAGGAATACCACTGAGCCACCTTTAATGTCTTTATTCACCTATTTCCTCTCCATTACCTCTCCTTTCTCTCTTTATACACTTCTCATAACTAACCGAGAAGTGCATGGAAGCCGCGGTGGCCCTCACACTGCAGGTTATCTGCCTGTTCTTCTCCCCCACTGACTATCACCCTCTGTGGAGTCAGTGACCTGTAACCACCTGGGCAGAAGAAGAGTGAGGATACATAAGACTTCATATCAATAATTGAAAGAAACTCTGCCCCCTCGTTTTAATTTATTGATAAGCCCACCTTGCAATATTCCTTAATTACTCTGCCACCTGCACGCCCACCCTATAGAATGCAGAGGAAGCCATTACAGGAGGCCAGAAAATGATCCGTTGCATCAACAATTGAATCTTTGTGTGGCTAAGACTGAGAGTTAGGTGTTGGGTTACATTAGTACCCTCATGTTGATCATGATAGGGCACATTTCTTTGAAGCTTATTGGCATTGCTCAAACGATATACCTTCACAAGCTGTCATGCTGCAATAACTCTGAGGCGCTTCTAGTGTGTCCATCGCAGGAATTTCAAGAATCTGTACAGTTTTGATAAAGAGCTGTGGACAATTCACTGAGGACTTCACATTGTGTATATTTCAAATTGAGAATAGACATTTCCTGAAGTTTCAAAGAAAAAGGTGCACAAACAAAAAGTTAACAAGCCAGTCTTCATTGTTACAGTTAGCTGTTTCGTTTCAGTTCAGTGGTCTTAGATTTAACCGAATTCAGCCATATAATCTAATGAGATGACTGATAGGATTATATTTGATGCAAACATGTTTGGCAAAAACAGTGTTGGGCTGAATTCTGGTCTGGTTTGATGTCAGACAAAATAATAGGACATGAGAGATGTTATTTTGGTTAGACTGGCAACTTTCTGGACATAGGCTAATCCTACAAAAGACAGAATCCGCATTCCATACAAGAATGACTTGCATAAACAAATCTTTGAACAATACTGATAACTTGAATTTCAAGATTCGCAGATGATACGCTCCTAGATTTCACCAAATGAAGACGTCACTGACTGCATTTGTAGCACAATGCGTATGAATATGTACCCAAGCTTACTTAACATAAAAATGTTTGAATGCTTGAATTTTAAGAGTCACAGATGAAAATGTAGGTTCAGGAGGAGCCTAATCCTTCAGTCCTGTCAATAATCGCTGAGAGTGTATAAAGCAGCAGTCATTGCACCATCCCAGGAAGAATTCTTCCGTCATTCCTCCGCCTCCGCTCTTCTTCGTTTCCTTCATTTTTCCTTCACACCACACAACCAGGGCTCAGGTTCAAGCCTCCTTCGAGGAGAGCAAGCCAAGTTCATTTACCATTACTTCACAGGACTGAATGGGCAGGCGACTTCGTGAAACACTCTCAAGGATTGACAAACTAAGACGTCATTGACTCACTTTCATAGATACATTATAGGCCTAAGTCAATACAATCGAAGGCGTATTGATATTTACCCAAGCTTTCTGAAGTAAATCTGATACTGGGGTTTAACATATTTTGACTTGCATAAGGTTTGCATAATGTTTGAACAATTTTGTTAACACTTGAATTTCCAGAGGTACTGTTAATACACTCCCAGCTTTGGCCTAACAAAGACGTCATTGACTCATAATGCATGTACAGCGGTCAATATTATCTAATGCATCAATATTTACTCAAACTTACTTTCACAAGTTTTAATTCTGTCTTAACATATTACTACATTAGGCTGAATATTACAACAAGGACCCGCTCAACATCTAGACGCTAGTCTGGTATATTTACTGGTAAAAACTGAGGATTGCGAAGAGGCATACTTGGATTTTGATGACTCTGAAGAGCTAATTTCTGCTTTGTTTGCCATGTCCTTGGGGCACACCAGCTTAGCCTGGAGGGCTGGCGAGTGCTGCGAACAGGAAAGAAGAGTAAAAAGGCTCTTTGTTGCAGTATGGTCGGTTCGCCTGGCTGACTCCGGGCACGATGCTGAGTGACGGGCTTGTCTTGCTAGCTCTTGTGGTCAGCATGGCTCTGCTCATCTGTCATGGACCCCGGGAACTCCATCACCAAGTCCACAATGGGCATGATTATAGATGTGATTATGGTTATGATGACAACAGTGTTCAGAGTCGGTCAAAGAGCACAGACTCAGACTTCTTGTTCATGGAAATTGTTTGTTTCTAATCTACAGGTCTTTCAAGGTTATTGATTTTATCAATACTCTGGGAAAAAACACGCAATAGTCAATGCACATTGTGCGTCACTTTGTCTTTCACAGTGGTCAAGGCCAATTGTAGTCTAATGAATGTGTTTGGATTGTGGACAAATCCAAACTGCAATCGCATTATCTGTGAAGTATGTTTGACTTCACAAAAGCTTGTATGGTATGAGACCAAACCGTTTACATGACATTTTGAAAATACCAATTATTGTTTTAGTCTGACTGAAAATGAACATTAAAGTGAATTTAACACGAGTGTCTAGTGTATATAAGCATATTAAAAAGGCTGAATATAAGATAAGACCAGCATTAACTTTTTTATTTAGCAACCCACTCTTTGCTGCCAAAAACAAAACGTTTTTTTTAACTCCTATATATTGAAGTAAATATTGTTTTGTGGAACTTTAGGAGGTTACCGTAGGCAGCGTACAGCAGTCAGTGTAAATGAGGTTTCACACTAGTTTCCTTCTGGCAGAGGGAACACCCACACAAGGTTGTGCTAATAATGTCACATCCTTAAATAGCACTTGCATAAATAACACAGAGGTGTGGCCTGCACATCAGTACAATAGATGACTCCTCATTTTGGACTTTCCTAACCTTAGGTTCTAAAGTCTGTGAACAACTTTATTAATAAAACTGTAATTAAGCTACACTTCAGCGCCTGTCTTTTTATCCACTGTATTATACACAAAGGCTAATGACATTTACTCTGTGGTGATGTAAATGCTTTGAGAGTGGAAACGGTGCAGCTTAAACTGCCATGTCATGGAAATGAAATGGGTGAGGTTTGCTCGGCCTATGTGGTAATGTGGAAACAGATTTTTGTTCACCCTTGACATATATTCAAATACATCTGAACACATAATCTAAATGCACAGTTATTTTAGATTTAGATGTACAAACCATCCCTATTCAGTCTTGGTGATAGGGCTGGTATACACTACACAACTTTAAAATCTAAACACATTGTAAAACACAGAACATCATACACTTGCCGACTTTGTCATCTGTCACAGAGAAAACTGGTTATCATACATTTAATAGCTGGGAGACGTGTGACAAATGAAAATAGTATGTGTTATAAAATCCTCTCAAAATTAAAAATGTCTGATGTCCTCTGACTGGTTTCAAAGTCATAGAACGTGTTTCCTTTAAAATGAGTCAACTCTGACAGCACGTGTGACGTATTGCAGCCTTAGACAAACAAGCATCATTTACACACATTCAGACTCAAACACAAACCACCCATATTTCATTAAGTTCTGTAAACATAGAAATGGATGTTGCGAGACAGTTTCTGACCTCTGGCAAGTCTATTGCAATGTTTCAAATGCAGAAAAATAAACACAGGGCCTACAGCTTTACAAACTATCTTGTTTGCTTAAGTATAAATGAAAACCGCTGTTCAGTTACAATGCCATTCTATAAATTCTATATGTTTCAGTATGACTCAGTTACCATGTAAATGGTGTTTTACTTTCACAGTGAATCCACAAAACAACAAAGATACTTTTTTTCCTTTCTGATAGTTTATTATATGCTTGTTCGGTGTATATGTGTTTTAGTCATGTCATGCCATGGCAGAACTAAATGTACAAACCATGACTGGAAATACAATGTTAGGAAACAGTGTTCAAAGCAGATTTGCATGTTGATAAGCAGATGTGGCATCATTTCAGCCTAACAGCATTTGCTAAACCTATCTCTGGGGAACAGGCCAATTCTGAAACACTGCTGCCTGTTTCCTATTTTGAACCGGTTTGGCACTTACTTACTGTTATTCATTCCTCTCTTAAACCATGGAGGAATGTATTATCTGTTGGAAGATACTTCCTCATGTCGGCCTGTCAGGAAACATGTGACTTTGGCTGTTCCCTGCTTCTGTTCTCACCGACGATCTGGCAGACTTTAGATGTACATTTTTCTGTACTCACATGTTTCATGAACTAGTTAGTCAAATTCAAACTGTTTATTGTAGAGCAGTAATAGATATTAAGTAAATAAAACTCACACAGAGGGCTCTTTGTATTAAGTGCATCAATGTGGAGTCTGAGACTTAAGAAAAAAGTTGAGGGCCAAAGAGGAATTAATGGCGGGTGTCTACGTTCCAGGTTGCGTTAATTTACACTGTCAACACTACGACAGAGCTGCATGTGCTGGTCAAACTGCATTTAGATGAAGGAAACTGAACCCTGCTGGCTACCTCAGTGGTCAAACATGCTGTACAATTACGTCTTTAGAGTGAAAACCTTTCAGAAAAGTAGGTTCAAGATCTCGGTTTCCAGCACTCTGGTAACGAACAGAGACAGACTGGCACAGGGCAGACTCAGGACATTGGCACTAACTACTTAGTTTAAAAAAATATTCAGAATTCAGAAAAACATTCAGAATCAAACCTTTTCATTCAGTTTCCAAAATGGTGAAATTATTGTCTTCCACAAGCAAACTTAAAAAATGGCTGTTTTTAAAATGTCTCAGGGACATATCAGTTATAAAAAGTGTCTTTTGGGAATTCACTCGGTGTGGACGCTCGAGTGTCTTGTTGCAGTGAAAGTTTAGGAGCTTTTGTTCAGTCATTGACTTGTTGAGCCAAGAAACGAAGGCTTTCTTATTGGTCTAGCATCTCCACTTTAAAGACTGCAATGAGTTTGCCCAACTTTATCTGACAGACTGGATTCATCAAAGCAAATATTTTAATACCATCTTACTGCAAACATTAAAGTGATATTAGTAAAAAGATAGCTTTAGGGTTAAAGTTAAATGAGGTAATGCAGATATCCAGTTTACTTTAGCGACTTAAGCAGTGCAAAGTAAACAAAGTAATTTAACTATAATTATAAATATTTAAAGATTATGTTGTATCACACAAACAAGAGTATTGTTTTACCACAAAGTTCAACAGCATGAATTTAAGTGTGAAACTCTTTTTACAACAGTTACATAAACAAGTAAATATCAAGCTACTTCCTATTTTAAACACAACATTGCCAGTTACATTGTCTATTTCATGCCACCATCCCCAAAAGTTAAAAATGAACAGTTAAAAACTAACAGAGTAATTAACTGTTACTCATCCCGTGTTGCATGCAATAGTGGCATTCCTGAATGAAACAGCATATTTGGACAAATCCATTCATTTTCTTTTCATACCTATATTTATGTATATTCTCTGTGTTTTGTGTTACATACAATTGCACTGTCCATAGAGCGGACCTGACTTACATTTCACTGCTGGTTATATTCTGTATAATTGTGTATGTGATGAATAAAATCTTGAAAACTTGCTTCATTCTTGAATTAAACTAATGGCTTAACAATGTAGCCTGCAGAAAAAGTGACTAAAAGAAAAGTATGTCTGTATCTTTACAGCAGTATAAGTAGTATTTTATGTATAATTTAGCTTCTATCAACACCTATGGAAAACCACTCAGCCAATGAAATTTGAAGACCGTAACAAACTATTGTTTAATATTTACATAACTGACAAACAGCATATATACTGTGGCTTTTGAGTAAACAGGTGTGACTGTTTCAATAAGAGAAGGAAAAAGACTCAAGTACTAAATAGCTTTATTTGAAACAGTCAATATTGAATGTACAGAATAGATTGTCGGTTATTATATAAATAATTGTAAAATGACTCTGCAACCTGGCATTGATACAGGGATTGTTTTAAGATGACTGTTTAAAGTTACATCATTGCAGCTGACCCTCACAGCTGAAGTCCTAAGAAAGTTCCCACACAGAACTGATTCAGTAAAAAGTGGAATGAAAAAGATAGTCTACATGCATCTCACAGAATTTGTTTAAATACATTGAAATATATAAATATTTGATATCTTAAGCACCTATGAATAAATCTTTGGTCAAGTTATAAAGCAGAAGCTGAAAGGCAAACTCATTAACATACTGGTCTAGCATAGAGTGGATTGCAACATGCTGAAATTGAAATGGCTTGAAAATACAGCTTTCAGTCAGCTGGTGCTTTGAACGAATGTAAGTGCAGCAGCAAATGCACATATTTACACCAAATCAAAGTCCAAAAAAGGCATTTTTAAGACACTCTTTTCAGGCATTGTTGGTGTTGCTTCTCCTCAAGTTTCTCTTCAAGACATTTAATAATGAAAGGGTCAACTTTGGGATCAAACTTGTTTGCAAACCAGTGGCCGTCCTCCAGAAGCCACCGGAGCTCCGCTGCACCATAGATGCAGACACTGCGTCTGTGTGTGCCGGTGCACTGTGGATACAAACGGCCTTCAAGATAGTTCCATTTAACCAAACGTGTCCTACTCTTCAGGTCTGTCACATCAGGCTCGGATCTCCTGAGCTCTCCAGGAACTCCAGGCACCCTGGCCATCGTGGCCCAAAAGTGCTCATCAGGAGAATATGTGTCAGCTGTCCACTGCAGAAAATCCTTTGCCAGTTGATTGGTCATAATATATGACACAAAATCACGTGTCAGGACAAAGTAAGCACTCCCAACAAACATCTCAATGCCATGTGGTGGTGGGTCTTTAGCATTGTCTGTCTTGACTGGCATTTTATGGTATTCATATGACACGTCTTTCAGTTCATACCGAAACAGAAATCGCTTTTTTTTCATTTCGCTGGGCCTGCTTGATTCGAGCATGTTTGCACCATTCAGTTTTCTGAGCTCAGTTACCAGCTCATTATTGGACTTGAGTGGAAAGTCTTGGCCACACAGATTGATAACATACTTCCATTTGACCTCTGAATTCAGAAGGTCTGAAAGGCAGTTGAGATCTGCATTAAGTCTGGTAATATGTGCATACTGAACTGACTCAATTTTAGAGGCTATGAAGACATTTGGAAAACATTTTTGCAAGTTCTTCATTGCTGCAATAAATTGTTTTGATGACTTTTGGTCATAATGAATGCAGTAAATATTGTGAGGTGTGTAGATGGCTCGAAGAATCCTTTCCACCATAGCACTGTTCTTGTGCACCACTAAAGCGTATGCAATTGGAAAGCTGCATTCCTCATCTGTTACAACGACCTCATTATAACCCCTTTGCTCGATGTAGTTTTTGCAGTCTGCAGTGAAAGAAACAATACTCCCATCATTGACTTCCACAATGTTTTTGCGTCTTAACTCCAATGACTTGCCAATTTCCACCGGTTCTAGCTCATAGATGGCTGTGCAGTTGATACCATTCTGAGGCTGAGCTCTGAGGGATCTATTTGTAGCTCCATAGGGTTCGATGTAAATACTGTTGTCCATTGAAATCTTGATGTACACCAGCATGACAAACAATGACACAACAAACACGCAAAACTTGCATCTTAACCAGTGTAAGACTCCACGTCTTCTTTTCATTCTGTTGGCAAAGTAAAACATGTGTTATAAATAAGGCTGACATAATCACTCAAATCCCCTGACAAATCTATTCAGCCAGGAAACTAGCTCTCAGGCCATATTCAGTATCCTATCAACTAAAAAGCGGACTTGCCTACCTGGCAGGCTGCCCGTCTTTTGTTTTGTGTCACTCCCATCAAATGTCTCTCAACATTACATGTCTGTGTGACAGATGAAGAATAACAGATATAAAACCTTCGGTTCCGACAGGAATTGAGTAGCTTGCTGAAGTTGCCGTACGGTTTGAAGAGCCCCAGAGATTAAACAAAGATATGCTTTCAGTACTAGAAAACGCCATCATTCGGCCGAAACCCAAGGAAAAGTTTACTTTTATGTTCGAAACTCTCAGATAATGTAACGACATAGTATAGAATTAAGAAAAGAGTAACTGGACAACAGATTTGCGCTTTCTGTAACAAACATGGGATGAGATACTAATTCATGTCTCGCCAATCTCTAAATAAGCTATCGAATTCAAGATACTTACATCTGCTCTTAAGATTGCGTGGAGTATGCCGTCAGTCCAGATGAGTACGTTTTTAGACTGCTGACTTCACTTTGTGAGTCTGACTAAAGAGCAGCAATATGAGGCGTGAACGCCAGGAAAGTCCTGTCCGCCCACTCGTGCCCGAGCTATGCATTAAAACCTCGTTATCTTCACGTTTCTATCGTTTCCGAGCATCACAAGCGAGTGTTCAAACACACAAACTCATCTAGAAACTCGCTGATAACGGCTAGGATCCATCTGTTCGATCGATTTGTGCCACCCTGTCAGATTTCCCTACCTCCCATTAAAACAGTGGGTAGTAGGCTACAATTCGACAATGAAAAATGCTACCTGTCAAATTATTTTGATTAATGTCTACACCTACCACAACCCTAAATCTATCCTTACAGTAAAGCACATAGAGTAATTACGTGTTATATTCGCGGTTGTGGATAGAAGGGGTACAGCAACCGGAAACCAACAATAAATGTTTTTTCTTTTACTATTGTCTTGGCACTGCGGTCAAGCCAGCCGCACTTTTTTGTTTGGTCTGCACGTCTAATCGAGCTCATTGAAGGATATATATATATATGTGTGTGTGTGTGTGTGTGTGTGCGTGTGTGTGTGTGAAAGACGTTGTCATAACGGCGCTTAAAACGTTAAACATAAAAAGTATTTTAACCTAAAAAGACCATAAAGCGAAATCAGAATATCAATTTATTGCTATTTTCCAACATGGCATAAATAATACTATTTCGTTTGTGCATGTGTGAGTTTTTAAACATGACTAGATTTTTTAACTTTTGATTAAACATTTTTGTATACATTTAGTTTTGTCCATTAACATTTGTACTGTGCATTTATTAATGAAAATAATTTATTAATGATTATTCATGTTAATAATAAGTAAAAAAATATTTATAATTTATTAACGTTGTTGTTTAGATTACATTTGTCATATTACTATATTTCATATTAATACATATTTTTAACTCTCTCTGTCTACGGAACGGAGCAGGCTCTGGAGCGAACTCTGTGGGCTCCCGGAACGGAGCGGGCTCTGGAGCGAACTTTGTGGGCTCACGGAACGGAGCGGGCTCTGGAGCGGACTCTGTGGGCTCACGGAACGGAGCGGGCTCTGGAGCGGACTCTGTGGGCTCACGGAACGGAGCGGGCTCTGGAGCGGACTCTGTGGGCTCACGGAACGGAGCGGGCTCTGGAGCGGACTCAGTGGGCTCCCGGAACGGAGCGGGCTCTGGAGCGGACTCCATCCTGAAGGCTGAGCCGCTTAAACTCATATTTCAACCGAAATGTGCATTCTTTGGAGCTGGTGAGGTGGCTGCTGAGATAGGGCCTTTTGTGGCTTGTGCTGCAGTAGAGGCTGGTGAGGCTGGTGCTGCTGAGGAGGCTTTTTACATGGGGTGAGTTTCATGGATGTGACACTTTTCCAGTGAGAGATAAGAATGGGGTGCACTTCCTGTGAGATAGTGCTGCCGTGAAAAACACCCCCTCCAAAATTAGCCTCTGTTAGTCCCAATATCAAATAATTTTGAGAGTATACATATAGGACTGATGCGGTTACATGGGGTGAGTTTCATGGATGTGACATGTTTCCTAATGAGAGATAAGAAGGGAGTGCACATCCTATCAGAGCATTTGTTGTGCTTAAGTGTGTGAGTTAAGAGGAAGTTAAAAATGTTATTTTTGAAAAATTAACAACACAATAGTCAAATGCATTTTATTTGACATCTTACAAAAATTACAAAAACAAATGTGTTATATTATGCTGATTCATTGTTACAGTAGTAGGCTATATCAACATATGAAGAGTTTAATTGCAAATACTAATAACTCAGTTTTTTTAAATGGTCAAAAATCGCGTTTTTTATTATGTTTTTGTTGTTTTATCGTTAGTTTGTTAGTTAGTTTTAGTTATCTGTTTTTGCAAATGAACTTTTCATATAGGCCTACGCCACTTTACAAGCTTCTTTCGTAGGCTGAAGTAATCCAGACAAACAGTATTTGGCACGCTTAGAACATCCAGTGGATTTAAACTGAATTTCAACTAATGGTTCTCTGCTAAGCAGTATTTCTACACACTTACAGTTATATATGGACTTTAATGGAAAAAAACAATATATGAAAAATGGGAACGCTAATGATAAGAGTCGGCTGTTATTCGTATGGTTTCGTTTTAAGGCGATCGTCTTCAAATGCGCGTTCCCGCGACAGGGGTGCTTTTCACGGCAAGGGTGCTTTTTTCGGCACAACACCACCTGCTGTCAAAATGTGGATTTACAAACTAATTCAGACTGCCATATTTTTTGTTCAGACTGGGGGTCGGCAACCTTTTCGGCATGAACCATTTTTCATTTTTTCTGGTTAACCCCTGTGCCAATATCTCACTGTATATTTCACTGTTTATGCGAAGAAAAAGTACAAAGTGCTGCTAATTTTATTTGTTGGCTTTTGTCATAAAATGATGCTGAAATGATTTCAGTGTACTTTTTAAATATTTCCAGCACCTTTTAACAATGGCGTGTATAACAGTTTTGACTGATACATTATTTAAGAGATTTAAGTATGGAAATAATATGGGTAGCGCTTTCATTTTTAAAAAGTAGCTCCCAAATGAAATAAGGCTGGAGACCCCTGGTCTACACACACACACATGTTGTTTTTTTATGGTTAACGGGGACTATCTGCAGGCGTAATGGTTTTTATACTGTACAAACCCCTACAATATATCTATTGCCCTACAATAACCCTACACAAAAACCTACCCCTTACAAACTTTCTGCATTTTTACTTATTAAAAAAAATTATTCTTTATGATTTATAAGCCTTTTGAATTATGGGGACTCTGAAAATGTCCTTATACACTGCATTCCAAATTATTATGCAAATTGGATTTAAGTGTCATAAACATCATTTTTTTTATTTTTCAATTAAACTAATGGATGGTGTTGTGTCTCAGTGCTCTTTGGATCACTGAAATCAATCTAAGACACCTGTGATAATTAGTTTGCCAGGTGAGCCCAATTAAAGAAAAACTTCTTAAGGACTTTCCACATTATTAAGCAGGCCACAGGTTTCAAACAATATGGGAAAGAAATATGATCTCTCTGCTGCCAAAAAGCGTCAAATAGAACAATGCCTTGGAAAAGGTATGAAAACATTAGATAATTCACAAAAACTTAAGCATGATCATCGTATTGTGAAGAGATTTGTGGCTGATTTAGAGCACATACGGGCTTGTGCAGATAAAGGTAGAATGAGGAAGGTTTCTGCCATACAAATTTGTCGGATTATGAGAGCAGCTGCTAAAATGCCATTACAAAGCAGCAAACAGGTATTTGAAGCTGCTGGTGCCTCTGGAGTCCCGCAAACCACAAGGTGTAGGATCCTTCAGAAGCTTGCAGTTGTACATAAACCTACTATTCGGCCACCCCTAACCAATGCGCACAAGCAGAAACGGTTGCAGTGGGCCCACACATACATGAAGACTAATTTTCAAACAGTCTTGTTTACTGATGAGTGCCGTGTAACTCTGGATGGTCCAGATGGATGGAGAAGTGGATGGTTGGTGGATGGCCACCATGTCCCAACAAGGCTGCGACGTCAGCAAGGAGGTGGAGGTGGAGAGCTGGTAGGCCCTTTAGGGTCCCTGAAGGTGTGAAAATGACCTCGGCAAAGTATATAGAGTTTCTGACTGACCACTTTCTTCCATGGCACAAAAAGAAGAACTGTGCCTTCCGCAGCAAAATCATCTTCCTGCATGACAATGCACCATCTCACGCTGCAAAGAATACCTCTGTGTCATTGGCTGCTATGGGCATAAAAGGAGAGAAACTCATGGTGTGGCCACCATCCTACCCTGACCTCAACCCTATTGAGAACCTTTGGAGCATCCTCAAGCGAAATATCTATGAGGGTGGGAGGCAGTTAGCATCAAAACCGCAGCTCTGGGAGGCTATTCTGACATCCTGCAAATAATTTCAAGCAGAAACTCTCAAAAAACTCAAGTTCAATGGATGCAAGAATTGTGAAGGTTATATCAAAGAAAGGGTCCTATGTTAACATATAACTTGCTCTGTTAGGATTTATTTGATTGAAATTGCTTTTTGATTTAACTAAATATGACCTCCTAATGCTAAAATTCAACAAATGACCATTTTTTTTAGGTCTTTACAACCTATAAAATGTTTTCAATCTCTGTTGTGCATAATAATTTGGGACAGTGCATTTTGAGTTTTTCATTTTTGAAATAAATACTGTTAGCATTGGGAGGTTTGTTCAATAAAATTTAAATTATACCCTAACGGTTGAAGACTTGAAAATTATACTGACTGTTATTTGCATTGACTAATTAGGAAAATCAGAGAAAGATAACATTTGCATAATAATTTGGAAGGCAGTGTATATTACCTTCTCCTTGTAATGTTTGGTTACCCAGATTCTTCAAAATATATTGTTTTGTGTTCAACACAAGAAAGAAATTAATACAGGTTTTAATTGATTAATTGAATTAATACAAGAACATACACGCATACAGTATGATAGTTGACGACCGCATATGTGATAGTTGACGAGTCCATATCTCCTCATTGGATGCACCTTTAGAGAGAAATAGATCTGTACAGATTACATAAGCTAATTAAAGAGTTTTGAATTTTTGATTTGAATTATTTCCTTGTTATGTAGTAATTTGTTGCATTCAATAAATATATTTATCATGTCAGTGAGGCAAGTATTTGCTGAGTTTCGGTTCAGTTTTTGTGAAGTGTTCCTGCTCAAGATCAAGACCCTGTTTATTGTGAGGGCACAACAAATCTAATATTTGCAGCTTCGAATGACGTATAGTCATTCAAATTATATTTTATGCAGTAACGTTTTCAAACGCAGTTATGACAGCGTCTTTCGATCCAGTTTGACCGCTGCCGGCACAGTAAGTGCTCAATAAGACACGCATGCCACCCCCCCAAACCAAAACTACAAGTGTGGCTGGCTTGACATACTAACTTAGGTCAAATAAATAAATGGAACGGGTCATGTGTTGATTTACATTTTTATATCAAGACCATCATCTTACTAAAAAAAATGAGTAATACAAAAACGTTTCAAATATAGGCTATTCATATTTTCAAACCAACACTGAGAATATAACACTCTTTCACTTTATAAAGTTCTAACATTAAATGTTTTTAACACTGAAACGGTTTTCATTGATGCTCTAACAGGCACTTTTGCGCTACACAAGCAATTTTCTTAAGTTTCAAAGGTCCACTCCTCACTCTGGGCGAAGGAATCCCAGTATCTGTTGATCACATGACTTGGGAAAAACTCCTCATCGCTGACCAAGCGAATTGATCTGATGTTCATGAAAACCTCATTTTTGGACGGCTCTATTGAACAAAATGAATGAATTATTAAACAAAATAGTATTAACTATAGTATTTCAAGTATAGAAATAGTTTCTTAAGTTTAGATCTTTCTTGTATGCGCTCATTGTAAGCAGATTTCAACAGAAAGCATGTCACAGATCATGCTGAAAATCTGATCTTAAGTCCTTGTAAAATGTGTCATACCATTGGGGAACTAGGAGTTGTAAGGCTGGTTCTATATCCAGTTATTGATTTGACAAACCTTTTACAGCGGGTTTTGATGGACTGTTGTTGAAAGTGCAGGAATGGGGATGCACTGATTCCAGACGTCTTTTCTCCATATTTAGACTACTTGACGTGGATTGATACATAACCTGCCAGAATAAGAATGTTTGTTTTTTGTTAAATAAAGTGTTTTTACTAATTAACAAGGTCACTAAAACCATAAAAGTACTGAACTCACATGTCAGTATTTTTGTCTTTTGATTACTTTTTCAATTTTAGCCATACGTCAGAAGTAACAGCAGATAACAGCTTAACATCCCACATAGTTGTCTTGTACCTTTTTAAAGGCTAAATCAGAGGTGACAGAAACTGAGGAGGACTGACTCTCCAGGACTGATTCAAAGCATTGTTCTGGAAGGAGGAAGACGCTGCCACTGGCATCGCTGATAGATCCGTTGTCCAAAAGAGAGGCCTCGTAGCTACAACCCTACATTTGAACAATCAGAGCTTTAAAAACCTTATGCAAGCTATTTTGTCTTCTGATCAGCATCTGACAAATGATTTATAGATTACCTTAAGTGTCATTTCTAAATTATCCTCCCCATCTTGAATGATTCCATCTCTAATAAGGCAGTTCAACTTGCTATTGTCACTAAAATCAATCCTTGTTCCTGCTGACTGAAAACACTGATCTGCTGAGAATAACCATAAATATACAAACTCAATAAACATATCCATAAACACACACACTTTTTGTGTTGCACTAAAGAAAGGAAGTCATACAGGTTTGGAATAAGATAAGGGTGAGTAAGTGATGAGAGAATTCTGTTTTTCAAGGTCTTCCATGCAGACTTTTGTACCTGGCTGTATGTGCTCTGCAGCCAAAAGCTGAGACCCCTGTCTGGAAGTGTCATATGTCCAGGTAGGTTTACGAAAAGGTCCTTTAAATGTCAAAAGCAGCTCTTTGATGCTTTCGTGTTCTGCGAGGTCTACCACACTCTGTCCCAGGATATTCTTGTCATGAGGGTTTGAGCCAAACTGAAGGAGAAGCCTCACAATCTATTCATAAAACATCAAGTTCAGAACTTTAACTGCTTTTGAAAGTGTATTTACATTTACGTTAAGGCTGTGCAATTAATCGAATTCGATTCTCATACGCATCTCAACAGTAAAGCCGATTTCTTGATTAGCAGTAAATCGTCATCACCTGTTTTCAGATGGAGCGGCAATTACTACACAGAGCCGTAGTTCACTGACAACCTACGCAATATTGCGTTCATAATCGAATATGATTAATTGCCCAGCCCTAATTTAAGTACAGAGTGTCAGTGTGAATGAGCTGGTGAAATGCTGGGGATCAGATTGAAACCTACAGAAATATTACTCTGCTCTTACACTGTTTTCCATCCAAATTGAAATAATAGAGCTTTAGCTGCAATTACAGCACTCTGGCTATAACACAAGTATTCTGGCATCAAAAGAATATAGAGTTGCTTGAGCTACATTTATGGTACTTTTTGGAGATTGACAGCCTCTGATCACTACATTTTGTAATGACATGTCGTTGAGTAAATACTTATTTAAATAAACTTTTTAGGGTTAATTACCCTTTAACCAGTACACAAAGAAGTGAGGGAATCTGGCATTTAAAATTGGGACAGATCATAACTGGAAATACAGAAGCAACCTCATATGAGCCCAATGCAACAGCATCATGCAGCGGGTTACATCCATTTAGCCCTCTGCTGGTGACATCGGCCCCTGCTTCCAAGAGCTGCTCTGCCACATCTACAAAACCTCTGGAACAGGCCTCATGAAGGGCGGTCCATCCTGTCCACCCAAGACATCATGAAAGCATTAAATAGATCAAAGGAAATAATGTACACATACCAAAGCAAGGATTTTCCCACCTGCATTATCTGATACATTAACATTGCTTCCAGCTTCTATCAAGACTTTGACCATTTGCAGGTCTCCTCTGATGCACTCCCGGTGAAGACGAGTCTCGCCTACACTATTTCTCTTGTGAAGATTTTTCTGAGTAATTTTCACAAAATGTTTTGATCCTGTAGAGAGAGGACAATCTATAAATGAACATGTTCTAAATAGTGATGATAATATGTATGATTGACCCCAAGAATTCACCTGTATTCAATCCATCTGCGACATTGTGTCCTCGTCTAAGCGGCTTTTTCTTCCGTTTCAATTTCTTTTTCTGACTTTTCAGTTCACCTGTGTTTAGGAGCCCTTTGGGTTCCAGAGTTATTTGTGGATTATGTTTTAAATGCACTGTTTCTTCATTGTTATCCAGTGAAGGTTGGGTACACAATTTTTCGGGTAAAAACTGCCTCAAAACACTCTCTGAAACCACCGTGTCAGGTGTACCCTCTGCTTCATTTTCACTATGCCTTTCTTCAGAACCAAAGAGTTGCTGAATTGATGTGATGGCCACATCCTGAATGTCAGCAGCATTGGACCATTCCACAACAGTGCAGTCAGAATCTGCTGAATCTTTAACTATATGATTCTCGACAACAATGCCATCAGCCATGTGAGAATTTTCAAGCTGTTCAACATCTACTCTGGCACAGAAAAACGTGAGTGAACAGGACATGCACTGGCATGGTCTTTGAGAATGTCACACACTGGCTCATTAATTACCTCCCTGCAAGAAGAATGTGATTCTTCCGGTCCAATGAGATTTGTCGCATTTAAAATCAATGTGTCACATTCCAGCTTTTCACATTCCATGCCATCTTCTTCAGTGAAGCTCTTCCTCATTTTTGTCTGATTGGTGCTCAGTGCTGTCTCTATTATCTCTGCCACCTCCTGCTGGTTTTGAATGGTGGTCATGTCTGTTTCTTCATCCTGATTTAGAGGCTTCTTCAGGGGCAGTGTTTGTAATTCTTGAATGCTGATTTGTGTCGAGTCATTATGTGGTGTATGTATACAGGTTTCTGAACAGCCAGGGAAACTATCCACATGGAGAGACTCAGTGGCAGGGCTGGTTGATGGCAAAGTTCCCTGCAGTTGTTGGAGCTCACAATACAATGACTGGGCCTTAAGTGGGTCTTCTGATGTTTTAGTATCTGGCAGTTGTTTGTTGGCTGTGTCTAATTCCTCTAAAGGTTCATCTTTTTCTGAATCCTCTGGACTGCAGGTTAACCCTTGATTATGAATTATGGCCATAAGCCAAGACAGTGAACTAGGGCTGCCTGAGTCAAACAGTTTCTCCCCCTGTAATGGTGATTTCGCCATTGCTCCAAATGGATGTAAATTAAGGTCTCCCTTGAATGTCCCTTGTAAACACGAGTCAATTAGTTCATTTAAATGAGGGGACAGTGAAGCATTGCTGCATTCTTGACTGCTGTTGTTGTTGGTGTCAGAACAGCACACAGTTTCAGATGAAACCTTTTGGTAAACATTACGAGCTGACAGTTGTTCTTTTCTTGCATCTTCATTCTGTTGAAGTAAGGGGCCATCTACTTCTTGTTTACTTTTAGAATCAACAAAGACGTGGTTCATATCAAAGTTGAGCAAGTAATCCAAAAAATTTGTTTCAATTTCAGTGTCAGGTTTAGTTGTTTTGAGCCTTTTCTTAGCCATAGCAGAGTCATTATCAGCCCCATAATTGAGTTGACAGCCCTCCAATATCCTCTTTCTTGCTGAGGGAACGTTATATGAATCTTCACTTGTGCTGTAAATTGACTCTCTCTTGTCAGTAATCTGAAATAATCAGTGAAATAAAAATGCTGAGCAGGTTTGGATTACAATGCACATTACAGACATTAATAGGTGTAAAGGAAACCACTCACTGGCACTGCATAGCTATGGTCATGGAAAGAGTGTGAGCTTGTCTTCTCAGCTACTGAACAGCCATCATTCATCAGAGTTTCACCAGCCTTCCCTAAGAATAAGAACAAATAAAGATGGAATAAAAACTAAAGGAAAAAAAACAAATTTTTCACCCTCAAGGTTGTATTTTGTTTACAAAGAAAATCATTTTCTTGAGACAAATGTTTACATTTAATTTCTTTATTCTGGAAACTCAAAGGAACAACCACATTGTACATGGTATCATACACTACAATCTTAAAAAGGCAAATTAGTAGATTTACTATTATTACATTTAATTTACATATAATACTGCTTACTTCACATAACCAAACAAATGTAATTAATTTAAAGTTTAAATAGTGGAAAAATTATAATATTTTGAACAAATACCAGATGTATACATTTTATATTTGTATCAGATAGTATGCAGCTCAAATTATGAAAAAAGAGTACTACGTTACATAAAATAACCCAATATTTAAGTGTCAGACTTCTACTGAATGAACTTATCAGATATTTGACAATCCGCTGAAACATCCCTGTTGCTCTAGGAAGCAGAGAAATCTTGAGTAGCACATAGAGTCCAATGTTCTGGTGATGATGAATAATCTTCGATATAGTCCACTGTAACATCACTGTCTAGGCAGCTTGAGGTGTCTGATCCCTCGCTCTCCTGATCTTGAACCAGTGAGGGACCCTGGCTACAGAAGTCCTGCTCTTGGTTCCTCACAGCCCACAGTACATTGGTGCTAGTCTGAGGTGATGGTTCCACTGGGAAATGAGGACACACAACACCCCAATTCACACTGAGCCTCACATTTGCTAAACAAAAAAAATTAACTTAAAACTACAAAGACTGTTAATGATGTGCCTCCACAAAGTTGCACAATCTGGCATGGTGCAATTACTGTAAGAAACAGTATATAGTCTGCTATGCAGCATAATATATATGAATATGCTGTTATTAAATTGTTTTATTTTCTCATGTACATGGACCAAGCACACAAGCGACTAATTTTAGCAAATAAAGTTGTGGGCAAAACATGACTCAATTTAATAACTGCTTATCAATTGGTTGCTAATGTGCCATTTTAACACTTCCTTCCTACTTAATATAAGAGATGCTGAGGTGAATATTGTCACTTGAAAAAAGCTACTTTCCTTTTGATGGAAATTATTGTGGGTTTAGCTTCCAATCAAAATAAACTTTTATTTCAAAATAAACCTTTAAAATAAGATGTGATTTTACATTATATGAGATGCTTTTGCAACCAAAAGATTTCATTAGCCTTCCATTCAAAATAATTAGTGTTACTCCATGAGGATGAATTTGACACTTAACACCCACTAAAGAACTTTATATTGTATACCTTAAAATAATCTTTGTTCTAATTTAAACTGGTTAACTTAACATGATCATAGCTTTGATCAATACGACATCCATTGAATTTTAGCGAATGTGTATTTCACTGTTGGGTAAATGTGTGTGTTCATTACAGTGACTAGATGAGACTGTTGAGGGGTGCATGTTTACTGTTATTAAATACTGCACGAGCCATATCTAGTTCCCACAACCCTTGACTATTGTAAAGAAGAACCTTGGAGAGGATCCTGAATGGAAGGATCACAGCTGGGTTGTCCATTGCTTGGACCAGGAATGGGTTCGGCTTCACCAGACTGCGGGCTGCTTTCTTGCTCACTTGTATCAGCAGTTCCTGTTGGTTTCTGAAGAGGAGCTAGTGTGTCCTCAAAGTTAAATAAAACAAAAGTAACTGATCAGTAATCAGATCATGTAATGATACCACAGTCAGTGGCAGCAGATCTTTTATCCAATGATACATATTTGTCTTACTTTAATGGAGTTCTGGCTGTTTCTTTGGCTCATACTTGGATTAACTGCAGAATCAGTGGTGCTGGGTGTATTTTTATCTATTTCCAAATACAGCGAAACAAACCAGTTTTTACTATTTATATTGAATGTGTTTTATTTCAGGAGTTATATATATGAGCACATATAAATATACATATGTTGGATAAAATAATGTGAACACCCACGTTATGTTCAGGTTATTTTCGTTGTCTCTAGTTTGAGTATCAGTGTTGTATAGGTTGTGTTCAGCAGTGGTAAGTACAAATGCTCCGTGAAATGGCTCTGTCAGATTTCCAAAGAAGGACAAATCATGGGAGCCCATTTAACGGGAGCATCTGTTACCTTAACAGCCAAATGTTTTTTAAGAATAGCATTCTTTATGATTATGATTGTGCACACAACGTATGGAAAGACTTTATCAGCAAAGAAGAACATTTTTAGTGAGAAGATTATCTGATAGGCAACCTTCAACTGAGGTCTAAGGCTGAAAGCTGTATTCAAGGCAAACAGTGGTAAAACACCTAATTAAGAAATATTGCCTATTTCCCAGGTGTTCACATTATTTTGTACAACCCCTGAATATTAAATTTGTTTCGTGTATGTCAAGAGGTTTAGACCTGGATCACTTTTAGTCTTTGCAGATATTTCTCCACCAGTATGCACATAGATCTCTCTGTGGCCATGTCCATAGGAGTCATCCCTCTGTCACTCTTTGATAATGGATCAGCACCATACTTCAGAAGTAGATCTACAATCTGTAAGAATAAGCATTCAATATAACAACAATCTGTGTATTTTATATGCACATTTTTTATAATAATAACTAGTGTTCATTAAAGGTAATTTACACACCTTGTAATACTGACACTCAATGGCATCATGTAAAGGTGTAATTCCATTATTTCCTCTGCAGTTTACTTCGGCTCCAGCTTCAAGTAAACTTTCTGTCATGTCATACTTGTTTCTCTGCACTGCCTCATGGAGTGGAGTCCAACCTGAAAGTGAACAGACCTTTTAAGTTCAGAAGTGTTGATCCACAATGCCATCAGGTGGACATGTCTGCTAACTTCAACCATTGGTCTGTAACTAGGGTGCCAAATGAGGCTTGTGGGAAGATATGAATAAAAGTGTGAAATGTTTAATATATCCTCCAACATGCCATACCTGCATAATCCGCTATATTAACAGAAGCACCCATTGTGATCAACTCTTTGACATCTTGAATGTCTCCTTTCATCACAGCTAAATGCAGCTTTGTCTCTCCAAAATGATTCCGTCTGTGGATGGACTTGAGTGATAGGACTTTCCCTGATTTTTGTTCTTTAATGCCTTGGCCATTAAAACCTAACAAACAGTGTTACCTGTTAGTGTTGTGTTACCTCATAAAGGTGCACACAAGCTTTTATTAAGGAAGTTTCATTTCTAGCATGGATTCATCATTCTGTACTAAATTAACAAGAACACATGCTGTAATGTTATCTGTCTACACTACACTAAGTTTAATTTGTGTGGTCAGGTTTGAGCACTTGCCTGGACTAATGTAAGGCTTAGCGATTAATGTTGGTTGATCATGTGAAGGCAAAGGTGCATTGAACGCTTTATTGTACTCTTTAGTGTCTGGACTCTCCTTCTTTTTAGAACGCAGGGACCTGAATGGAAAAAGTAAATATAACATTCTTTTTTCAGCAAATTGTGAGCTGACTTATAATGTATAAAACAGCCGAAATAAATCAGTAACATACAGTGGGGTCCAAAATCTGAGATGACGCTTGGAAAATGCTGCAACTTTTTTAAAATCTGAAATTATATTAGCTGCTTAACAGTTATAATGAAAAGTTGGATTAGTATGTCAAAGTAAGTCCAAAAGAGCATCTCGACTTTGATTAGTTACCTAGAAATTAATTGTACATGATCACATTTCTTTGTTTTAAAATATTCACAATGTTGAAGCTTTATTTATTTATGTTCAGGTTTAAAAAATATTCATTATGGTTTTAGACCCTACTGTATGTTTTAGCAATTGACAATCTGAATGATACTAATGTTTGCATTTATTCCTGATCCTGATTGACCTGTGTTGAGTATTCAGTAGTTGAGTGTTCTTCATTGTGGCCAATGGATCAGTTCCCCAAAGTTTTGCCATTTATTCTCAATGAACGTCTCAAAGGAGGCCCAGGCTGCCGGTGAGAAGCATCTAATGAGTTGGTGGCATGTGTGGGAATGGTTCTCAACACTAGGGGGCAGAAGTTACATAAGAATGAGCTAAAGACCATAAGTCTAAACTCTGAACTGCTTATTGAATCTCCAAAACCATGAAACAAGGTGGCTCAAGTGTGGTGTTAACATTTCAAGAGCTACTGTACATATCTGGTTGAGGCACTAAAGGCTTTTGTGGATCTTATGGAACTTGTTTAAAGTTAAAATTATTATTTTACAGACTGTGTGTGTAACTGGATTACCTTCACTGTGTTCCGTTTCTGAAGAAATGTCTTCCTCAATAATAGAAGCTTGAACACTGATAAACACAGAGCAAAGCAAATTATTATTATTATCTGCATTTTACAATTGAACGCACATTTGTTTCATGTCTAAAAAGGTGTACAAACCTTGCAGGATGTATTGGTGTAACCACGGCGCCATGGGTTCCCTTGTAATAATATAAAAGATCATTCAACACATGATACACCTAGAAATGCTTAAGCTTAGATTTGATTAGGACCAGATATGTGCTGTCTAATGTAATCTACCTGTTTTGTTGTGGATGTATTTCTGTTCTGTCCTGTTCGATATTGCAGGTCAATCGGAGGTGAAATCTCTGTCAAAGAAAGACTAACGTTAGTTACTGTAAATTACAGTGAATGCTTGAACAATTAGTGGTGCTCATTAGGACCGAATCACCCGTCTCTTTAGAATCACCGTTTCTAAAGATAAAAAAACTACTTAAGTTGGCCAAAAGTGAAAAAGGCATTAAATACCCGCGAACGAGCTCAGTTTGACTAATGTTAACAGTTACAGCACATGATCATACCTTCACTAATTAGGACACGACGAGAGACGACAGTGGGGGTTGAGAACTGATGTTCTGTCAACATTAACCTACAATAATACATGAACAAGTCGTTACCATTGCAAATCTATCACGTTCGCTATATTTAACGGGGCAGAATTCAGGAATGGAACCGTTAGCCGTTATTAGTTGACCTGCTGAGGTAAAAGCTGTGGTCGGCTTCACCGCTGTCGTCGTCCGTCGAGATGGTTTCCTCATGCTCTAAATCCATAACGTTATTTGTTTGCATTAAACAATACGACACACATACACAAAAACTTAATAAAAGCGCGATGTCTCGTTACTTTGGTAATATTCAACAAAATTAACTATGAAGGTTGTGTGTTATTTTTTCAGTTTTTTTTCTAGGCGGCAAATTGGGTTAACAGCTCTAATCTGATTGGTCACAGCAAGATCTCATCTGATAAAATAGATATTTAATGTTTTTATTTTTTTAATCCTATATACATAAAGCCATATCATTTCTGATCTTAAAGAGATTAGAACTCAGCAATTCCTTTAATCATCATTACTATTGATTTTGATTTAAATGTGCACTTTTCATTATTTTCATTATTAAAAATTACTTAGAAATTATACAGCCTATATATGTATACATATATACTATATACATATATATATATATATTTATTTATTCATTTAGCAGATGCTTTTCTCCAAAGGGAATTTCTGCAATGACACCAGAAACCAAATACCTGTGCTTTTTTTATTAAGTCAAAATTCTTGTTAATTTAGTTCTAAGAATATATCCCTTCATCACACCAAAGACTTTGATCACACACTCGATGGTTATATAAGTCAGTTATAGAATGCAGAGATCTGAAATGAGGCTGCATAGGCCTACAAAACGCTTATAATATATGAAAACGTTTTATATATATATATATATATGCAAAAGTATTCTGCAGGCCAAACATCTACTAATTCTTTTTTTTTTTTTGTTTCATGAAACAAAACCTACATTAGATCAGATTATTGTTATTGATAAAAAACGTTTGGCCAAGATTAATCAACGGTATTATAGGAAAATATTATATTTGTATTTCTATTGGTGTGGGGTCGCTTCAGTTACAAGGTCGTATATTTTTCGCTGTGAAGGCTGGGCCAAGGTTCACACACCTCACATTCAAATAATGGCCAGATCACGCGTCCTCCGGCAGGACACGCCCTCAACACCATTCGCAGGAGAGTGGGCGTGGTTTTCTTGAGGAGCAGTATGGTTCGAGGATTTGATTGGCTCTTCGCTCGACTGACGCAGAGCCGTGCCATCGCTTCATAAGCTAGAGGAGGATGTCGGGTTTTGACGACTGGACTCCTCAGATGTCGGGATATGGATTAATATCGTCCATATTTATTTAATTTGGCCTCTCTAATCATGAAAAGCACATATACATTTTAATTTATAAAAGCGAAAACATCTATAGGCTCTTATTAAATCAGCCGCATATTTGGAGGATTTTACAGTGATTTGCTCTTGGTGAACTAATTCTTTAACCCTCATTGACACTTGCTGGTAAGTTCCTGCATCAGACCTACAGCCAGCCATAGCTTTTATTTCAGACATGCCTGCTCAGTGTTGTCCATGATCCAATGCGGATTCATGTTTTTATCATTGTTGGTGATATGCTCTAAAACTAAGTCAGGTTCATTGTGTGCTAATGCAAAGATCAGATACAAATATTTTCCCATTTCTTATTTTTATTTTATTGATATCATTTTATTGTAGATCATTTTAAGTAATGGTTAATAAAAGGGTATATTTTAAAATCCAGTGATGAGGTGACTCAGCTTTTATTTATAATAAGCTTGTTTTTATTAAATTTTCTATTTTTATTTGTTGAAACAACCTATCTTCTCTTTGCACATACAAAAATAAATTATAATCCGATTTAATATTAGATCTAACGAATAATTGTGACGGTTAAATCAGTAATTATAATCTGATCATTGATTTTCACAATCAGTAAATACGGAAACAAATGGCGCCGTCTATAATCGACCAAATTCGGTAATTAAGACCATTTTTATAAACAACTCAAACATAACTTTTATTGAACTAAAATAAAAGTTATGCTCTAGAAGCACTTTAAGTGTTTTTTTCCATCAATTTAGTTAATACTGTTTTGTGCTTGACTTCATACTCATGAAATTGATGCGTTATGAGTGTCAGAATAACATTTGTAATTCATATTTATGCCATTGTAATCCTGTTTAACAAGTTTCTTTTCTCTCATTTGCTCTCTGTCATCTACAGTAAGTGACTGTAACAGACCTTAAAAATGCTGACGAGACTTTTCCGAATCCACGGCCTGTTCGTGGCGTCCCATCCCTGGGAAGTCATTGTGGCTACTGTGACTCTCACCATCTGCATGATGTCTATGAATATGTTCACTGGAAATAACCAGATATGTGGCTGGAACTTTGATTGCCCCAAATTGGAAGAGGTACAGTGTGTTATTGTGGAAATGACTGAAACCATGGTGACAATTAATGAATAATTCTAATTAATCTAATTCCCATCTATTATTCCTAATATTGTTTTCTCTCTGTCTTGTCTCCAGGAAATCTTAAGCAGTGATATCATTATCCTGACAATCACTAGATGCATAGCAATCGTCTATATTTACTTTCAATTCCAAAATCTTCGCCAACTAGGATCCAAATACATATTGGGTAAGTTTTAAACCAGTTTAAAAAACAAGTTTGTGAGTGAGCATGTCTTCCAAGTGTTAATGTTTATATTCATATTTCTCTTTCAGGCATTGCAGGACTTTTCACAATATTCTCCAGTTTTGTGTTTAGCACAGTTGTGATTCACTTCCTGGACAAGGAGCTTACAGGCCTCAAGTATGTCTTATATCACTTTCGCTAGAAATCTTAGAAGTGTTGCTTTGTTTTTTTTGCAAAATAATGCAAAACATTTTTGTTGCTTTAATTTTCCCAGTGAGGCCTTGCCATTCTTTCTGCTGTTGATTGACCTCTCCAAAGCATGTGCTCTGGCTAAGTTTGCATTGAGTTCAAACTCACAGGTACTTTACCTTTTCATCCACATTAAACTGAAGTTTATATAAACACGATTATCAGTCTCTGTTTTTGTAAATGGCTTTTTTGACTGTCCTGCAGGATGAGGTGAGAGAGAATATTGCCAAAGGAATGGCTGTTTTAGGACCCACTTTTACTCTTGATGCCCTTGTGGAGTGCCTGGTGATTGGTGTGGGGACAATTTCAGGTAAATGCCGCCCTTCCACACGAGACAGAAAATCAGCATTGAACAGATTTGGTAAACTTTATTTTGCCCTCTTCATTCCTGCAGGTGTGCGACAGCTTGAGATCATGTGCTGCTTCGGTTGCATGTCTGTCCTGGCTAACTACTTTGTGTTTATGACCTTTTTCCCGGCCTGCGTCTCTCTTGTGCTGGAGGTATGTAAAGCATATTTCAGTGCAGTACTCATATAGGAAGACTGGAACATATTCTAACATGTGTGACTACTTCACATAGTTGTCTAGAGAGAGCAGGGAGGGGCGACCCATCTGGCAGCTGAGTCACTTTGCTAGAGTTTTGGAGGAGGAGCAGGACAACAAGCCAAACCCTGTCACACAAAGAGTCAAAATGATCATGGTATGCATTGAACCACAAACACTACAGTGTTTTATTACTGGGATTTATTATATTGATGGTTTTGTCTCTAATATTTGCAGTCTCTTGGCCTGGTCATGGTTCATGCTCACAGCCGGTGGATTGCAGATCCCATGTCAAGTAATGGAAATCTAGATCTTCCTCAAGTTGGAGTGAGCCTGAATGAAAATATGCCCAAGAGGATTGATCCAGACATGCCCCTTTGGCACTTTTACCTGTCCAGGTAGGCACATTTTATTCGTTTAATTAATACACATTTATTATTAATGTTTGGTAATGGTTTTCTTGAAATTATGTGTATAGTTCAGTTGTTCAAAATACATAGTTCTATGTATCAATTTGACTATATATATGCCACAGAATAATGTACAGTATGAAAATTTGACATAAAAATGTATTTTGAGATTTGATAAAGATGGCATATAACAGTGTTATTTAATTGTTATGTTTTCTAAAGATTACAGTTTAGTGTTAGATAGCAGCAAAGATAATTTAATAGGAGAAATTAAGAAATGCACAATTAATTATCCAAAATCAATAGATACGATAAATAAAAAAACTCCAATATTGTCTAATCAGTGTGGTACTAATATATTGTGCATTGTTAATAATAACAATAACAAGAAGATAATGTGACTGTTCTTTTATTCTGTGCATTTAGGATGCTCAGCATGGACATTGAGCAGGTGATCACACTGGGTCTTGCTCTGTTCCTGGCTGTGAAGTACATTTTCTTCGAGCAGGTGGAGATGGAGTCTACCCTGTCCCTGAAAGTCCCGTCTCCAAGCTCCATGCTCTCTCAGAAATGGTCTCCTGATGAGTGCTGTAGGAAAGAAGTTCCCGTTTCCAGCAAGCCTGAGAAAACTCCAACTCTCCCTCCAGTTGTTACCAAAGAGGAAAGAGGTATTTTCTTCTTACCTTTTCACATGTGTGTTAATGTTCTGCAAACCCAACACTCTACAGAGGAATCTAACTGCAGTCTCTCCTTCAGATTTAGTGATTCGACCCCTGCCTGCCCCAAAAGAGCCTGAGCATAAAAGTACTTTTGTTTTGGGAGAGGATGAAACTCAGGAAATTGTTGAAGTGTCGGAGACTGTGATCAGTGTACCTGCTGAACCCAGACCTGTGGAAGACTGTCTGTCCATTCTGAAAAACCCAGATGTAAGAGCGTTGTCATCCATCCCTTTCTACATCGATACTGTTGTTCTCTATCTTGCATAAAGATTAACTCTGGGTTCACTGCGGGACTGAAACCTGTAGTTATTTTTTACTTCAGATTTGTCCCATGTAGTCTCTAATGAGATCTTCCTTTTTCTCTTTACACTCTTACTCTTAGCCAATTAGTTTATGACGTTAGACAAGATCAGAAGCATGTAGTGAAACCGTTTACCTCCAAGAGCAGACTTCTGTTACCTAAATCCAAGTATAATCACAGTGTGTGTGTGTGTGTGTGTGTGAGTATTTAAGTGTCACCTCTTCTGACCCTGCAGATGGGCGCTCGCTACCTCAGCGATGAAGAGGTGATCGTGTTGGTGAACTCAAAGCACATCCCAGCTTACAAATTGGAAGCCATGATGGAAACCCCTGAGAGAGGGGTGATGATCCGTAGAAAAATGCTCAGCCCCAAATTCCCAGAGCCCACAGCCTCACCTGCCTGCCTTATAAAGACTATGACTACTCGAAGGTAAGATATCAGGTCATTACATCATACATCATTTAATTGGTGGTGATTTATGGATTTGAACAAACTAGAGATGCACTAATATTAAAACTTTTCCGTATTCAAAATTGTTTACATTTTGTCCAATATGCGATCCAATGTTTTTGAAAGAAGCCTCTTATGCTCACCAAGCTACATTTATTTAATTTTGATTTTTGACAGCAAAAACAGTGATATTGTGAATTATCATTATTATTATTATTAATTATACATGTAATTTATTCCTGTGATGGCAAAGTGTAATTTTCAGCAGTCCAGTTTAACATTCAGAAATCATTCTAATATTCTGATTTGCTGCTCTAGAAATTACCATCAATGCTTAAAACACTAAAATGGATTTTTATAGAAACTGTCATTTTAGGATTTTTTGATGCATATAAAATTGATAAGAACAGTAATTATTTTAAACAGAAATCTTTTGTAATGTCTTCACGGTCACTTTTGATTAATTTAACGTGTTCATATATATGATGAATTATGTTTCACACACACATACACATACACATATATATACACACACACTATATATATATACATGTGTGTGTGTGTGTGTATGTGTGTATGTATGTGTATGTATATATATATATGTATATATATATATATATGTATGTTTATATACCCAGCAATACAAAAAAATGGTTAATAATTGGCTCATAGGTCATAACCAATTTGTTACCATACGTCATACCATACTTTGGCGGTGGGCACTTTTGACTTGGTCCATGAAGCAAAAACTTAGTTGCGCTCCAGAAACTTGGCAACCTTCAAAGTTCAGCATTCATTTTCCTGTTCTTTACTCCAGGTGATTGGAACATGTTGTGAGAACGTCATCGGTTACATGCCGATTCCTGTGGGGGTTGCTGGTCCTCTGTTATTGGATGGAAAGCAGTTTCAGGTCCCCATGGCAACAACTGAGGGCTGCCTAGTTGCCAGCACAAATAGAGGCTGCAGAGCTATTGCAGTAAGCACAAATCTTGTTTTTTTCCCTATATGAGTTTTTTGTTTTTGAAGACAAACTCATTTCATGGCTATTTGAACTGATATAATATTGCATAATGTCTAGTGTAAAGCACATTACTATAATGCTCTGTCGTGAATGTCTTTCCCACAGTTGGCAGGTGGTGCCAGCAGTCGTGTTCTTGCAGATGGAATGACCAGGGGGCCGGTGGTGCGCCTGCCTTCTGCCTGTCATGCGGCTGAAGTCAAGGCCTGGCTGGAAAGCGATGAAGGCTTCAAGACCATCAAGGAGGCATTTGACCAGACCAGCAGGTAGGACTATTTTAGTGAACTGATTTAGTGTGGTAGTGCTTTAATTTAATTTAAAATTATGATTATGTAACAAATATTTGTGTTGTGTTTGTAGGTTTGCACGATTGGAGAAGCTTCTGATTGGCCTGGCGAGTCGCAATCTATACATTCGATTCCAGTCTAAAACTGGAGATGCAATGGGGATGAACATGATCTCAAAAGTATGCAAGCACTGAATTTTACAAAATGTTCTGAAACATGGTCATTAAAGTGATCTTAAAATAAACTGCCATGACTCATTTTTGAGTTATTATGTGTGCAGTACAATATTGTTTTTCTCTTCACCAGGGCACAGAACAGGCTCTTGCCAGGCTGAAGGAAGAATTCCCAGAGCTTCAAATTTTGGCTCTTAGTGGAAACTACTGCACTGACAAAAAAACTGCCGCCATCAACTGGATTGAAGGCAGGGGCAAGTCAGTGGTGTGTGAGACCACCATCCCAGCCAAAGTTGTCAAAGAGGTACAAAACCTCATTATATTCTACAAAATGTCCTGTAAAAGCTGCATATTGGGAGCCTGTTGACATTGAATAAAGACATACAGTTTTTTTTTAACTTAAAGTCTCACGCAAGTGTTTTTTTGTGCAGATTTTAAAGACGGCCACTGATGCTCTGGTAGATGTCAACATCAACAAGAACTTGATTGGATCTGCTATGGCTGGAAGCATCGGAGGTTATAACGCTCACGCTGCCAACATCGTAGCTGCTATGTATATTGCTTGTGGACAGGTAATAAAAGTGATTGTTTACAGTATGATTTTGATGTGATTATATAGTGATGGTACAGATGGTAGGTACAGAAGTGAATTTGTGCTTGACAGGACCCAGCGCAGACAGTGGGCAGCTCTAATTGTATCACTATCATGGAAGCCTCCGGCCCCACCGGGGAGGATCTTTATATCAGCTGTACTATGCCCTCCATTGAGCTGGGCACTGTAGGCGGAGGCACTAACCTTCCTCCCCAGCAGGCTTGCTTACAGGTACTTGATACAGGATCAATATTTTACACACATGATCCACAGAAGTATGTTTTAGTTTCGGTCTCATGCAGTTTCTCTCCGTCTTCCTGCCAGATGTTAGGTGTGCTGGGTCCCAGTCAGGAGTGCCCGGGTGAAAACGCCCGACAGCTTGCCAAGGTGGTGTGTGCTACCGTGCTTGCAGGAGAGCTGTCACTCATGTCTGCACTCGCTGCTGGACACCTGGTCAAAAGTCACATGACTCACAACCGGTAAGAACTGTTCATTATATATGAATACAACATTCTCATTTATTATTATTAACAATATAATTCTGTATGTAATATAGTATATAAAATATTTAATGTATTATTATTAATTAAAGTTAAGATCTTTATCTAAAAATCTCTAATTTCTAATAAGTTAGAATCATACATTTTAATATATTGTATATTATAATCAGTTAATTCATGTAATCCTAATAATCTTAATAATACATTCAACTTCAAATGTAATCAAAAAATTACAAATCATAAATGAAAATATATTATAATAAAATATTAATCTTTTAATCATGTATAGTTATTTAGAATCATGTATTACATTGATAATCATTATATAAGAAAATAATCGTACAAATTAAACTATAGTATAAAATTATATTCTGGCAATGTTTTGTAAGACACTATCATCTGCAAACACCTTTCTAATTGCTTTTTTTTAATATTTCGGCTATAGATCAAAAGTGAATTTGCAAGAAGCTCCAGGAACATGTACTAAGCAGGCATCTTGAGACGTCACCTGCTGAAGATGCAAAAGGCACATAAAGAAAGAGGATCTCATGTTTGAGGCACATGTGATTAGTAATTTAGATTATTTTAAAGACCAGGAAAAGGAATACAGACATATGACTGTTCATGGTTCCCCCGATCTGTTAAACATGAGTTGTCTTATAACTACAGACATTCTTTCAAAGTAAACTGGTTGAAATTAAAGACTGGAATAAAGACCAGCTGTGTCCACAAGACTAGAGCCAGTATTTATAAATAATATCTGAACTGAAATAAATGGCTGTTTCTGGACCTGCTTTATTAAGCTTAACTTGCTGTGGAGAGCAAATCAGATCTTAGATCCACAGCAGCCAGTACATAGAGATACAGAAGGCCACATAATTTAACTCATTTCCTAAAATCAATATAGCGCAGGTCACATATATGACTGACTGGATGAGTTAAAGCCGGGTACATGCTTTAACTTCATTGAGGGATCGTATCTTTTCCAACTGGAAAGAAGGGAAGGAGGAAGTTTAATCTTCATTGCACTTATAAAGATGGTACACACAAAATATTACAGAATGACTACAAAATTGCCAAATGCAGCCGTCAGCAGTGCTTGCGATGTTTTCCGTGCCAGAATGTAATTTTATTTATTTTTGCTATGGACACAGGAATTGAATGACTTTTGTAACTGAAAAGGGTTGTGCTACGGCATGGCGGCATACATATTTCAAAAGGTGCTACAATCCACATGATGTTTCAGTTCTTTGTTAATTTAGCTATTTCTTTGTGTTTCTCTAATCATGGGTTTATGTAACAATACGCAACTTAACACCTTGCATGTTTCCGAATGCTATGTTTTTCCAGTTGTGGCTGTTTAGACATGTACGTTTCATGCTGAAGTCATTGAAAGGAAGCTTGCATCCCCCAAAGGCTCAATTCTAATTATTCAATAAATAATAAACTGCTAAAGTTTTGTATTTTTTTATAATAAAAAGAAAATCTAGAATTCATTGACTTCTGCTTGATCATATTCTCTGACTATGAAAATGAAAATACACAACAAACACTATGAACAAGTTCAAGGATTAAATCTATAACGTCCTGCCAATATATACATTCCTTCTCTACCAAAGATTAGCTCCAATATCTAATAATCTCAAACAGTTACAAAATTATTTCACCAACATTAAAATAGTTAAAGTAGTAAAATAGTTATAGATTTTGAACAAAAGAGAAGGTTAATATAAAATGATAAAGATTACAGCCTTTTAAACAATTTTTTAAGAAACGGAGAGACTATTTAGATACCTTATCAAACTTGGGATTTTTAGAATTTAGATTAACGTTAGCTTCTTTTCAATCCACAATTTAACCAATAAAAACTCCTCAGAGTAACACGAATCACGTGAACAGTGAATTTAGCTGAATGTTTGCATGTAAGCATAAAGACAGTATATTGCCATTGCGGAAGTCTAAAAAAAAAAAAGATTACGAAGTGATAAGCTTAACAACCAAAAAAAGGCACCAAATGAATCTTAGAATAAAAAACATGTAGATGAACCATATTTATCAAGGAATTTAATTATTAAAATGTACAGGTCTCCTCTAGCACAAGCTAAAACATATTTCAGTTCTAAAAAAGCACAGCTGTTAGAGTTTGAGGTTATTTGTGTGCTTGAAACCTGAGGTGGTGAGACGTTGGAGTTCTCCTGAGGCAACGTCATCATAGGCTCTTGCCTCGCCAGAGAGTGAGTCGGCCAATCAGCTCGCCCTGCATCACATCTCACCAGGACACTGACTGCTGATTGGCTTAACCTCAGCGAGGCCACAGACAGACCCGTAAGGGATGAAACGGGCTTTACACACACGTTAATCTCAGAGCGCTAACCGTGTTACTCCTCCCCTCGTGCTTATCTTGAATACTAACCCTATCTCGTGCACATGATGTCATATCGGCCCATGGTGTTGTCAGTCATCCGCGCTCAGAGTGATTGGAAATGTTCCCACAATGTTGTACACAGTACAGTGAATTCATAGGATATTTCAATATTTATTGCATTATACAGAGAGATATTCTCCCTGTATGAACCTCAACAACACAGAAAATCATCCTTAAACGAGATTAACACACTATAGGTAAGAACATAAAAAGAAAAAAAAGTGAAAGTTTTGCTTTTTTCCCATAAAATTTGATTTCATTAATAAGTTGGTGATACATGTAGAAAGAAGTCATTTACAAAACATTTTTTTTACCAAAAGGCATTCGACATACGTAGATCAATCTCAAAATAAAATCAAAGTTCATAAAGTTTCTTGTTCTTGCGGTTATTTCACACAATTAAACTAAATATAAAAGTGCTTGAAGCAGAACTGCAGCAGCACATTTGTAGTGGCAGGCAAGTGATGCAATAAATACAAATAAAACTTGAACCTTACTTCAAATCAGGCATTGTGAACTCAAGTATTAGTATGGAAAGACTGGTGGGATGAAAAACAATCTGATTGTTTAGTGCAAAACACATTCAACATATGATGGATCATCTAAGAAATCATAACCTCAAAGCCTTTTTAAAGGCATAGTACTCAAAAATACAAATAATTTACTCGTGTTGTTCCAAACCTGAATGACTTAAAAACATTTTGAAAAATGTTGGTAACAAGCAAATTTGGTTACTTTGATTGGAGAAAAACATCTCAAAATATAAAAAATTTGTTCCACCGTTGAAAGTCAGCCATTCAGGTTTGGAATAATTTGAGGTTGAGAGAACAATTTTATATTAAATAATTGTCCTTTTTGGATGAACTATCCCTTTAAGACTAGTGATGGTAAAAAATGTCCTCCATATACTGAACTAGACCACAGAATGTGACATTAAACAGTGAAATGCCATTACAATTACTTTCATAAGCACAGATGACACAACTGCAGTAATTCTACACAGACTTTGTAGATGGAAGCCCAATAGTGATGAACCAGAAGTGGAATGATATTGTTTAAATGGCTGTTATATGGCCCCAAAAGGCATATGTGCAATAAAGTGCTACCAATCGGTAGAAAATATTATTTTTGAAACTTCTGAAAAAAAAGAGCCTACATGAGAAAAAAAAAGGCAATTATGGTCTATTAAGTCACTAATAACTTTTCACAGGCCAACCAATATACTTTGATTATTGTCTTGCACAAGCAGTTCCTAATAAATGTACACTTTGCCTAAAGCCACATTTGTGAATTACAACAATCAAAATGTGTAATGCCTTCACATGTAAATAATCTTAAACATTTAGATTAACTAACCGTACAAAAGATCTTAAGACTGAAGTTTGACGTCATCTTGATCTTTGGGGCTAGAAAAGGTCACCCAAAGAGAAATGGCTATTGGACAAGGCCAGTGAAAAAAGCTCACGTACAGCTGAGATAATGCTGCGATTACAACAAGGCATCAAGTTTACAGTACATATATATTATCAAGATCACAGTCAGACCTTAATCTATGATCAAATATTTACAAAAATATAATACACTAACAAAACCAGAGCCGCAGCTCATTTCGGGAAAAACAAGCAAGGCCTTTTAAAGATGAACAGGCTGTGTTGGTTTTTCTAGTGTTTGTACTTTTCAAAAGGTGCTTTTACAGACTTCGTACCATTTTTGGTGTACTACTGTTGTTCAGTCTGTATAGATACGGTTTGAAAAGGTTTCTGAAGAGTGTCAAGAGCACTTGGGCAGAGCAGCTCTTTGTTGTGGTGATGGCAGAACAGAACTATTTTGAATAGTGAGAAAATGTCCATTTTGAATAAACGTGCAATGCAATTTAATTTATAGGCAGAAATGGTCACTTTTTTAAGAAGTGACTTACCTTGGTGTTGCTCAAAAGAGAATAGCCTCACCGCTGGTCTTCTCTTGAACATACGAGGTGAAGCGTTTGAGGAATTTGGGGTATTCTCTCTTGGCTATGGCTCGTAAGACTGATGCAGGAGCCCAACCTCCAGGATTTACTTTAGGATTACATCAACACAGCATTAATGTGATCTATTTTATATCATCTATTTAATAGAAAAAGACTACAATCCAAACTGTGATGTACTCTGTGTGCAAATGATACATGATTTTCACAGTTGACCTCAAAATATATACAGTATAACAGGAAATTGAAAATATAACGTTTAGAATAAAATAATGAGTCATGCTTTGTCAATCTACTTACTGACTGACGCTAACAAAAAATGCTCCAGTGATCAGGACCTCCATGATAATTGAGAATATATAGGGGCTTTTTTTAAGGTCAAATATTAACTTTTTTGGTCACTTAAAATTTGAAATGTTTAAAATATATTACTAGAAATTTTTTTTAAAAAGTACACTACAAAAATGTGTTATAAAATGGTTATAAAAATGTGTGATTGGCAAAACGTTGTAGTGCTTTTGAATGGTAATATTACTGTTAGAAAATGTAATATTTTGAAATATTACAGCAATTTAAATGAACTGTTTTCTATCTTAATATACTGAACAAAATTATAAATGCAACAGTTTTGTTTTTGACCCCATTTTTCATGAGCTGAACTCAAAGATCTGAGACTTTTTCTATGTACACAAAAGTCTAAATCTGTCTAAATCTGTGTTAGTGAGCACTCCTCCTTTGCCGAGATAATCCATCCACCTCAGGTGTGGCATATCAAGATGCTGATTAGACAGCATGATTATTGCACAGGTGTGTCTTAAACTGGCCAGAATAAAAGGTCACTCTAAAATGTGCAGTTTTATCTCACAGCACAATGCCACACATGTCGCAAGTTTTGAGGGAGCGTGCAGTTGGCATGCTGACTGCAGGAATGTCCACCAGAGCTGTTGCCCGTGAATTGAATGTTCATTTCTCTACCATAAGCCATCTCCAAAGGTGTTTCAGAGAATTTGGCAGTACATCCAACCGGCCTCACAACTTCAGACCACGTGTAACCACACCAGCCCAGGACCTCCACATCCAGCATCTTCACCTCCAAGATAGTCTGAGACCAGACACCTGGACAGATGCTGCAATAATCAGTTTGCATAACCAAAGAATTTCTGCACAAACTGTCAGAAACCGTCTCAGGGAAGCTCATCTGCATGCTCATCGTCCTCATTGGGGTCTCCACTTGACTGCAGTCCGTGGTCTTAACTGACTTAATGCTCACATTCGATGGCGTCTGGCACTTTGGAGAGGTGTTCTCTTCACGGATGAATCCTGGTTTTCACTGTACAGGGCAGATGGTAGACAGCGTGTATGGCGTCATGTGGGTGAGCGCTTTGCGGATGTCAAGGTTGTGGTTCGAGTGGCCCATGGTGGCGGTGGGGTTATGGTATGGGCAGGCGTATGTTATGGACAATGAACACAGGTGCATTTTATTGATGGCATTTTGAATTCACAGTGATACAGTGACAAGATCCTGAGGCCCATTGTTGTGCCATTCATCCACGACCATCACACTACTAAGAGGTTAACTTTTATTATATGCCTCAAACATAACTACCACCACCGACAATCATGCCCACAAATATCAATACAGACAAAACTCTGCCAAAATGCAGCTTTTCTCGAAGCATTGGGAACTTTTAGTAACTCCCACGCTCCAACTTCTCCCTGATGCTCTGCATGGTCAACTGTCACCTGTATGCTAACGCGTGCATATATGCGTTGCGTAACGTTACTTGCCTATTGCATAGGCGATGTATAATATTTATAATATAATTATTATAACAATATTTCATACAGTACATGTGTGGTCTGCGCGTATTTGGGCACAATAAAAGGAGAGAAGCTAAATGAGCCTGAATCCGACCCGAGCCCGATCTGTAAAAAAATAAAATGTCCCGAACCCGGCCCAAATGGACTCAGCTTGTCGGGCCCCGTCGGGCTTGCAGGGCTCTACTGTGAGGTGGATGGATTATCTCGGCAAAGAAGTGCTCACTAACACAGATTTAGACAGATTTGTGAACAATATTTGAGAGAAATAGGCCTTTTGTGTACATAGAAAAAGTCTTAGATCTTTGAGTTCAGCTCATGAAAAATGGGGGCAAAAACAAAAGTGTTGCGTTTATAATTTTGTTCAGTGTATACATTAAAATGTAATGTATTCCTGTGATGGCCTGATCAACAGCCATTACTCCAGTTTTCAGTGTCACGTGATCATTTACAAATCATTCTAATATGCTGATTTGCTGCTAAAGAATCATTTCTTACTTTCAATGTTGAACACATTTTGTGGAAATCGTTAAACATTTTTTTCAGGATTAGTTGATGAATATTAACTCCAAAAGCATTTATTTAAAAAATGTATATTTTGTACGATAATTAAAAAATAAACTCTACTATCTTTTTAATCAATTAAATTCCTCTTGCTGAATAAAATTATTAATTGCTTTCAGGAAAAACAAATCTGACTGAACCCAAACTTTGCATCTACATTTAAATCCCCAACCTGACCTTTAGTTTGAATTATTTTGGTGGTTTCAAACCTCAATTAGAAGGACCAAACACCCCCAAGACTTACCATTGGCTACATATGTGATTTTACAGAGGATGTTGTCTCTGGTGATCTCTTTGTCTCCATCTGGTGGGCTGATTAGGGTTTGACAGATCATGGCTATATTGATTTTGGCACGAAGGCATCTAGTAGAGGGCTGGAGAAAATAATAGTTTTGTAAAAAAGACAGTTTCTGAAGTACAGCTTACTGTATACTGCTAATATTGAATAATATACGTCAACGATATCAAACTGCATGCAGAAACCTTTCAAAAGATCATTCTACAGTCTTACTGGATAGCTGTCATGATCCACTGAGAAGTTGCACACCAACCAGGTGTCTGGATCATTCTCATTGGTGGAGAGAATTTTACGGATAACCGATACATAAAGCACATCTCTCTGGGAAGCAGGCCATATCCTCTGCAACAGAGCAGTGAAAAAAATTAAACAACTAATTCTAATGATCACCCATGATGCAATAGAGTGTGTTATAGTAGAAGTGTTCTACCTTAAGTGTCTGATGAATGAGGACTGCTTTATCCGAGAGTGTCTCAACCACTTGAAAGCTTTCAACAGTTGCTGCAAAAAAAAAAAAAGAGGCAAGCATTTTATTCATATTTCTAAAACCACATTCTTAATCTCACAATATAAGATTAGAAGATCAACAAGGCAAAATGATGCACTGAAGTGAACATACTCTCCCAGTCGTTCCGAAAAGCTGTGTCCCAAAAATAGTGGCAGACCTCATGACCTGTGACCCCTCTGACAGCATGAGTAGCTTTGAGAGGATCCAGAACGATGCCGTTCTCCTCCACCTCTCTCCTGTACACCTGCAAAAACATACGTTCAACCATATTCATTTCTGAGCATTAATAACGACAGAACTGCAAATAGACCAAATGATGGCCTGAATGACAGCAACTTCTAGTGGAAAAGAGAACAATAAAGGGTTAAAGGTTTACTGAAAAATGCTAATATCCCACACTCTCACCTGAGGAAGACTTAGACTGGTGTCAAGGTTCTTTTGCATATTCTTCTGTTTTGTGACTGAACCAGAAACTACCTACCAAAAAAAAAAAATCTACTGCCTTTCTCCACATCTCACCTTCATATCCCCTTCTTCAACAACCAGCTGCCAGTTAGCATCTCCACCCATATCCTGTAAAGAATAAGTCATGTGGCTCTGCACCATCTCCTCAACCTGTCAACAAAACAAGAGGTATACAGTGTTATATACTAACATAAAGCACAAAATGTTTTAGTTACATTTATTCAAGTTCAGAACAATCATTTGCCTGTAGTTCATCCACACTAGTGTAAGTGTTATATCTCTACCTGAGCACTGAAACGGTGCACGTCATCGGAGGCACTTATGAGGTCAATGGAGGGCAAGGAGGAACTGTGACTGTGAGGCTGAACCCAAGAAACAGAGAGCCAGAGAGAAACAGGTCAAGGGAAGGAGAAGAAAATAAAAATCTCATCATCACCCAGAGAATACAGAGCAGACCGCCACTGCAAATCACACTTCAGCAGGAAGGACTGGAGGAACAAAGACAGCTTCGCAAATATAAATCCCTGAAGATTTCACCGAGCAGATCCACCATCAGCAAGGACAGAATTGCATAATCAGTCACGAAGAAGCAAATGTGCTTTGATAAAGTGAGTGTGCAGGAGTGTGTGCTTGTGTGGGTGAGCCAGAGAGGTCTGACTTACCTTAGGCGAGTATTTCTGAGTGCTGATGGAGGAGTAGGTGTCTGGAGTGAGTGAGATCTGTCGAGATACCCTGCTCCTTTCTGCCTGGGACTGCAAAACATGACAGCAACTTTTATATATGGACAATAGGCATAAAATGGAGTTGAGCTGGCTGTAAATATGCTTTGGATGTAGTTCTTGACTGTTGAATCCCTATGAACAATGACTCTGGGTCATGGATTATATTTCAGTCATTTGTGGACAGTGGTCCATCTGTTTCTCCTCAAAAGCCAATGGAGTCTACCTTCATTATCAGCTCTGGTTCCAACTAGTGGTCAGCCTATATATCAACAAGGATGAACATGGTAATTTTCTTACTCTTACATTGGTAGAAAACATTGATTTTAACATCAACATTCATCACCAAACACCAATGACTTGTAGATTCATTATATGTACAAAAGCACTGGACACCCACTTCTTTAGAAGAGAAAACAACACTTCCAAACAGTTACAACAAAGATGGAAACATAATTAATGTACATAAAAATTGTATTTACACCTCTGTTGCAACAGTTTTGAAGTGTATGAAATGACTGTACCCATATGTACAAGTCATTGGTGTTTGGTGATGAGTTTTTGGCTCACGGTCTGCATTTAAAGTCACACCAGAGGTGTTCAGCTGGGATTCGGACTTGGCTTTCTGCAGACCAGTCAAGTTCTTCCACACTGACTGAATCATCATTTCTCTTTGATCCTTGCCTTATACACAGAGACACTGTCATGTTAGAATAGAAAAGGCTCCTGTCCAAACTGTTGCTATAAAATTAGAAGCACACAAATCCCTAGAATATCATTACATGCTTAAACTTTAAGATTTGTACTCATGGAAATTACTAAAGTAGTCAAACCTTTCATTAGAAGGGGGTGACCCAATACTTTTGACAATATAGTGTATATATATATATATATATATATATATATATATTAATGGTGACAACAGCAGCAGTGCTAAGCCACTCTGACCGCTTTGGCTTTCCCAGTTTATCTTCATAACTGCAAGCAAAAACATAATCCTTATGTGTGTGTGTGTGTGTGTGTGTGTGTATATATATATATTAGTGGTGTTATCGGCGTTAACGTGCTGCGTTAACGCGAGACTCTATCGGCGATAAAAAAAATATCGCCGTTAATCTATTCTCAAAGTTGGGATGGGAGCTGGGTCTATACTACGCAAGCTATGATGACTTTCACCCTGATATTTTAGCGCGGATGTATACCTAGCCGAATTGCACTGTAGGGGGCGAGAACGAGTCTTCGAACTAGAGGCTCGCAGTCCGTGATGGACAGATTGTTAACGGCTGGTCTATGTGGTTTTACAATCGGGCAGGACATCCAAACGCTCACCTATCATTCATCAACCTCAAATATGGCTTTTCATCTGAAAGATGTATGTAGTAGCAACTTTACATGGCCGCTCAATATGATGTTAACCTAGAGAAATGTGCGCTATTGAAGTGTTTGTGTGGGCGCGTTTGCGCAGGACAGGCTCGAGTGCGCTCACTTGCTCTTAAAATCTCCGTCATTTTTGGTCATACAGATAAAAGTAGCCTAATACATCTTTCGAATCTGTAAAGACTCGTTTATTTGTGTGCACTCAGAATAACAACGAAGCGTTGCGCTTTTAAGCAAACAGGATGCGCTTTTAGGTCTCATGTGAACTTGAGAATTCACTCCGTGTCACCCTCTGCTTCGAACCTGTGTGTATGCCTAACGTTACTGTGAAATTACCACATCAGGCGTGGCGTGCTAACATGGATGCAGCTATAAACCGCCGGGTTTGCTTCAGGGAAAATTTATTTTAAGAAGTTTCCCAATGGAACCTGTAAACCATAGGCGGAGTTTAATACCCAGATCAGAGCCAATCGATTTTGTCAGATCTATGAATACAAAATATTTTCACATTGTCTCATTTTATTTGCATTATCGTATTTTAATGAGTATGTTAAGGCTTAATTATTTGTAATTCATGTAAAAAAAAAAAAATCAGAGCTCATGGTCTACCGGTAGGTGCCCCCAGGCAAAATGTGAAACTCCGTCTTTGCTGTAAACAGTTCATCACGACCTCTTATGTAGGCCTACAGTTCAAAATTCATGTTTAACTGAATAAACAGTTAGTAAACACAAGTACATCTTATTGAACATAGTTTATTTTCATCACCAATTATCATAGTAGAACAGCTTTCTTAAGCAGTTTGTGATGCATTTTGGAAACAGGAGATGCGCCTGGTCTAATGCACCACCTGGCTTGAAACCCGTTCTCAAAGACTTTGAGTCATTATTTGGGTAGCACACATATTCTGAATGCCTTAATTCAAATGAGACATTTTAATCTAGATTAATCTAGATTAATTCCAAAATTAATCTAGATTAATCTAGATTAAAAAATTAATCTATGAATATATATATATTTACACTTCAAAAGTCACGATGATGTAATCAAACAGTCAATTTCATGGAAATGGAGCCATTGTAACAAACAGAGTGGCTGTACAAATGTATAACAAATCCATATCACATGTCAAGAGTGCCAGTACTTCAACTGATGGCTAACAAATACAAAGCTTCACAAAAGTGATAATTAGTTTGAAATAATAATGGCTGGATCATTACTTGCTCTTCGATCTGGTCATGCTTATCCAATGCAGCTTCCACAGCATCGAAGAACTCCTCTTCATTGATCAGACTGTTTGGTCCTTCCTGCACAGAGAGAATGTCTCAGTCTGGAATGGAGGGTGTGTGTGTTGAACCAAACATGGAAAGGCTGTGGACACACTTCATAGTCTGGTCCTCCATAATGAGGCTTCTTCAGCTCTGTCAGTGCAGCTTTATAGGCATCTTCAGCACGTCTTCTCCTTTCAATTTCCTTATGAATGATAGAAGAATGTTACTCGTAGTTTTACTATATCCAATATACATCACAATGCACTCAAGAAGATCTTAAATAGATGATAATAATATATCATTAATAAATAACTTTTATTATAAATAATATTTCCACCCCCCCACTCTTCATTTTATTTATTTATTAAATGATAAAGTTTTCTGGCATTTGGAAAAGAATAATAGCATCTTTTCTGCTTTGTTTTCTGAGCGGACAAGTTTCTCATCACCCAACAGACATGTAAATATACACTAGCGGTCAAAATTCTAAATGTTGAGGTTGGTAAGACTTTTGTTTTTTAATGTTTCCGAAATAACTCTTTTATACTCACCGAGGCTGCATTTATTTGATTTATTTTGATGATTAATAAAACTAAATATTAAAAACACTAATACAGTTAAGTAATATTAAATGACTGTTTTTATATATTACTATTTTAATATATTTTTAAAAACTTTCAGCAGCCATTACTCCAGTCTTCACTGTCACATGATCCTTCAGAAATCATTCTAATATGCTGATTTAATGCGCAACGAAACATTTATTATAAATTTTTTTTTATTGAAAACAGTTGTGCTGCTTAATATTTTTAACAAACCATTTGCTGCCTAGTTTCTTTAAACCTTTTAGACTGGGGAAGCTGTTTAGAGTTTGCTTACAAACTAATCCAAGAAACGCTTTTCCAAATCAAGCGTAAATAATCCGGACCAATGACATGACACAGGAACTCTGACAGCTCCACTCGCAGTTTCATGCTTAAGCTTAAGCAAACACACCCATTTCAATGGTCAATTCCACAACAGTTTCCGTTGAAGATAGCATTGTGTCTTGCCTCTTTGGAAAGTCATTGATCTAACAAAGTATGGAGTCCATATCACCCACTCTCTTTAAACAACTGAAGCAGAACCTTCAGCTACAACATTAAACCTTCACCAAAAAAGGATGGTTCAGTTGGCTAATTAAGAAGCTTTGGGTGTTGTAGACGAGTAATTGGTGCCATTCTTGCATTATAAATCAGATCTGTTCTGAAACTGAGAGGTGTGGTTTAGCTTTAAGCACTGAAACACCTCTCTCTCTGCAAGATGTCATGAGAGACAATTACTGACAACACCCGGCTTATATGACAGGTGATAACAACTGTCAAAAGGTGGTTCCGTGACTCAACTTAACTCTGCAATAACAGTTTCGGTGGAAATGTAAACGCATACAATTACAAAGTACATATGACTAAAACATCAAGACTAAAAACATTTTCAAGTGACTCAATTTGACACTTAAAACAAAGTAGAACTGAAGAAATGCCAGTCAAACCTACAGAGTAGAAGCTGCTGTGTGTACACAGAGGAATCCAGTTTTCATTAGCACTGCGAAGAGACCCAGCCACACAGTTCTGCCACGGCTTCAACGCTCTAGTCATCCTCTGCAATCCAGTTGCTAACATCACAACAACATACAATCCTCAGAAATGTGGAACTCTGGTTACTTTGTTAAAAGCTTTATTCTGCTCAAAGGTCCATCAAGTCCTGCTGAATGACTGTAAACACTGTAAAAACACAGCAGTCCAGATTCTCTGTGGCGGCTGGAATTCAAGAAGCTGCTTCCTGGCTCATGATATACCGGGGGCTGGACTGTAGATGGAAAAACTGGTCGAGCAAGTGCAAGCAGAAGCTTTACACTGGGATGCTAATGACGTGTGGCTTTGGAGATGTGCTCCCACATAAAGTGGCACTGAATGTGAGGAATGCAAGGCTTCCGGAAGCTACAGTAGATGCACTTTTGATTTAATGGATGTGTCTTTGTGACTCATCCAGTAATTAAGGTGTTATGTGGGAAGTATGTAAATAGTTCCCATTAAGCTTGTGATAAAATTGCAGAGCTGCTTGATGCTGAATGCTTTATTTGCATTGAAATGCACCCAGTAGTTTCAATACGACAAACTTGTTTGATAGTCCCCAAACTATCAATATTTCCTATAAAACTAAAATGATTAGGGATAGAAAATTCGGTCATAATATATTCATTCTCATATTGTTCCCAACCTATATTACTTTCTTAAAGCAGATACTCTGAAGATTGCTTTATGCTGTTGTTTTCTATAATAGACTAAACCGATGTCTGTTTCTTACACAAAGCTATGGTAAGGATTCAGAGGACTTGAAATATAACACAGGAGTAGTATGGACTTTATATGACGCCTGTGGAACTTGACCATCTGTGGGTTTTTTATTTGCATACCAGCATCTATGGCTATATTCATGGCAAGATCAATGTATTTTAAAAGAAACAACTAGAAATAACACAGTAGTAAATAAAAAACAACAATTGATAACCAAGTTATATCAATATAATTATACATTACAGAAGTTTTTATTTCATTTTTTAATATAAAATGTAAGATTATCGCCTTCTGAAAACACAGATTAACACAGTGGTTGCCATTTTAAACAGCTCCTGGTCACTTTATGCTTCGTTATATTGGAAAGAGCAATGTTAACAAACTACCGTTCAAAAGTTTGGGATTGGTAACATGTTTTTTATGCTCACTAAGGCTGCATTTATTTGATAAAAAAATACAGTAAACGTTAATATTGTGAGTATTATTACAATTTAAAATTACTGTGTTCTATTTTACTATATTTTAAAATATAATTTAATCTCTGACAGCAAAGCTGAATTTTTAGCAGTCATTACTCCAGTCTTCAGTATCACATGATCCTTTACAAATCATTCTAATACACTGATTTGATGCTCAATACATATTTATATGAATATAAATGCTGCCTAATATTTTTGTTGAAACCATCATTTTTAAGAACAGCACTTATTTGAAATAAGAATGCGTGAATTTGATCTAACGTATCAATTTCTTTCAAAAAAACTAATCTTACCATCTTCAAAATATCTCTTTGTCATAACAGGGAGTTTTTTTTTTGAGGGATAAAAAATACTTTTAATTACAGCTGCACACTACCTTGTCAAGTCGTCTTTGCCAGCTCTCTTCTCCTTTGACCAAAATGTCAATGCAGTGGGACAGTGTGGACAGGATTCCTGCTGTAGTAGCTTTAAACGTGATGGCTTCACCTTTGAAATCGATGCCTAAGGAGCCTTTGAGGCTGTCCATGGAGAATACTGAGGGAAATCAAGTAAAATGAGTATCAAAGAGCAGAAGTATTTAAACTTCTGAAGGAACTTCAGTTGCTTGATTAAATCGGTCTGTATTAGTGTCTTATCAATTATCAAAGGATAAAGTAAGCCATTTACTTACAACCATCACAGACATAATGGAATATTTCCAGCATTATTGGAGTAAAAGGCACTTTGTTTTTACACACACCAAACTGATGCTAACACTAACTGCATGTGTATTTTGCAGCTCATTTTCTGGTGAATACTGTGTAAGTTTGTATGTTATTGTAAATAAAATGTATGATGATCAATTACTATGTCTTCATTACTATGTTTTACTATGTATACAAAATATGAAACTAATTTGCCTGAAAATAAAACTGCATTCAGAAAGGATCACAAGCATTTGATCAGTTTTAAAATTGCTGTATTAGGCAAAAGAGGAGGTGTTTATAACAAAGATGCACACATCTCAAAAATCTCACATTTCTCTTTGCTGCTGCTGTTGTTAAGCAGATAATCTCCATCTGGCCGTGAGGTTGGAAAATCTTCCTCATCATCAGATACTGCAAAAAAAATACAAAAATGAACTAAGTGTACTAAAACTTTCATGCATTTTAAAGTAAAAAAAGACATCAACAGAGATTGGTTTTATTATAGCTATTTCCAAAGCTTTCAATGTACTCTCTCATTAAAAAGAAGGGAAATTTATATCGGTGTCAGCAATTAAATATATATATCAGCCATAATTTTTGGAAAATATCGGCATATCGGATATCAGCAAAAATCTAATATCATGCATCTCTGCTTATATTCACATACAAACAGTGTTCAACACACAACAGAGCACATCAAATATAGTTCAAGTTTTTTGGCTTTTAGTAAGAATATCTTCGTCTTAATAGGGTTCTCAACTCTGGCCCTCGAGGTCCACTTTCCTGCAGTTTAGCTCCCACTCTAATCAATATTGAATCTAAAGGGCTAATCTATAAGACTGTGGCTGTCATAAAGCTGACAAATGCAGCTCTACTGAGCTCAACGGCTCTGGCCCAAGATGTAATACAAATAAAATACTATTGACTATTTAAAAAGGGGGTGGGATTGCTCAGTATGTCCCACACCGTCTTCCTGTTTCAGCTGAAATTACATCAACACAGAATAAAGCTGCACATTTCAAAGCACTTCAGTGGACCTTTAACAGGAGCTCAATCGTGCTTGCTTGACAAACAAGAACAAACCTCATTGATACTTGTGAATCAAGCAAGCACTACTGAGCTTCCATTTACCATATTTGAAAAAGTGTCAAAGTCTTTCAGTGGTGGGACAGAAATCTCTTTAAGTTTCATAAAAAATATATTTGCGTGTGTTTCAAAGATGAATGAAAGTCTAAGGCTTTAGAACAATTTTCACAATATAAAATAGCACAAAAAGGACTCTGAAGTACGTTTTCTCCTGCCTGAAGCCAAATTGGTCCCGCAGTCAGATAAAACTAATGTAGCAAAATTCTATTTCCTCACCTTTGTCCCTGTGGAGCTCATCTTTACTCTCAATATCTGCGCAGTTATCAAAATACTTCTGCAGTGTGTCAACCTGTCTGCAGAGAATGTCCCGGAAGGTCTCCATCTCTGCTAGCTTTTCCCGCAGGCTGTATCCCTTCTGTTCAACAGTTTGTAAATGAACATTCAATTATTATAAAAACTGAAATTATGATGATCTCCCATGACAAGACATTTGGCAACATAAAAGTTGGCCGTGTTTGAGCTCTGGATCTGAAGGCAGAGGCTGAGACTGACCTTGAAGGAGGATGCGGAGGTGGTGGAGAGACCGCTGGCAGCAGAGGTGAGGGACAGCAGGGAGCCATGGCGGCGTAAACTGCTCTCAGACCCATAACCTGACTCAGCCTGCAACAAAATACAGCACAAACACAAAGAGGTAACCTCACACCTGTTCAAAACATTTAATTTGATTGAACCATTGGGCAGTGAGATGTCATGGTTGAAGTTGTACAGAAACAAAAATGAGTATTTCTGAATCTTGCAAAGAAATAAAGCGGCTGGTGGATGAAATGGATAACAAGATTGCTGGTTATAAAGATGAGAAACATTTTTTTCCTTTTTTCCAAACCAAAGCTGGATCAAAGTCACATCTACTATTTCAATTAATACTGGATTACAAGCTTCATTAAATTTGAATTAATTAGTTACCCTGTAGAGGATATTGGGAACACCCTGTAACCCAAGACCGCTTGCCCACTGAAGCTAAGCAGGGTTGAGCCTGGTCAGTACCTGGATGAGAGACCTCCTTGTAAAAACTAGGTTGCTGTTGGAAGTGGTGTTAGTGAGTCCAGGAGGGGACACTATACTGTCAAAAGCACTGTCCTTCTGATGAGACATTAAACCGAGGTCCTGACTCTTTGTGGTCATTAAAAATCCCAGGATGTCCTTCGAAAAAGTGTAGGGGTGTAAACGCGCCATCCTGGTCAAATTTGCCTATTGGCCTCTGTCCATCATGGCCTTCTAATCATCCCCAAACACTGATTGGCTTCATCACTAGGCGTTCTGGTGCACTATGGCTGCCGTCGCATCATCCATGTGGATGCTGCACACTGGTGGTGGATGAGGAGATATCTTTACTATGTAAAACGCTTTGAGTGCCTAGAAATGTAACAAATTATATACTCTACCAATCAAAGGTTTAGGGTCATTAAGAGTAAATATTATTACAATTGAAAATATTTATTTTTATTTTAATATTTTAAAGTCAATTTTTCCTGTGGTGGCAAAACTTAATTTTCACAATTACTCCAGTCTTTAGTGTCACATGATCCTTCAGAAATCATTCTAATATACTGATTTGGTGCTTAAGAAAGATTTATTACTATTATCATTGTTGAAAACAGTTGTGCGGCTTAATATATATGTCAAAAACGTTACACATTTTTTTCAGGATTCGTTGATGAATTGAAAGCACATCAAAACAACAGCATTTATTTTAAACAGGAATCTTTGGTAACATTAAAAAGGCATTTTTGATGCATTTAACAATTTTTGTTCTTCACAGTTATTACTAGATCTATGATCTACACAAATACACCCGCCTCTTTGAATTATGTAAGACACATGGCATCAACACAAGGGAACACAACTGCTGTTGCAATGTTTTGACCAGTACTCCCGCTTTGGCCTTTCACACCACCTGACAAAGCAATGAAGCTGCATAAATCAGGATGTAGGCTGTTTCTTAAAGGGGACTTATTATGCAAAAATCAGTTTTATAAGGTTTTTTGAACAGTTGTGTGGCCGCAGTGTGAAAACAACCAGCCTGTAATGGTAAAAATCCACCCACTCATTTTTTTTATAAAAAATAAAAATAAAAATCATAAACAGTCTCTCAGAACGAGCCGTTTCAGATTCTCACTCTGTTCACGTCACCGAGGGGAAAAGGTCCCGCCCATTTGTGACGCTACCCTGTAAGCATAGACACAGCCCTGAGTGAGAAGCTGCGGTCTGCCTCCGCTATTACGATTACTTGCTGTAGCTGCTGGATATACAATGTCAGCGCCAAAGAGACTTTTCAAGTGTTGTGTTTTGGGATGCATAGGAACATAGGATTCTCCATAGACTCCCCCCATCTGAGCCGCTGAGGACACTGTGGTTAAGTTTCATTGTCTAAGGAAATGTCCCGGAAAAAATTGGTAAAGTCCCCAATACATGTAGTGATCAATGCCAACGTCACAGTGCGCGAACGTCAGCTCCAGAATCACACATTTGTTTTCCAAATTGCCTTTCTGAAAGAGCTTCTTGGCACTTTGTAAGGCTAATGATGCTAAAGCTACCATTGTCTCTGTCTGTTTTCACTGGAGCTGCCTTCATGAATGATCGTGAATAGGAATGTGGTGGTTAAAAGTTGGATTTGAAAGCAACGAGAGTCGATCGCTTCAGTTTGTTGAGCTCATAATCACGAGTGTGGGACTTATAAAGTTTGTGATAGCATGCCATGCATCATGAGACCAGCTTTGTTGTTATTTTTAAATCGCGCTGTGCTCCCTGTCAGTTTAATTCATAAACGCAAATGTATTATGTACAGCACAATCAGATGACTGACTTTGAAACGGAGTATGTTTTCTGTAAAGATAAAGATAGGCTTGTACTAATCGTGGAATGTTTATTTGTAAAGGCTAGCACTGCTAATCACAGTTGCCAACTCTCACGAGACAAATAAGCAACCACAGCTTCAAAAACAAACCCACATTTTTTTTGATGATATTATCATCAATATTATTTATTAAAAATTAGTTATTACCAATATATATGCCTGCAACATATTAAACTGAAACCACTCTTTTACAAAAATTAGCCTGCAAAAAAGTGGGAAAACTCATCTTCACCTGTGAGCAAAATAGAAGAAAAAAAAAAGCACAAGAGCTTCGAAGCAGTAACATGTTTATAGCCTAAAATATAAAGAGGTCATTCTATAGAAATTTCAATTTTTCTGTCCCTAGCCTTATCAGAAATATCACACTTGAAAAACACTTGGTTACATTTTTTATATATATTTTAAAATGAAACAATGTGTTATTTCAAAACAGGTTTTTCTACCATTTAAATTAAATCATGTATACATTACTATCAAATAAATGACAGGAAAAAAATTAATGCCAAATAAATATTATAGTAAAAGATATAATATTTAATTATAATATAGCCTATATTATATTAAAAAATATTATATGATGTGTATTATAATTTGTGTACTCATGAAGTCAAAAGGTAATCTAATAATGTGGTCTAAGTTTAAATGTTAAAAAAAGAAATACTTTAAGACATCTTGCCATACCAGGCTATTCGAACCAAATGTATTTACTCAGTATTAGGATATGACTACTTGTTTTTTTATTACAGCCCATGATCATTAATACATACATTAAAAAAAACATTGTAAAAAATAGGTTAAAAGAAAGTCATCCCACTCATTTACGTCTACTTCTATCATTGCTTGGATTACAGCGTCATTTACGCTACTGCACTTATATTATTGCACTGGTTTGCTATTGACAGCAAGCAGACAGAGTGTCAATCAATGCATTGGAGAACATAAATAAAGAAACAGGGACAACCCCGCGACCAGGGATTTTTCCCCGCAACTTTACAAAAAGGCCCAAAGTCACGTATGATAAACAGACTTGGCAACCGCCCTCTTCTCCGGGAGCAACAGCTCAATTGCATTAAAGCAACATACACTAATTCAGCGCATTTGGGCTCATACCCTAAAAGTGGCAATTTTAACAAGCTATAAAAAATGATCTCTCAGGTGTTTTGAGCTAAAACCACACACGCACGCACGCACGCACACACACGAGATTTATTTTACATCTTGTAAAAAGGAGCATAATAGATCCCCTTTAAGGAGAGGGACAACTGCAAATTCATATACAACACACAAAACAGATCCAAGATTCCATCTCAAGCTCTCGTCATCATCATGATACTGTAAGTGCTTTTCCTGTCAGGGGTGGATAAACAGGAATAAAACATTAAAGAATCTAGATATAGACTGAAAGTGTGTGCGACATGCAGTTGTGCATTATTCTCAGAAAATAAAGTTTTGAATATTACTGTGAAGTTCTGATATTATTTAAAATAAATGTAATTCTATAGAAATTTCTATTCATCAAACAATCCTGAAAAAAGCAACATTGTATTTACAAAAATATTAAGCAGCAAAAACGTATGTATAACAATGATTTCTGAAATATCATGTGACACTGAAGATTGAACTAATAGTTGCTGAAAATTCAACTTTTCCACTACAGGAATAAATTACATTTGAAAATATATTAAAAAAGAAAATAGTTATTGTAAACTGTAATAATATTTCACAATAATACTGTTTTACTTTATGTTTGATTAAAATAAAACAAAAAATATTACCCAGAGCATAATAGACAAACCTTTGAACAGTAGAGTAAAAGGTTACGTTTAATGCATTCAGTACTCACATGTAACTCTTTTATTTGGTCAGAAGACACTGTACCTGACTGAACATGCCTTCGTTTCAGTTCTTCCACGAGTACACTGCAAAACTGTTGACACTTGGCTCGTGGAAGACTTAATTTTCTAAAGTGTTTTAATTAACAGCTAGTGACAGATTGGGCAGGTTGTTAAATGCAACTCCAATGGAGCATCCATAAAAAAACATTGAAAAAAGGACTTGAATAACCTGCTTTAGTCCTGCTTCATCCCAATCAGTGAATGATGGAAACAATTAATGTAATTGAAACCAAAGATGTCAGTGATGAAAACATGAATGGTTGAGTATGAGTGCTGGATGGTGAACAAGTAAATGACGTGAGTTAAAATGCTAATGTGCAGAAGCCCACCATTCGCCCATTCCAGCAGCCAAAGCAGGAAAATGCACTGCTGCAGTCCTGAGTGCTCGGCCCCAGCATGACCACCGCTCTTTCCAGACACTCCCAAAAGTGCTCACTCTCCGGACCGTCCCAGAATTTCCAGTAATTTCTCCAAATACTGCAAGAATACCCAGTGCTTGCTCCAGACACTCCAAGAATTCCCAGTTATCTCTCCGGACACTCCCAGAATTCTATTTCACAAGCATATGGTTGAGCGGGAACAAACAAAGAGACAAGTTTCTTTCAGTTCTCAGCTTTAAAGCAGCCGTAAATCCATTAGCATTGGAAATGTTGTGAAGAAATGATGTGAGGTGGGTTTCTGAGGCAGTATAAAGCCAGATAGATTGTGGGTGGGTCTGGAAAGCATGAGGGGGGAGAGAGAGAGAGAGAGAGAGAGAGAGAGAGAGAGAGAGAGAGATGGCAAACCATACAGACACTGAAACTCCCAGAGCTGCTGCACATGCTACACTCACCTAACTGCAATAAGATCAACATAAATCATCCAGAACCACTGCCGCACTGATCCAGCAGTGTGCAAGTGAATGTGAGAGCGTGTGCATTTAAGGAGTCTAAAGGAGCGTTAAATCAGATGCTGCTGGGCGTGTGCTCTTGTCTCGGTCTTGTGCCGTATTCTTCAGCTCAGCGCCCGTCTTAAAATGGTCCAATGCATTCTTGAACCACACCAACACCCAAAACCATTGAGTTCCTGATCCAATCAAGTCCTTTATTTTGGTTCGGAAGTCTTCATGCAGTGCAGAGCCTTCAAGCAGCCTCTTCAGATGACTGAATATACTCATGCATTATTCATGCAGCTGGACGACTGCGAGCGGAAAATGCCCATCCACCCCAGCCTGCATCACCCACACACTCGTACACATAGGAGCTCACTTCAGCAAACGAAGAGTTGCGATAAACAATGCTGACCTGAGCGCCAGCAGCCTCTCAACTGCGCTCTTATGTTGGAGGGATTGGTGAATCAAATAACATTTTTAGATTTGAAGCCATACCCAGCATAAACAAGAGGCAGGTCGAAACAACAGATTCATCAGGTCAGTTTGTGTTTATATAAGAGAACGTGGAGAGACGGGTATAGATACTGCGATAAAATGTTACATATGTATATGGTACTAGCTACAGTATAGGCATACTACGTGTATAATTGTGCGACTGCATAACAGTCATGCAGAAATTCAAATCGTTGTCACTAATTCTGTTGAACTCTTGGTAACATGAGGTTGAGTAATTGTACAAGTATATTTCATAATAAACATTTTATGATCATTTCTGTTGCAGGAAGAAATGTGAACTAGAACACTGGACATCATTTCCATACAATAAAAGAGAACAGAGACTGGGACAGTTAAGCACCAAAAATAAAGTAAATGAATGCATCATAAAAGTGGCCCATACAAGTTATCCATTACATGTTGTATAAAGCTATATTATACTACGGGGCTGTTGAATGCTTGAATATGATTGGCTGATGAACGTTCTGAGGTGTGTAATTATTTCAGGAAACGCACAGCGAACGTAGTTCCAGGCAGCTCTCTTGACCACATTACAGTTCCGTATTTCAAAGGTCTTACAAAAATCAATAATCAAAACCCACAACAACACTGGCCAAACAAATAAATACAGTAAACAAAAGGATAAAATGGACAGATCTTGTCCATGTTCTCTCTCTCTCTCTTCAATTCAATTCAAATTAGCTTTATTGGCATGACTGTGTAACATATCACAATGTTGCCAACGCAATAAGTATATTATACAAATATACAGATTAATAAAAAAGGGGAAAAATAAAGACATACATGTTCAATTTATCACAAAAAATACATTAAAAGAATACAGAGAGCTAGAGTAGATGGTGAGGAGGGTTCAGCCTTTGTCCTTCATTAGATGGCAGGAGTGCACATACTGCGCTGCCAGGTGGATGCACTTTTCCTTCTCTCCCAATATATATGAGTTTCTCTGTGCAGCTCATTTGCTGGAATTCAGGTGACACTAGCGCTATATGTTTGAAATAGGCATGTCTGATGTGTTTATATTTGCTGCACTCTGTAAGGAAGTGCAGCTCGTCCTCTATGAGTCCGTCTGTGCAGTGAGAACACAGTCTAAGCTCTCGGTCTCTCCAGCTCTGCTTGTGTCGGCCTGTCTCTACACACAGACTGTGTTCACTCAGACGATACTTCGTCAGCAGCTTTCTCTGACCATAGCCTTTAATAATGCTCAGGTATGGCGCTAATTTATAATCAGATTGTATACTGTGGAAGTAAGGTAATTTCTTTACTTGAGTTACTTTTTGCTGCCAATCGTAAATGTATTCTTCCTGGGTTATTTTTTCAGTTTCTTTAACTTTTGAATGTTTCCACTGAATTGTGGAATTGAGTTGATGTTTCTCCACCAAATAGTGCATGGGGTCACTCTCTGGGTGTTTTTGCCGATAAGTGAAAGCACTGTGATGGTAGCTATCTGTCGGCGTGTCAAAGATGGAACCAGAACTTCACTGCTCTCTTCTGGATTTCAGAGAGCAGAGGGAATCGGCCCAGTTCTGCCCTGCAGCCCAGATTTTGGGGCATTTCTGTGAATTCCCAGGATGTTTTTGCAGAACTCAAGGTGGAATTTTTCAACAGGGTTTTTGTCCCATGATTCATAGTTTAGTTTAAATTTGAGGCCCTAGATTTCACAGCCGTACAGAAGAACAACGCGAAGCGGAGTGGCCGTTACACCTCGGGTGTGCATTATTTTTATAATAATTCAACGGCCCGTCGTCAATTATTCCTTGCTTGATACAATAAAATAAAAAAAATAAAAAATTCAAGCTGCTAATAAATTAAAAATGTTCCCCAGCACAATGTGTCCAAGTCTGAAAATGTGAATGACAGAGCGGGAGATAGTAAAGCAAATAACAACATTTCGGTTTGGTCCTTCAAAAGAATTTGAATATAGTACACCATTCATATGGACCACTTTTTGATAGTGGTCATAGTGTTTTTCTGTTGTTTTTTGGAGATTGACAGCCATAGTCTCTAAACCTTTTTTTATTCTATGGAAAAGCGCAACACGTACATCTGCCAAACAACAATTATTTTGAGTAACCAAAGAAAGAATAACATATGTTTGGAAGAAGAGTTTGAGTAAATGATGTCTCCTTTCATTTTATTTTTGGGTGAACAATTCTATAATTTAAAAATACCAGAAAGGCTCCCCTCTGAAGTCATTAAACAGCTTTTTAAGTCACATGATAAAACTGCAACAGCACTCTTCACCAGCAGATGGTAGAAGTGGCCATGAGTGTAAGACTACCATGAAATAATAAGTATTTCTGCTGTATTTTTCTTCTTAATTACAATGTTCCCAAAACGACACAAACTCAACTCACTGAAGGACTTGGTAATTTAGCAACCAAACTCAATGGTGAATTACTCATAATTCCACAGAGCTTCAGTTTATGCCTTTATGACCTTCAAAAGAATCAATGAGCTTAACATTGTCTCTCTCAGTCCAATGAAAGACAACACACACACACACACACTTCTTAAGAAATGCATGTGAAATAGCTGCTTAAACAGCCAAACTCACCCACTCACAGTCAGAAAAACACATCTACACACACACACAAATACCCTTTCCTAGATCCACACACCAGCTGTGTAGAAACAGCTCCACTCCTTTTATTGAGTTCAGCTCTACTCGCACATGTGAGAGCCATTCAGATCAGCACATTCCTCTGGACCCACCCTTTGTAAATCTCTCTCAAGACATGATACGTCACTGCAAACCACTGCCAGACTTCACTTGCACAATAAATCTCTCATTTCTCCTCATGCAAAATAATCTTAGCCAACATGTCAATCAGAGAGCGGAGCTGAAGTTTTAGGGACATACAGGAGATAAAAAGCAATATGTCAAACAGGTATTATTAAGTCAATTATTTTTGCAGTTTTTTTGTGTATGTCAAAGGACAATACCAACATGGCAGGTGCAGTATACAGGAATTAATTATATCAAATCAAAATCAAATCACTTTTAAATGTCACATCACCACAGCACGTGTGCCTTGGTGAGTTAAATTCTTGAGAGCGTGCTCCAGACAGTGCAGAAACAATTTACATATAGACAGTACATACTTACAGACTTATACAGAAGACAACTCAGTACACACAGTGTACTATTAGACATACTTACAGTTATCAATAGACATTATACACTGTATGTGCACATTCTACATTATGTACACATATATACAGACCGTAATATGCGAAGGTGCAACAGATTATACATAAGCTCAGGAAGAAGAGACGCTGATGTGCCTTCTTCAGCACTGCATCTGTGTGAGCAGACCATGTGAGATCCTCGGTGATGTGAACGCCGAGGAACTTAAAGCTCCTCAACCGCTCCACAGGTGTCTTGTTGATGGGTGTGTGTTTTCTGCTCTGTCTCCTGTAATCCACCACCAGCTCCTTGGTCTTGTCGATGTTGAGTGAGAGGTGGTTCTCCTGACACCATTTAGTCAGGGTACTCTCTGTAGGCCATCTCATTGTTGTCAGTGATCAGGCCCATCACCGTTGTGTTGTCAGCTAATTTGATTAGGCAAATTATTCTAGGGTCAATGACCCTGGTCATTGTGCAGTTGGGTCTGGCATTGGGCAGTTGGGTATACTAGGGTCAATGACATGGACAAGCGTTCATGATAAAGAAGAGAAAATATTGTTTAATCAAACTAATTCTTGGAAGTATATTTGATTTAGAAAATAAATAAATAAATGACTTAAAAATGTCACGGTGTAAATATCAAGTAGAATGTCCTATTATTGACTTTTTATCTTAAATACAAGGGGGTGTTCACATTTTGACCATAATTTTTAAAATATTTGAGTGTTTTTAAAGGAAATTGTATTTTAATAAAATGTCACTGATTATTAATTTATAAACATTACATTATTGGTGAGTTTCAAGTAGAGCTTCTCAAGATAACATTTTCTTTAATGAGGCTTTTTTTCTTTATTACGATATCAGAACTTAGATCACCTTGAAATTTTTTATATATTACCAAAAAAATATCAAAATTAATTATAATTCAAAAGTAAAATGTGCCAAGTCAAGGTGCATCCAAGTCACTGTGTGTCAATTGCATATGAATATGCAATGTGAGCATCATGTCATATTATAATTTTATAACTTTTTTAATTTACACAAGACTGGGATAAAGTTTTTCTTGAGTTGAGTTTCTTGGGAATATATACAATAACTTGATTTGTGTAGAAAATACAATCTGTATGAAAAAAAAAAAACCTCAACCCTATACATCTGGATACCTAAATATACTTCATCAACAACTGAGACATAAGCCCTTCATCAAATTATAGTATAAAAAGTACACAAATTCAGGCTGAATTCTCCACTAATTCCAGAGTGGCTCACTGTACATTCAAATGACAGCACAAGGAAATGACAGCAAGAAAAATGCATGCGGGACACATTCCACTGAACTGTGGCTTCAACGCCTTCCTTGCCTCAACAAAAGAAACAAAGCACCCAATCAGGTTCTGCCACCCAAACTTGATCACTCTCTGTCAGAAAGAAACTGGAGCCGAGCGGCAGTATATCTAGAGCAGCGCTTCTCAAAGTCCGGACTCCGGTCCGCACCCGCCTCCACTTCGTATTTCAAGCGCACCGGTATCACTCAGACCTCCGTGCAGCGTGCGTGGTACACACACACACTGACGCATGGACCAGTGTTGCAGTGTTTAAAGACTCTTTTGTAAGACAAAGCACATAGCAACTAGCGACATTTTGGATAAACCTTAGCTTTCATTCAGTAGAATAATGTCACCGGTTTCGCCCCACGAGCATGAGGTTTCGCCTTCCCGACGCAGTCTTTCTCCACTGGCAGGGTTAGCAGCATATTCAAAGAACCAAACCGCAGCAGACTTGTGAATGAACGAGTACAAAACAGCGTTTCCAAAAACCTATCACTGTTGACTGTCTGGCATACGAACATGAATGTAGTTAGTCTGTAAAAGGTTGATATATGCACATAGTTTGTTACACAGACGGTCGTTTGTGCTCCATGAAGAAAAAAATAAATATAATTATATATATATATATATATATAATAATGAAAGATTTTAGCAATTCAGTTGAAGTGACTGCAGGTTACATTGAAGTACTATTTCAGAAACATAAAATATGTAGGCCTAAATGAGAACTGCTTTATTGGGCATTTAGTTGTATAAAAATGCAGTACTGTTGAGTAACCCTTATGAAAAATAACCATGGTTTTATTATAATAAAAGTGTAGTAACCATGTTTTTTTATTTTAAATTTAGCATATTGATTACAATTTATATAACCAGTTTTACTACATATACCATGGTTAAACTATGGCAAGACCGTGGTCAATTTGTGGTTATCATGGTTTAAGTATGTGACCAAGTTTTTTTTTTTATAAAACATGGATAATTTCCGTAAATGCAAGTACAACCTGATGACGTCATAAATGTGATAATTAAGCATATATCAAGTTGAATTGTTATATCAAGTTATAAGCATGTTTATAAAAAACAAGTTTTGTAATAATTATTTCAGACCTTTTGACGTTGATGATAATTCAGATTCGGACCTTTGAATGTTAACTTTGAGAAGCCCTGATCTACAGGCTTTGCTGCTTCTGACGGACTCACCTTGTGAAGTTCAATGGTATCGATCCACTGCTGCCGGAGCAAAGGATGTTCAGCCCTCAGGTACCAGATGCTGTCGTTCACACTGATGTCAAAACGGCATTCATCAAACTCATGAGGCTAAAAGAAAGAGAACATCAAAAACAAGAACAGATCATAACAATGAACATGCTGGAAAAGGGAAAAGGTTTACGGGCCATCATGTATGTTTATTCAAATTTTTCTGCCATTGTGTTTTTGGAGAACCTTTTCCTGCTGTTCCTGATAAACAACTCCTCGCCACCAAAAACTGATTTGCATCACTGAATAGGTCACTGATAAGCTCAAACATTTAGTATCGAAAAACCAGCTATTTTAAGCAGTGCACAAATTATCCAAAATTTGGAACTTACATCTTTACCATGAAGCACAATTTTGCCAGATTGCAATTTTGTTTGTAATAAGCTACTACGGTATATTGCTATTTTTATCTGATGAACCTAAATAGACCAACTGGTCACTTGTTAAGAAGCTGCACTGAGCACTTACATGCAATGACAAATTAATCTCAGTTCTATTATTGAAGACAACTGAAAACTTAAATTATTTAAAGAATAATTAGTTAATTGAATTATTATTTTATAATTACTTAAATAACTGTACTTTCTAATTTAGGATTAGGTTATAACATCTCAAATAAATTAAGCAAATAATAAATAGTATATTCTTATAAATGCTAACTTTAAACCTACCCCTACCACAAATAATTAACCATATGTACAATTTTAAATAAAAGTGGGAAAATTGTTGGAAAACCACTGTATAAGTCATTTTTAATACTTTATTTAATACTATTTATATGTTAAAACTGTATTGAAGGATGTACTAAAAATTGTACTTAAAGGTTTTAATAAATACATTGCTTCAACAAAACAAATAGTTGCATCAAGCTGAGAAGATTAGAAAGTGTTGCGTTGTGCTCACAATATCTGGTATGGTAATCTTTCCTGCATTGCATAGCAGACTGTTGACATACTTTGTTTTCTGCAACACTGTAAATAATTGTTGTTGTTTTCACAGTACATTACTGTATTCTCTACAGTTCCCTACTGTACAATTTTCATATAGTATGTTACTGTGAATTTTGCTGTTTTATTACTATTTATTACTAAATTATCAGCAGTTTCCTATTGTATATGCTGTATACAGTATGTTACTGTAGATTTTTGGTGCATTCTGGGAAAACATTAGCATACTGTAAATCTAAATACAGGAGTACAAAAAGACCACGAAAAATATTCAAATATTTGAGCATATGCTCAGTTTCCGAGTCAAACTGCATTAACTGTTGTTGGCTGACCTTGCTAAGAGTCTGTTAAATTGGTAGGTATACGGTAAAATACACTTTTATTAAACTATTTTATTTTATTAATATATATATATATATATATATATATATATATATATATATATATATATATATATATATATATATACATATACAGTGGGGCAAAAAGTATTTAGTCAGCCACCAATTGTGCAAGTTCTCCCACTTAAAAAGATGAGAGAGGCCTGTAATTTTCATCATAGGTATACCTCAACTATGAGAGACCAAATAAGACAAAATAATCCAGAAAATCACATTGTAGGATTTTTTAAGAATTTATTTGCAAATTATGGTGGAAAATAAGTATTTGGTCACCTACAAACAAGCAAGATTGCTGGCTCTCACAGACCTGTAACTTCTTCTTTAAGAGGCTCCTCTGTCCTCCACTCGTTACCTGTATTAATGGCATCTGTTTGAACTCGTTATCAGTATAAAAGACACCTGTCCACAACCTCAAACAGTCACACTCCAAACTCCACTATGGCTAAGACCAAAGAGCTGTCAAAGGACACCAGAAACAAAATTGTAGACCTGCACCAGGCTGGGAAGACTGAATCTGCAATAGGTAAGCAGCTTGGTGTGAAGAAATCAACTGTGGGAGCAATTATTAGAAAATGGAAGACATACAAGACCACTGATAATCTCCCTCGATCTGGGGCTCCACGCAGATCTCACCCGTGGGTCAAAATGATCACAAGAACTGTGAGCAAAAATCCCAGAACCACACGGGGACCTGTGACCTGCAGAGAGCTGGAACCAAAGTAACAAAGGCTACCATCAGTAACACACTGCGCCGCCAGGGACTCAAATCCTGCAGTGCCAGACGTGTCCCCTGCTTAAGCCAGTACATGTCCAGGCCCGTCTGAAGTTTGCTAGAGAGCATTTGGATGATCCAGAAGAGGATTGGGAGAATATCATATGGTCAGATGAAACCAAAATAGAACTTTTGGTAAAACTCAACTTATCGTGTTTGGAGGAGAAAAGAATGCTGAGTTGCATCCAAAGAACACCATACCTACTGTGAAGCATGGGGTGGAAACATCATGCTTTGGGGCTGTTTTTCTGCAAAGGGACCAGGACGACTGATCTGTGTAAAGGAAAGAATGAATGGGGCCATGTATCGTGAGATTTTGAGTGAAAACCTCCTTCCTTCAGCAAGGGCATTGAAGATGAAACGTGGCTGGGTCTTTCAGCATGACAATGATCCCAAACACACCGCCCGAACAGCGAAGGGTGGCTTCGTAAGAAGCATTTCAAGGTCCTGGAGTGGCCTAGCCAGTCTCCAGATCTCAACCCCATAGAAAATCTTGCCCAGCGACAGCCCCAAAACATCACTGCTCTAGAGGAGATCTGCATGGAGGAATGGGTCAAAATACCAGCAACAGTGTGTGAAAACCTTGTGAAGACTTACAGAAAACGTTTGACCTCTGTCATTGCCAACAAAGGGTATATAACAAAGTATTGAGATGAAATTTTGTTATTGACCAAATACTTATTTTCCACCATCATTTGCAAATAAATTCTTTAAAAATCCTACAATGTGATTTTCTGGATTTTTTCTTCTTATTTTGTCTCTCATAGTTGAGGTATACCTATGATGAAAATTACAGGCCTCTCTCATCTTTTTAAGTGGGAGAACTTGCACAATTGGTGGCTGACTTTTTTGCCCCACTGTGTGTGTGTGTATGTATATGTAATATATATATATATATATATATGTATGATGTTATAACATATTTTAATGTAACTTGTTCATTTTTCCAGTAAAGCTGTACTAACTAGTATTTTCCTCCCGCAGTGACGCAAAGCCATTTATTTTCCACTTGCACAATGTGTTACTGTGATTTTAGTAGTAGGCAATAATTGTATTTTGTTCATTGATGAAATATGGTTAATATGCTTGTAATTATTTGTATCTTGAAATTTCAGCTACGAAATATAAAAGATGAAGCCTGAATAAAGCTGTTGGTGTGAAGAAATAACTTGGGTTATTGAATATAACAAAATAAATATAACCGCATAATCCTGTTATTTGTTTTTACAATGCTCTAAAAAACTACTGTACTTAGTTTTACATCAATTTCTACAGTTGTATAAAATACAGCAACTACTGGATAATTGTTGCCAGTAAGTTACTGTTAGTTTGACAATAGCCTTTTTTTTACAGTGAAGTGTAGTGGTTGCTACTAGGTATACAGTCATGGCCAAAAATATCAGCACCCTTGGTAAATATGATCAAAGAAGGCTGTGAAAATTAATCAGCATTGCTAATCCTATTGATCTTTTATTTAAAAAAATTAAAAAACCCGCAAAAATCTACCCTTTCATTGGTTAAGAATTTAAAATGGGGGAAATATAATTATGAAATAAATGTTTTTTTCTCAAATACACGTTGGACACAATTATTGGCAACCCTAGAAATTATTATGAGTAAAATATCTCTGAAGTATATTGCCATTCGTATTCACAATATTGAGCCCTTCAGGGTGATTATGAACATGAAACTGTCCAGCCATGGCTTCCTGTTTTAACAGAAATATAAATAGGAGTGAAAACAAAGCCCAAATTTCCTTAATCCATCACAATGAGAAAACCCAATTAAAATATTTCTGATGTACAGCAAAAGATAATAGAGCTTCACAAATTAGTGAAGTGGCTTTAAGAAAAGAGATAGAGCAGTGATAATTCCCATTTCCACCATCAGGGCAATAATTAAGAATTTCCAATCAACATTAAAATGTTAAGAATCTGCCTGGAAGAGGACGTGTGTCTATATTGGCCTAATCCAAGGCGAGGAGGAGAGTTTGAGTGGCTAAAGACTCTCCAAGGACCACAGCTGGAGAATGGAAAATAGTTGAGTCTCGGGGTCAGAAAACCTTTAAAAAATTGTCAAACAGCCCTACATCACCACGTGTTGTTTGGGAGGGTTTCAAGAAAAATGATCCTAGCTCATCCAAAAACAAACTCCAGCATATTCAGTTATCAGACACAACTGGAACTTCAAATGGGACTGGCTTCTGTGGTCAGATGAAACTAAAAAAGAGCTTTTTAGCAGCAAACACTCAAGATGGGTTTGCTGAACACAGGGATAAAAAGTACCCCATGTGTAAAATGAAATATTCTGCTGTATTTTTTATGTTGTGGGTCTATATTTCTGCTGGAGGTCCTGGACATCTTGTTTAGACACATGGCATCATGGATTCTATCAAATACCGACAGATAAATTAATCAATAAGTGACTGACTCTGTTAGAAATCTTTTAATGGGCCATGTTCGGATCTTCCAACCAGACAATAATCCAAACACAAACTACACAAAAATGGGTCCCTGAGCACAAAACCAAGGTTCTGCTTTGGCCATCCCAGTCCTCTGACCTGAACCCTGTAGAAAATGAGTGAGGTGAACTGAAGAGAAGAAACACCGTCATGGAGCTGGGAATCTAGAGGATCTGGAGTGATTCTGGATGAAGGAATGGTCTCTGATCTCTTGTCAGGTGTTCTCTAACCTCATCAGGCATTATAGGAGAACATTTAGAACTGTTAAACTGGCAAATTGAGGTTTCAAAAAGTATTGAATAAAAGGGTGCCGTTAATTGTGGCCAATGTGTATTAGAGAAAAACAGATTTATTTCATAATGATATATTCCCCCATTTTAAAATTGTATTATCCAGTGAAAGGTTAGATTTTTGTGATTTAAAAAAAATAAAAGATCAAAAGGATTATCGATGCAGATTAATTTTCACAGCCTTGTTTGATCATATTTACCAAGGGTGCCAATATTTTTGGCCACGCCTGTATAGTAATGGGATTGGTTTGTTGTCTTTTGAACACAGACAGATGAGTTATTAGTGCTGTGTATAATAGCTGTTATCAGAGACAGAGCACTGATCCAGGCCAGAACTGGGCTGCTGAATTCAATCAGTGTTTGAGGAACATCTGTTCCATTATCAGATCATCTCTGTTTTCCCCTCCTCTAAACACTGAAATCAACACAGACATTCCAGATTTGACCCTGGGATCAGACCATCTTCAAAGACTTCCAGCATTGTGGAAGCACTCCAGCATCTTGTTTCACAGGCAGTATTGTTCCACTCATATGATCACGTGTGCAATCAGTATTTGTAGAAATTAATTTGTCCAAAAACAAAATCAAAACAATCTTAATCTACATATAAACTGTCTGTGATATTTAAGAGCAGCCCTTTTTAAGAGCATAAAACATCCTCTAGAAAACACTACAAACTTTATGAAGCTACTAGGAACAATACTTTACAAATTGTTCTTTTCGGTCTTAACACATGCCCATTTTTATTGGAACAGGCATAGCAAGAATTGCTCCCAGATCACCTTTTTCACAATGAGATATTTGATATGCACCGTCACAGGACGTTCCTGCAGTTCTGCTCTCCCTGTTCTAATCCTCAAGACTCCTTCAAATCATTCAGTATCAGAACAATGTAGCAACAGTGTGTCAACCTAAAAGACAAAATGTGCTACAATGCAGCTTTGTTGGACATTTCCTTGCAGCCTTGCTGACAGAACTTTAAACAACCTTTATTACATGCAGAGCTCAAGCTCACAGAGATACACCAATATACGTAAATTACGCCAATCATTTTCCCAGTACTCGGCCGATACCGATACTTTTATTTTTAAATATTGGGTACAGAAACCAAAATAATATGTATAATGTTATTTGGATAACTTCATTTATCAAAGAAATATATCCTTCAGTTATTTTCACACTTTATTATGCCCATTAAAATGTATTATACAAGTTTTAGTTACTTTCACTGTTAATTCTTTGCTCAAAAGGTACATCATCTTTAATTTAATAGCATTAGAGCTGCTCCAATGCAGCGGCTCAGTACTGTAATCACGCGCTTTGCAGTAACAATGCAGGGAACTACTCATTATACATTTTTCTGAAATATAAGTAGCTTTTTAATCTGAAACATACTGAAATGTATATTCCAAAGTGACTCGCATAATACAGAAACACTCATGAAGCAAGCAAAACATGCACAACGTCAGAATCAGAAAGAGCTTTATTGCCAAGTGTGTTTGCGCACACAAGGAATTTGTCTTGGTGTTAGGAGCTTCTAGTACAGAAAGTACAAACATAATGCAGACAACATGTAATTAAGGTAATAAAAAACACTAATAATGAAGAGACTAGACAATGATTATGAATAATAATAGTAATAAAATACAAATATACAGAAAAGAAAAATGACCATAGACAGAACTGTGAATGTGCCTGTATCCTGTGTACAGATGAAGGTTTGAGGAGTTATTTACAGAATTACAGTACTGGAGTGTGTTATTTGTTGTTCAGGTGGGATATGGCCTGGGAGGAAAAACTGTTCTTGTGTCTGATTGTTTTGGTGCTCAGTGATCTGTAGCGCCTGCCAGGGGAAACAGTTCAAAGAGAGAGGGAGCTGGGTGTGAGGGGTCCAGAGTAACTTTCTTAGCCCTTTTCTTCACTCTGGAGGTGTAAAGTTCTTGGAGGCTGGGCAGAGGGGCACCAATAATCCTCTCAGCAGTCCTGACTGTCTGTTGTAGTCTTCTGATGTCTGTTTTGGTAGCTGAATGAAACCAAACAGTTATAGATGAACACAGGACAGTCTCAATGAACGCAGAGTAGAACTGTTCCCACAGCTTCTGTGGCAGGTTGAACTTCCTTAGCTGGCGGAGGAAATACAGCCTCTGCTGGGCCTTTTTCTCAATTAGAGTCAATGTGATTGTCCCACTTCAGGTCCTGAGAGATTGTTGTTCCCAGGAATCTGAATGTCTCTACTGCAGCCACAGTGCTGTCCATGATGGTGAGTGGGGCGAGAGCAGGGGGGTTCCACCTGAAGTCCACGATCATCTCCACAGTTTTGAGAGTGTTTAGCTCCAGGTTGTTAAGACTGCACCAGACAGCCAGCTGCTCCACCTCCTGTCTGTATGCAGACTCAGTCTTTGATGAGGCCGATGACTGCAGTGTCATCCACAAACTTCAGGAGCTTGACAGAAGGATCCTTTGAAGTGCAGTCAGTAGTGCAGTAGGGAGAGAACACAACCCTGAGGGGCACCAGTGCTGATGATGAGAGTTCTGGATGTGAGTTTGCCCTGCCTCACTAGCTGCTGCCTGTCCGTCAGGAAGCTGGTGAGCCACTGACAGATGGAGGTGGGCACAGAGAGCTGTGTCACCTGTTTGCTCTGTAGGCAAACTGAAGAGGATCCAGCAAGGGTCTAGTGATGTCCTTCAGGTAGGCCAGGACCAATCTCTCAAGTGACTTCATGACCACAGACGTGAGAGTGACAGGGGATCATTTTTAGTATATTAAGTACAAAATTAGTGAGCGAAAATAGAGCACTTTAAGTACATTATGGAAGTGTACTTGTTTTTCACCTGGGATGTCTATGAGAAGGGGATGCTATTACTCGACAAGCTTGCGCATGTGCTCAATCCATTCAAGCTTTGCTTATCAGCTTGCACACATCAGCTATACAGGCGTTTATACTGAATGTTTCACATTATATTAATTGCATACATCCTTAATCTCTAATAATAACTCAATTCTGCCGTCTGTTGTTCCGTTGTCGGTGCTTTTTGTCTGAATACGGCACTTATCACATGTTGTGTGGTCTCGGCGTTTGGTATCGGGGCATTTTAACGAGTACGAGTACAGAAGCTCAGTTTTGATATCGGCGAATCCCTCTTTTAAACCAGCTTCACAGTAAAACAGTGTCTTTAAAGCAAGGACCAGTTGAATCACTGATGTCATGTCACATGAACTGTTTCATGGATGTTTTTACTACCTTTCTGGGTCTGGGAACATTTCAGTTGTGTTGCTGTCTTTGGAGGGTCAGAAAGCTCATGGATTTCATCAGGCATATTAATTTGTGCTCCAAAGATGAATGAAGGTTTTACGGGTTTGGAACAATATGAGGGTGAGTAAATGACAGAATTTTAATTTTTGGGTCAACTATCCATTTAAATAAGTAAAATGTTAATTCACTCTAACAGTGTCAACTTTGCAAAGTTAATCAATTATTAAGCATCTTCAAAAGCAGCTCATTACTCAAGTTGTTGTGTTGCCATCTGATATGGCACCTTCAGATCGAAAACATTTTCTGAATTCTTCAGATCAATCGTATTTTAAGCCGCATTATAATGATAATTCCATAAAGTAGGCTATTCAGATGTGGTTTTGCAGGATGTTTAGTATGGATGACACTAGGATATGTCTGTTAAAAGCAAGTAATGGAGTACCTTTGTACTACTCAACCAAATCTCCTGCTCTGTCCACCTTGAAACAATCATGCTGTTCAAGAGAAACCCCTAAAACAAGCACGACAGCTTCCCGCTGACAGTAGCAGATGAAAAAACACTGCATAATGAGCAGGAAGCAGTACTGCTCAAATATTTTCACACTGTGGTACTTATCAGCTCTTCACATCACTGTGAAGTTAAGATACATACTGCAATCAAGATAAGCCCCTGGTAATCATACAGATAAACATGACACGACGCTCTACAGATCAGATCAGCCTTACCATGATGACAGCCTTGCTGAGACAGATGGACCCTCTGCATCCGTACTCCTTCTCATCTGCTGACCTGTAGTAACTCAGAATATTGCCCTTCAGCACAATCCAGCGGTCCTGCCATCCATGAATGTAGTTTGTCCACTGGAGACAAACTGAGTGTCAGCTATTTTTAATCATACTTCATATCATGTTACAGTTATCACTTAAAGTACTTGCAACATAAAGATTAAAACTTCCAGAAGGTCTAAGGATTCAAAGTTCAGCAGGTAACTTTAACTGAACATTACCCAAACTACAGTAATTAAATGGGTTTATTTTTTCAGTATACATTTCATAACACAGCTTGTGTCATAAAAACCCAGAAGACAAGAAAATATTAAAGATAATAAAAATGTACAGCTTTTCCTAAAATGCCAAATCTTGTAGCCAACGACTGCTTGTTTTTATATTATTGCTGTCAAACAATTAATTGCATCCAAAATAAAAGTTTTTGTTCACATAATATATGTATGTGTACTGTTTATATTATGTATTTGTAAAGACACACATATACAGTATATATTGGGAAAATATTTACATAAAAGTATATACATTTATATTATATATAAAACATAAAATATACACACATAATAAACATACATAGTTTACAAATTTATTATGTAAACCAACGTTTGACAGCACTATATTGTATAAATCAATTACCACAAATATGAAATTACTTTTAAGTGTCAAATGTATTTACCTACTCTTTCACAAAGAGATATGTAAAAATGTAAGGCTTTCCCTAAAATGCCCAGTCATGCAGCCAATGACTGGCTATTCTGTTGTCATAAAACAAATATCTAATAATATAAAATAAATATATTAACTTAGAAGTTGGATAATCATGATGCGATTCTTCCGCGCGAATCAGAAAAAAAGGACAATTAATTTATGTCAGGATGCAACTACATGCGCCACACGTTTCAATGAAAATATATATTTCTATACTTACATTTTAGACTATTAAGTTTTATACGGGTGTTTACTGGAATTTCATTTACGTGAAATCACTTTAAATACTCATTAAAAGTCATTTAGAGCCTAAATATTTATTCACATCTGTTAGCTTAAAACGTTTTCATGAAACGTAATCAGTAACTTTACCACGGCTAGTTTGACATGTCTGAATGTTATGATTTTAGGATTTTTATGACTCGATAAACGCTCAGACAGGAATCGAAATCTTTCAAAGCGTTTGTCACAAAACCAGTAACGTTAACTTACACCCGATTCCCTGAAAAGTAAAGTTAGACTGTGTCGTTTCATTCGGACATCGCATGTATGTTACTGAGGGCAAACATGCGCAGTCACAAAACTTCCAACAAGTTGTGAGGTTTCAGATAAATATAAGCAAACAAAAGTAGCTCACTAACATTAATTTCCACAAAACCAAGCATAAATACTGTTCCACACCAAAAACGGTGTAATAGTGTATTGTTTTACAGTAACGTTACTCTTGTTTTTACCTTACTGAGCGTCTCGCCGAGCTCGTCCAGCAGCTCTAACTCCGGGTCCAAATCCTCATCAGAACCCGACGAGCTGCAGTCCGACATCAGGAAAAATACCAAAAACTCCGCAGTCGTCCTGTTTTTTAGTTAGACTAACGTTAGATCGCGTTATAATTTAAACAGACAAAACACACACACTAGCTCCGAAGTCACCTAAGCGCTGATGTAAACAGTGCCAGGTGTGAAAGCCCATCCTACTCCGGTATCAAACAAATGACGACATGCAGCGACGAGTTAAGAGCATCGATCGCGTTTGTCTTCAAGTCTTTGATCCTCACGTGACCAGAGCTGCTCTAGAAGTGAAATCAATACTGCGCGTCTACAGTAACATTACACCGCAGTGTGTCTGATGTCGCTTGTACACACACACACACACACACACACACACACTTCACGATTATTTTCTGGGTTTTAAAGTTTGGGCTTTTTATATCACCCCTTTTGGCAGTATGAAGTATTACATCACCACTTGTTGATTACCTTTGGGAATCTGTTAAAAAACAACCATGTTAATTCCATTGTATTTTGTATTTTTTTTGGAGGGAACTTAGAGTGTCATATAAATACCATGGTATATGAATATTATTATTTAAATCCATGATATAATAATACCATCATAGTATTATCTAATAGCTGTGAAACACCAGCAACATATACCGCGTGCATAATTATTAGGCACGTTGATATTCTGATTGTATTTTTTTTCAAGCACATTTGACCAATTCCAAACCACATCAATCTTAATAACCGATAAAAATTTGCCAAAAATAGGCTTAACTGTAATTTTTGTAGATGCAAACAAAATGTAAATCCCAGTGAGAAATATTCAAAACTAATGCAATACAGAAATTGCAAGACATGACCACTGGACAGCAAAATACTCACTGGGTCAGCGTGGTCAGAAAAAAACAGGTGGAGAAGAAAAGACACATTAACTGCAAAATATTTAAGAATTAATGTGAAGACCTTATAAAACAATCAGGAAACATTTAGTCTCCAGCGCCCCCATTTTCCAGAACTGCAACCTTCCTGGAGTCTCCAGAATTACAAGTGTCAGGCTCTCAGAGGCTTTGCAAGGGTAAACAAATCTAATAAAAAATGACCCTCACGTAATAAAAATATCATGCTCAAGTATTGTGAAATACATTGAGACATAAATACATTTATAGGCTTTATGGACAGATAAGTTGTGAGTGACTCTTGAAGGACCAGCACCACATCTCGTACCACTGTTTGAAGAATTTATCTTCCAGAATCTGGCAGTAAGATTTAGGATCTCATTTTTATTCCATTTCTTATCCTGAAAAGTCTGTATTGTAGGATTGATAGAAAATGATCTCCTAAAACATAAACTGTGTGTATATATATATATATTATTACTTATTGGACCAAAAAACAGTACACAGAATCTCTTGGATCACAATTTGAAACTAGACGGATGTACTGTTCCCTTCCTCTACAGTCAAAAACCGGGGTGTTATATTAGACAGCAACTTATCTTTTGAAAATAATATTTCCCATGTTACAAAAATAGAATTCTTCCATCTTAGAAACATTGCCAAGCTACGGAACATGTTAAGTGTTTCTGATGCATTCATGACCTCTAGACTGGACTATTGTAATGCACTGCTAGGTGGTTGTCCTGCATCTTCAATAAACAAAGTACAGATAGTACAAAATGCTGCAGCTAGAGTCCTTACCAGGTCAAGAAAATATGATCATATTACTCCAATTTTACAGTCTCTGCACTGGCTACCTATTAAGTTTCATATCAGTTACAAAATATTATTACTTGCCTATAAGGCCCTAAATGATTCAGCTTCTGTGTACCTAGAACTATTTCATATTTGACTCCCAAACTCTGGAACAGCCTTCCTGATAATGTTCGGGGTTATATATAATATATAAATCTATTCTAGAAACTTAATTTCCCATAAAACGGCTTTACAACGATTATATCATAAAAAGTGCTATACAAATAATCCAGAATTGAATATAGATAGATATATAGATAAATAGATATATATAGCTATGTAAATAATTACCTTTATTCAAAAGATTAAACCCAAGTAAAAATAATAAAATCATATATTTTAGGATATTTCACAAGTAGGGTGCAATTAAACTATGTTTCTTGTACATTGTCTGGGTACTGTAGCCTTGACTTTTGGAGATCAGATCACATTGTTTTCTAAATAGGAACATGAATAGTCTCTTGTTTGTGCTGATCACTGACAGTTATATAACGGATGATCAATCCAGTCCTAACAGCCACTCTTCAATAACTCTCTCACAGGACTTGGCATCCTTTTGCCAGTCAATGTGCCATCGCAGGTTGGCTATGATCTGGGAGTAACTGTCTCTTAGGCTTTGCTTCCATTCCATAAACTGTTTTCTATTGTAGCGGTGAACAGCTTGGGAGACACTGGGATAGTCCACAACGGTGCGTAACAGCTTGTCCAAGTCCTGACATACATCAGGGAAATGTGGTGCAACATTTCTCAATTCTGATTCATCTTTGGACAAGTCTATGTGGAGAGAACATTGAAACCAGTTACTTAAGGCAGTTATATATAGCAGGGGCATCACATCCCTGTTGTGCAAAATACTCTGGCAAAGGAAGATTTTACACATAATCAGCAGTGCTATCATGAGAAGAAACTCACTGAAGAGTTGTGGTGGAACGGTCAATCCATCTGCATATGTGATGTACTTCCACTCGCCGATCCTCAGCATATACGTGGAGGCGTTCGCATTGCAACCATGATATTCACTGAGCACCCAGCCGGGATGAGGCTCCGCTGACTGAGCGCTGACCCCAGAAACCAGAGGGATCAGCGAGTGACCACTGAGACCCCCTGGCTGTGGAACACCAGCAAGATCTAACCAAAACATATAGCACAGATTGAAACAGATCAAATCATATCCAGGTCATAATTAATTATATATATATATATATATATATATATATATATCAGGATTTTTGTATCAATTGAAAGATCCAAAGATCAGCATTTATATGAAATAAAAATCTTTTGTAACATTATACACCATACCATTCAGAAGCTTGGAGTCTGTATAATTTGTTGGGGGAGGGGTTATAGAAATTAATATTTGCATTCAGCAAGGATGCTTTAAATTGATCAAAAGTGATGATAGAGACATTTATAATGTTACAAAAGATTTCTATTTCAGAGAAATGCTGTTAAACCAGAAAAATTCTACTCAGCTGTTATCAAAATAATAATAATAAATAATATTTTTTGAGCAGTAAATCATAATATTAGAATGATTTCTGAAGGATCGTGTGACTGGAGTAATGATGCAAAAATTTTTGCTTTAAAATCCCTGGAATAAATTCAAACTCAAATAGAAAACCGTTATTTTAAATAGTACAAATATTTCAAAATGTTGCTGTTTTTGCTGCACGTTGGATCAAATAAATGCAGGATCGGTGAGCAGAAAGACTCCTTTAAAAACAATAAAATCTTACTGTTTAAAAACTTGTGTATAGGTGGTTTATGGGCTGTATGAACTCTTTTTTGCCAAGCTTTATTTTGAAAAACTGAACCTCTGACTATAACAACATATTATAATAATTCGAGTGGAGCAGCCAGTTCCCACCCTTACCAAGCACGGTGGGATAAATGTCCACTAGAGACACAGGTAGACTGATTTCAAAGCCAGTCTTCACTCCTGGGCCCATTATAAGCAGGGGGACATGAGAGCTGCCCTCAAACATGGACATCTTATAGAACTGCCTGTGTTCCATGGCTAGATCCCCATGATCCGAAGTGAACAGTACAACTGTCCTGTTCAGTAAGCCAGTGTCTCTGAGAGCAGCGATCACCTCACCTACAGACATAATGACAGTATATCATTACATTAAACCCAGTGACAAAACAACACTTCAACACACAAGTGGTTGCTCACCCAACATGCTGTCTGTTTCAGCACACATGGCATAGTAATAGGCTCTAATGTTTCTGATCTCTTCTTCTGTGAAGTGGCCACTGCAATTTTTGGTGAAGGTGGCGTAGTAATCCACAGGGTGCATGTCTTCAACCCGTAACCACTTCGGAACAGACACTTGATCGTATGAAACCTTTGAGAGAAAACACAATCATTGTCAAAATACCTTTGCCACTGCCGACTGACTGTTATTAGTGTACATGCTGTGAATAAAATCAGTAAGAATTACAATGACCCAAAATATGCAATCATAATAACAGCAGTGTTTTTATATTATGTATATGCTATTATAATATTGAATTACGTTTGAACCTTGAATTTTAATTTTTCATTTTAATTTTAGTTTAAATGTTATTCATTTTGTAATGTAATTTTTGTGTAATGTACATTTTAGTTTTTAAAAAACATTTATATATAGGTTTAATAATTTTTTTGTAAATTTAGTTAACTGCTAGTTATTTTATTTTATTTTGGTTAGCAGCTAAGGCAACATTTCTTTATTTTGTTTTTCCACCTAATATTTATATTTGTATTTAATTTCAGCTTTAATTTAATTACACACACACACACACACACACACACACACACACACACACACACACACACACAAATAACGGTTCTTAATTATTGCAGTCTTAGAATTTCTAGCCTTGCCGCTGCTACATAAATTAACTATGGTTGTCTAAAGTATTCAGAATCATAAATTTAAAAACAAGAAGTAGTCACGAAACAGCAAAAACACATTAATGAGCAAATTATATGTTTGTATTTTATGGTATTTGTTTGGAATTGTAACTACAAAATGGGCAACATTTTTCAAGTTAATTATGTCTGTGACTATTACAATTTTTATTTAACGGGCGAAGATCTATGATAAAATTCTGCTGTTCTATTTTGAAAATAAAGGCAATAGTTAAACAGTGTGTTGATCTTCCTAGTTTACTATTCAGCTGTTTCCCTCTGAAACACACTGCTTTAATATTCCAAGCCAAATCAGTTTCTGATTCTCAGATTCAAATCCCATATTAAGTCCAATGAAAAAATCTTAACTGTTTTTCATGTCTCCATTAGATCAGGTAAAGCAACCTGCCTTGTTTAGCCAATACTGGGAGGTGCGGAAGGTGGAACCCCCGGCTGTGGGTCCCAGGGAGTCTGTGCGGTACGGGTGGGGGAGATTGAGCCCCACGTATAGTGCAAATGGCTGGGCGAAAGACACAGCAGTGTGTTGGATCCATTGAACCGCAGCATCAGTGATGTTCCAGTCTTTTGTCATCACCCTCTTTGTGGATGCATCACCCACCAGATCTGTGACCGGACGGCCCTCTTGTCTCAGCAGGAATGGAACGTCTCTGGCCCACGCCTCCACACGATTACTGAACAGAGAAGTTCCAGACGTCAGAACAGTTTTGTTTGCCTATATTTAAAACAGTATCCCCGGTTTAAGGCTTAAACCTAATCCCAGACTAAAATCTAAGTCTGAGCTGTTTCAACTGAAAGAAACTTGCACTGACTGATCTTAAAATATATCAGTGTGGTTATTTTGTCTCAAAATGCATAACAGTAATGTTTTTTTCTAAGGCACGTTTATAAAAATGACTTAAATGCCCTAATTGAACTATGGCCTTATCCTGGCTTAGTCTAAGCCCTGTCTGTGAAACCAGGCCTATATTTATTGTTTTGTAATTTTTTAAAACATGATAAATCAGCATATTAGAATGATTTCTGAAATCATGCAACACTGAAGACTGGAGTAAAGGCTGCAACAAATTCAGTTGTTATAGCACAGAAATAAATATAATTTTGAAATAGATTCAAATAGAAATCAGTTAATTTAAATAGTAATTATATTTCACAATATTACCATTTGACTGTCTTTTCAAATAACTGCAGACTTGATGAGTCTTCTATCAAAGACATTGAAAAATCTGGCAGACCCACTTTTGAATTAAAAATTTACATATATTTGAGTGTCCAAATATATTTTCGGAGTTATAAAAAAGTCACCTGACAGAGTGATGTTCTGATGTGTAGTCTAGTTTCCCCATGCTATGAGTGTGGTACCCACTCTTTCCTAACTGGTCCATCCATGTGGTGGCATTGGGATCAAGACATTTATAATTGTTCCAGGCCTGGGTCAAATGCACAAACTGGCCACTCCACATAGCTGCCAAAACACATTTATATACATCAATATATTCATCTCATTTCTACATTGCATGTATACAATTTTTTTGGTACACAATAGATAATATGCAGACGGTAACTAATACTCTACCTGCCCTAGAAGGACAGCATATTGGTGAATTGGTGTACGAGTTGAGAAAAAGTGCACCCATTTCCCTCATATAGTTGATGTAAGGCAGCTGTACAACTTTATTGCCTGGAGAAAAAGTTAACCTGCCATCCTTCAGTAGTAAGAAAACAGAAGTCAGATAACAGTTTTATATCAAAAACGTCTGAGCTGCCTAAAAGCTTTTGCTTTATATTTAGGCAGCTTTCTAGGTTTTGAAACAGCATTCATTCTGCAAAGTGACTGAAAAATGAGTAAACAGTCACCGTTAAGAAGTTAATTATCGTGTAAAATGGGTGACTTACGAAGGCATCAGACATTAGCATGACTATGTTGGGTCTGTCATGTGATGTCCAGTTCAGATACATGCAGTGCGCGTTCACGTGAAGAATCAACACCGTTAACACACGGAACACGAGCATTCTGCATCCAGACGCCAGCAGAGCGTTACAAACCACTTTTAATAACGATGAAGATTTGACAAGAAGCCGTATAAAATTCCGTCTCTCTTTAAACAGCGAAATGTCCGGGCTGCATATGCAATGAACTCACACTATCAACTAACATGTACATTTTACACATAACTAAGATTAGGAGGCCGTACTATGTCGGTTTATGTAAGTAATCTGCATATTGTCTAATAACGAAGTAGTTTCATCTTTTCCTTTTCCGTAAACAATCAGGCACACGCCGCCACCTATTGGACAAAATATAATACTGCTGTAGATGAGTGATCCCACGAAGAAAAGCCCTGTATTATATATACATACACTCATTTGTAAGTTGCTTTGGATAAAAGCGTCTGCTAAATAACTAAATGTAAATATATATATAATGAGCCTGGAAATACAGCTTTGCCATCACGGGAATAAGTAGCATTTTATAACATAAAAAAAAAAACGATTATATACTATATTATATAAAAACATTAAAATAAACATTTTTAAAAATTGTAATATTTTACAATATTACTGTTTGTGCTGTATTTTTGTTTGGTGGACATGGGTGAGCAGATAATTAAAAAAATATGTCCTTGTATATGTGATATTTTATATATATGAGAAATTACAACAAAAATGACAACAAATTCTTCAACAAATACTTCATGTTTTTCAATTTTCCACAATGCAGTAATTTTGCCTTTTGTCACAACTCATTGTATAAAGGGAAACGCATCATTTTGTTATTACTTGATTAAAATAATACAGTACAGCAATATAAAAAGGCACATGCAGAGAATTTAATTGAAGCAATTGGAGTACATGAAATGTACAGGTAAACACACTGCAACATCCAGATCAACATTTATTCCTACAGAAACTACAGCCAGATCCTAGACAACCCATTTTTCTGTTCTCAGTTCCAATCTTTTGACGAGACCCTCCCCGATGATACGGAAATCCTGCAGGATGGCGTCTACATTTGGCACGGTGGTTGCCACATCGCCATTCACCTCCACCCGGCGGGCGTTCATTAAAGATGCCTGAGAACAGAAAATCAGAAGTAAGAAGGTGCCATAAATCTGAACGGTAACTCAATTCACTTCAATTTTACCAGCTCTACTCAGGGTCATTGCAAATAAAAGCTCAAAATAAAAATGAGAAACCTTAAAGGGTTTCGGCTCAAAGGCAGCTGGCTTCCACAGCACTGCGATCACCGTTCCGCCATACAAGTCGTAGAAAAATAGAGCCAGATCTCCAAATGCTTCCTGAAAAAAAAGAGAGAACTGGTATAAAATAGATCTGATCTAATTTACGTGGTATTTTAAGTATACCATGGCATAATGGAAAAGATTCAGTAAAAGTGAATAAAAATCTACACAAACCCTGAGTTCAGACAGATACAGTCGGACCGGATCATAGTCTATGACTGGCAGAGCTCCTCCCGAAGCGAACGGTTGTCCTCTATGGGTGCCTCGCCGGAAGGTATTGTCAGGAGGATCCACAGCTTTGGCTAACAGAGGAACCTGCTTTGAATCGAGGTGGATCAGGACATCATAAGCCTCCAGAGGGGGTCGAAATGCCACCTAGAAACAAAGGAAACAGTGAGGTTAAAGACAAACGATGAGAGTTTCGTAATTTGCATAATACAGGCGGAATATAGAGGAACTGACCCGCATGTCCTGCTTTTCACCAGAGTCAAGCTGAGCCTCTAAAAGACGCAGACTCTCTGCTGCCAACATGACGGCACGCTGGAGCATCTATACGGAGGAGACAACATCACTTCTGTTTATACACACTGTACATACAGCAAATCTATGTTAGAATTTGAGAATACTGGATCTACAAACCTGCACAGAAGGAGCCTCTTTAGTCCAAACAGAGACTTTCTTGTCATTGGGAGTGACTATGAACATGGTGGGAAGAGATTCTCGAGAGGCCACAAAGTCATTCTTTATATCTGTTTGTTCAACAGCTGAAATATAAAAACAGTCATTTCAATATCCACAGATGTTTCAGGGAGTGCACAGATCATTAGTTCTGCTACGTGTCAGTGTGTTCGATCTGTGTCGACTAGTCATGGATCAGATGACTTCACTTATGCTTGTTCTACACATGACGGATAAGGACATTTCCTGGTTCCTAATTAAACTCTGAAATCCATTTGTCACTACTGTTTTTATTTTATGAAATTAATACTTTTAGTCAGTAAGGCTCCATTAAATGAAAATAAAAAGTTAAAGACCTTTATATTGTTACAAAAACATATTTCAAATAAATGATGCTGTTTTGAACTTTCTATTAATCTAAAAATCCTGAAAAAAAATGTAGCCCGGTTTTCAAAGGTATTAAACAGCACAACTCTTTTCAACATTGATAACAAAAGTAAATGTTTCTTGAGCAGCAAATCAGCATATTAGAATGATTTCTGAAGGACCATGTCTGTGTCTGAAGACTGGAGTAACAGGTGCTGAAAATTCAGCTTTGTAATCACAATTATAAATACAATTTTAATATAACAGTTTTTTAATTTTATTATAATTGGAATGTGTTACAATATTGCAGTTTTTACTACATTTTAGCTAAATAAATACAGCCTTGGTTAGCATAAGAGACTAAAATTATTTTGAACGAGTGCATATTGAGTGTATATTACAAAACATGTTATAAGCAAACCACACCAGGCACATCAAAACTAAGTGACTGGGACATGACTGTTTTTTGCACCGTTCATGACATGAACTGTCAGTAGACTTTCCATGCTGCAAAAACTTCATTTATATAAAGTAAACACTGACCTGCTGACTAGTTGACAATTTTCTTAAAGTAGTAAAAATGGTTAGTCGTGCAAGCCCTAAAAAGCAACATGAAATACCCAGGGTGAAGCTTACCTGTGAGTTTCCCATTGAGATTGACTATCAGGGGATTGTTTTTCCAGTCAAAAGAGGAAAGCAAATTAAGGAAGCGAAGGAACCCCACCTGAGGAGAGCTGTGAAAAGGTGTGGTGTCACTGTATGTATATATACACCATACAATGATGATTACATTAATCAGAGGGACAAATTACCTTGGTGGAGTGAAGGGAGCAGGATGTAGGAAAAGTGAAGCCACCAGTAGATCAGCTGCTTCCTCTCGGATATCTTCCAACAGGAACTGAGATGCCAACCAGCGTTTAGCCAGGCGGCACACGACACCAAAACACCCATACTGCTGCTGGAGCCTAACATGTAACACGTCATATATTTATCTAAACAAGCCCTTTGCCAAGACAAGGATGAGTGTGTTCTGCATGTTTATTTATACATGTATGCTGTACCCATGCAAGGTGCTGGTTAGAAAGGGTTTTTGCAGGGTCTCCAGCTCCAGCGCCTGGGCCTCAGCGTTGTCCCTGTAGATCAGCATTCCCTCAGGGGTCAGGCTTTCCCTCAGGATCTGCGGTTCTCTGTGATACGCCACCTGGACTCGGAAGACTAACCCATCCTGAATGGATGAAGGTGAAATTATGTTGATTGTGCATGTAACTTCATTTGGACAGCATATTACTAGTATAGTAAATGTGAAAACAACAGAAATATGATTAAATGCATGTTACCTTCCACACATCCAGGTAGCCAGGTGTGGCATGACATCTGTAATTGTGTTGTTTGCACAGCAGTTCTCTCAAGCAGATGTGAAAGGCTGCTTTGACATGGCGTATTGCCATGGGCTCACTGGGCCATTTCCCACTTCCCTCCATATGAACAATGACTAGAGAAACAAAAGGCAAATGGGGATGAAAGATAAGAGCATATTCAAATAAGTCATATCTGTGGAGCTGTGCTCAAAACATAATAAACATCAACCCAAAATAGAGTGGTGCAGGAAAGGGGTTTGGTTTCTTTTTTTCAAGTCAACTGATCTGTTTTTAGGTTAAAGGGTGGTTGATCTGCTTTTTTCGAATTGTGTTTATGGGGTACAGTGGAACATGTATTCATGATTTGTTTCAAATATATTTTTTCACATACTTTAACTTTATTATACACAGGTAACACCGCTGTTCCTGTTCTCGTCAAAACGGTCTGTAGAGTTCTTGGTTCAATGAATCCCCAATGAATCGGGCTCAGACTGGTTAGCTGGCCCAGTGTGTTGTGATTCACTAACCGTGTAGTTCACATTGTCCAAAAACATTACACCTTTATCATTACAGGTAGTTGCATGTTCCCAGGAGGAGGGTTTATGTAAAAGGGGTTAATGATGTCACAAACCCGGGAAGAAGCTTGTTGTAGTCCCTAGCAGCCTTTATTTCTATTCCTTAAAAAAAACTATTTCTTTAAAAGAAAATCTCACTTTGCATTGAACTTTGAGTGTCATAAATTTGCAGACATTGTTTGTGCTCTTAAAACAACATTACACACTAAAAAAAAAAAAAATGAAATCATAAATCAACCACCCCTTTAATGCTTGAAATTGAATCTATGGTTAATCAAGCTCAAGATACAGTATCATAATTTTTGTATGCATCTTTTTCCTATTCGCCATCCTTTCCAATCAAATTGCTTGCTACGGATGCAAAAATCAAACCTGATTGGAATTCTTTTATGATGGGCGAAAGTTTCGAAGGTTTCGAAGTTTCACAACCTGAGGTCATATTTATTTTTTAACGTGCAAAAATGTAAGACGAGATTTTCGGACTCAATGGGCAAAGAGCTTAAGACATTCATTCTAGCAAACTATTCTAACTTAAACATTCCAACTTGTCTTTTAATCTTTGCATGATATCTGCTTGTCAGAAGCTTAATGTTGAAGATGTAAATGTCATTCATATCCTTACTTCTACCGATTGTATTTCAAAATTCATAAACGTTGTGTTCATCATTTGATTAAATCACAATTAATAAAAATTACATTTTTTTAAATTAAATTAAGTTTTTAATACTTTTAAATCAGGGCATGGACAAATATGGATACTTTATGCAAATGTATGTTTATTATTTTTCAAAAAGGTAACTTAAAGTATATATCTATTCTATCAAAGAACTTGTTCATGTCTATTAGACTTGATACTAGGGCTGTCTATCGATAAAAATATTTAATTGTGATTAAATCGCATGATTTTCATGAGTTAACTCGTGATTAATCAAAATTAATCGCACATTTTTACATGTTCTAAATGTACCTTAAATTAATACTTTAAATTTTTAATACTCTAATCAACATGGGCATGGACAAATATGGATACTTTATGCAAATGTATGTTTATTATTATTGAAACCATAGTCAACAGAGCATGAAGACTAGACATTTTTCAAAGGTAATATATGTTTTTCAAAGAACTTGTTCATGTCTATTAGACTCATGAAAAAAGAAACACCAGGTTCCCATTACTTCTCTTTCTTAACACTGAGCAATTTACTGACACAAACCTGTTTACATTTTTGCAGGACAGGGCAACTGTTCTTCTGAACATGCAAAATGTACATAGCCTATATTGTTTATTATTACATTTGTTTGCCTCTCTGTGCCCACAACTGTATTTTGATGCAGAGAGAGAGAGAGAGAGAGAGATGTGTGTGCGCGTGCTGAACAGAAACTGAGCAGACAGAGAGAGAGAGAGAGATGTGTGTGCGCGCGCTGAAACAGAAACGGAGCAGACAGACGGAGAGAGAGAGAGATGTGTGCGCGTGCTGGGAGTACCGGCGATTCTCTGAGACTAAATAAGGTTTGGGCGCTTTTTAGGGGAAAAAGTCGCTAAAGGGGTTTGCAATGTCGCTAAGTTCCATTCTCCAACTACGGGTTGGGCCACGGGTCAAACAAACTATGAAAAATGTGTTAATCGCACGTTAATATAATTAGTGCTGTTAAAAGGAATTTGCGTTAACGCATTAACTTTGACTGCACTAGTTGATACATTAAAAAACGTCTGAAATACATTACCTTTAATAGGGGCTATGTAGCAAGGGCAAGGTTTGCTCTCCTTTGGTACTAATCCAAGAGTATAGTTATTTTTGCCAAAAAATGAATAGTCCAGTATCACAGGAACTGGTGGGAAAACCTGTGGAGGACAAAATTAGGAAAATTAAGACATATACATGAATATATCACACAACTGAACATAGCATAGGAGGTGACTGACCTGCGTGTATCTTAAGGCCTGGTGGGCACCCTGCACTGACGTGATAGACAGTGGCAGATCCTTCAACTGCCAGAGCTTCTTGCTCAGATCATCGTAAGACTGAACCACCACCAGACTCTCCTCCTCTCCTGTAGTCTGGTTCTGGGGGACAAAGACACACTATGAACTTGTGCAGATGAATAAAAACATTTACCATTTAATGAGTACCACATTCTCTTCTATAAAGTACCTCTATGCCACATTTAATGACAATATCCAGCTGTCCAGCAACAAATATGATGCATGATTTGGGGATATCTGCATGACTAGAATGAAAGAAAACAACAAATAACACTTTTTATTTCTATGATAATGTAGTTAATGGACAAATGTGTCAATGAAAAGCTGGGAAACAAAAAGAAACCACAATGTTCCTGAGTACAACCTTGAAATGAATATTTAGTTTAATTGAAATCTTTAATTTTAAGTTGATTCTAATTGAATTATGTTCAGACTCATTTGGGTACCTTCAGTATGGATAGTATTATTTACATACTATTCTGCAGGTTTTATGAAGGTAAATTTAAGACTTTAGAAAAATTGTAGAATAAACTGAAGGGAAAACAATGTCATGTTCTCTAAATGTAAATATCTAGAAAGAACACAATGTATTAGGAAGATGCTCCCAGCCACTAGAATATGTTAATAACTGTTACTGTACTTTCTGAAATAAAGTGCTCTTTCACAGTATCTATGGTGCCTTGTTTTCCAGTGCAAATGTCTAGTTTCTTAAATTTACATGATAAACAAAATTACATTAGATAATAAGTCTTGTTTATTGTGAAACTGAAATCTATCTATCTATCTATACATTCATCCTAAATTATAAACTAAAATTAAGTTTATAATTTACAAAAGGCCCAGAATAGGCTCAGAAAAGTCTACTTAATTCATGGGGAAAACAAGTTATTTACCCCATTGACAGATTTAATTTGTTTTAATCATAAACTCATTTTGCTCAGGTTTTTCCCCCCCATTTGCTTCTTAAATAAATGCATCTTGTATTAATATTGTGTTTGAAAACAAAAACACAGAAGATCCATTATTGGCAATGCATGTAACATTTAATTCCATGACTTGAATTTAAGCCTTTCTGCTCTGATTTAAGACCTTTTTAAAGCCTTAAATTATGCAAGGGCAAACTAAGACTTTTGAAGACCCTTTTAAGACCCATCCTTTAATAATATTTTGAATTTAGCTTTTTCTATTTAGCTGTTTTAGTTTGAATCTTAAGTATTGTTTTGTTCTAGCAATTCTGTTATGTGCATTTTTTTCCAATGTATGAAATTCAATTGAATTTAATTCAATAAACCGAATAATCAAAACACCCCAAAAACTGTTCTGCAGACACTAACTGAAATAAACTTGGCACTTGTGAATTGGCTAAAACATATAATACACCTTTAGAGAGTGTATTCAAGTAAAGTAACAGCCAGAATAGAGACGTACAGCTCTAGCAGGTGAGTAATGATCTTCAGTACAATGAATCTCTTCTGAGAGATGGAGTTGCTTGACCACAGCACTGCCTCGGTGATGGCTCCATCCTGGAAGCGCCGCAACTGTGAGCGAGAGCCCCACAGCTGCCGGAACTCAGCTGCCTTCAAACAGCAACAACAGAGAGGGTTTACAGACACTGCTACAGAACTGTAAGACACATACACAGAAGACATCTGTGCATATTTGGGCTAGCTTACCTTAGGGTTATCTGCTGGCGGTCCTCTCTCGAGAACAGAGAGAGCATGTTCAAGGTTCAGCAGTAAACCAATGCTCAGAGGCGGCTGGTCCTTGTGCTTAGGAGGTGCACTGTCCACTGGCCACTGCAAAACCATTTACCCAGATTATAACAACATATACAGACCGTTTAGGAACTTCTCTGATAAGTGTAACCAGACAGTCGTATGCAGTACAATTTGACCAACCAAAGGAAATTTTATTGTAGTGAATCTACCTCAGGGTCTTGAGGGAGTGAGTGTACCAGAAGGTGGATCCTTTCTCCAAGCCCTCGCTGCAAGAGGGACAGAACTAAAGGAAGTGCAGTGAGGACATAGTTCCCGCTGTGGTCCATGAGCTCATTGAGGAGTAAAAGCTTTTTACAGGAGGTCTGCAATTTCACCAGGTTAACCATTCTGCGAAAGAGAGCGAGATAGAGAGTTTGAGAATACATGAATACAAAACAAGAGAGCAGCAGGTTTGTGTTGACAGAATCTTACTTAAAGACATTATCATATGTTCTGAGCATGGATTTGGGTGTCATGAGCAGAGCCTGGAAGCCATCTACTGTTGGATCATCCCAGAACGTCAAAGAGAGTGATGCCTCATGCTGGATCTGACAGACAAATCAGAAACATTTCGATTATGGCCGTCAACCCATTCAAATTTCCATGCCAATAAATTAAATATATGACAAAAGCCCCTAGTATTATTAATACACTATTAACTAACATTTTAATTAGTGAAATGGTATTTTTCGCTTTAGTAAATCATTTTCATATAAGTAATACCATTGCATTTTTGTCATTTATATTAGCTCTTTTAATATTCTAATATAATAGGCTACTTATTTAGCTTTTAATTTTGGTTTAAGCAATTTTAGTACTTAAATGTTTTTGCAGATAATTGCCAAGAAACATTTTGTATTATTTTAAGTTTTTCTGTAATATTTTATTACATCAGCTTTATTTCAATGAACACAAACATTTGTATAAATGATAATAACTGCCCCAAAGGCATTACATTATTGTGGCATACAAGTAGATCTTGGACTACAATACTGCTCCACTGGTAAGAAAATCTCTTATTTACAGTTCTCTTACATATTATATACTTTTAAATAATAATCTCTTATATACAGGCCAGGTGACCTCACTGTGTTAGTATTTTGGACTGTTTTTTTTGTATTCTACTAAAATAACATGTTAAATTTACATAACTATAAGTAAGTGAAAATCACATTATCACATTAGCGGTGCTCACCCGTTTGTAGGTAAAAGCTGTCATGTCTGCAAGCAGATTGAGATGCCCAGAGGGGTCCACAAATACCACAGAGAATGCTGCGTGAAACTCCGGCAGTGGAGGCTGAAGCAGGAGAAAAGAAAAAGAAAGGCATGATGATGCAACCAAGACAAAACTGGCTAAGAGCAAGCAACTGCTTGAGTCACTTCTGCTCACCGCTTTTGAGTCTGGGTTTTTAGCCAAGGTGATACCGTTCTCTGTCAGATCTGTGGAAGCTGAATATGTGAAAGCAAATTGCAGATATAACGGATTAATACACAGATATAACCACCAAAATAACTTTTAAAATCATTTTGACCTCTCTTACCCAAGAAGTGCAGTGCATTCCTCAACAGCTGGTAGGGATTCATGGTCTTGCCCACTTTGTGCGTGGACAGAAGATAAGCCATTAACATTGATGCATGGAAGCTGCAGAAACAACCTGCACCCTAAAGAAGCAACAGAAACAGATGTTTTTTATTTTTTTAAATTGTGTTGTTTGTTCTTTTTGTTTTGTTTACAAGCAGAGGAAGATGCACGCATGTGTCTTGGTTCTCTCTTGAATGTTGGAAGAGACTGACCGGAAGAGAAGTAATTGCTGAATAAAGTCACTATTTTTGTTTTCTTTGCACACAAAAAGTATTCTCTTAGCTTCATAAATTAGGGATGAACCACTGATGTCACATGGCCTAATTTATCAATGTCCTTACTATCCTTCTGGACCTTGACTGTGATAGCTCCGTTGCGGTCTATGAGGGTCAGAAAACTCTCGGATTTCATCAAAAATATATACATTTTTGTTCAGATGATGAACAAATGACTTACAGCTTTGAAACGACATGAGGGCGAGTAATTAATGACAGAATTGTCATTTTTGGGTGAACTATCCCTTTTGCTAAATACAATCTATCTACTAAAACTACAATATCAGAATGAGAACTTTAGATTAAGAATAAAAATGATATTTATTGCCAAGTGCTTAAAATAAATGTGAAACCGACAGACAATAAAATAAAACGGATTAAATGACACACAGAAATGATGTGGTTTTACCTGGTCCAGTTCTCGCTGTCTTAGCCACACTTTGAGGAGAGCCACACCCTCTCCAAAAGCAGGACACTGGGCACTGATGGCCGACAGGAACTGAAGATGTGACAGTGGGAGATGATCTCCAAGAACTGTGCTGTTATAATGAGGAGTTGGGGGCTCACTGCCCTCTGCATCATAAAAATAACAAGAATATTATCAGTATTGTTTGCTACCTCAGTCATGAAACTGAGATTGATCTCCTCATTACCTTGCTGCGTATTGGCAACACCGGTAAACCACTCGGTCCTGATGTTGTTCTTCTGAGGATGGAAGCGGCTAGGTTTGAGGAAGTCCGGTGGTGGAATGGCATGAATCCTTAACGTGACCTTACTGCTGTCATTACCTAAAGGCCACAAACAAAGGTTAAGCGATCACTTCAGTTTAAAACAAAGAGGAATATAATCATGCTCCTGAGTAAGACCATCAATCTCAGTTTTTTCCACAGGGTTGCTTCTATTAGTGTACTCCAAGCAGGAAAATAAAAGGGTGTACTAAAAGAAATTAACTTTGGAGCTAAAACGATTTGAGCAGATAATAACAGCATACACACTTTGGCATGAAAGCACTTGCAAGCAAATGTGATGCAAAATTCGAAGGAGCTAATGAGCACCACAAACTACTGTTACAATTGTACCTGGGGGTTTGAGTAGTAGGATTGGGCGAAGTCGGTTGCCGTGTAGACAAGAGTAGTGCAGTGAACCCACACAACTTGCGAAGGAGAGATGCCGCGCCAAGCCAGCCAGATACAGTGCTCGCTTTCGAGAGTACCGCTGGTTAATGGCATCCATTGGGTGCAAAATAGACTTCAAAGAGAAAATACACCATATTGTAACAGAATGAAGTAATTCAAAATAGTTTAGACAGAAAGCCTGACAGACAGAGAGATAGACAATCAGACAGACAAGATGCATACACAGGCAGACGTACGGTTGATATATAGTCAGATAGATAGATATATAGACAGAAACATATCCATGCATAGATGGATGGACAGACAAATATATACAGACAGACGGACGGATGAATGTATAGATAGATAGATATATAGACTATATACCAGTGGTTCTCAACCCGCGGCCAAATGTGGCCCACCATGCTGAATGTTACAGTCTATGAGCTGAGCCCAAATAAAAAATTACTTTCAATTTTACAATTAATTTGAGGTTTTACATTAATTAAAACATTTACAAAACAAATATAAGCTATAATGTTTTGTTATGTAAAATAATTTAGTTTTTCATATATTATTTTAAGACATGAGCAGACATATGTATGCTACTCAAGTAATTAATGTTACGCATTTAACAAACACTTACAGTGGGGGTAAAAGCTTGAGAACCTCTGCTACATACATATATAGGCAGACAGATAGGCACAGACAGATATTTACATCCAGATATCCATGTGTGCATGGATGGATGGTCAGACAGAATAACAGGCAGACAGATGGACACACACACACACACACACACAGTTTGACGAACAGATATAAGGACAGAGAGACAGACAGATTTATAGACGGACACACACATATATATATATATATATATATATATATACCAACAGACAGACAGTAAAGTAGTTTTTGAGGTTCAACTCACAGCTGGAATGGTAACAGCCAAGTCCACAGAGACTTTGGGTTTGATACACGTGCCCAGTGGATAACTGCCCACCAGGCTGATTGATGCAGGAGGCTCCATGTGAAATTTGCCTTTTGCTGTCGATGGGACGAGGAGAAATGGGACTTCAACACCTGACAACCATGAAATGTCATCCAACTAGAGAGAAAGAGAAAACTACTCAGAAAAATGCTATTGCCAGCTACCATGGAGTATCAGTAAAAAGCAGCACTTTTGCTGCTGCTGATGTATATGCCACACATATTTCTGACCTCCACAACTTCAGATTCGGGCACACACTGCAAGAAATCTGTGACCTGCTGCACAAAGGAGTCCACGAGCTTCTTCCTGTGCTCACTGAGGGCCACTTCTTTCAGCAGTTCCTCCATCTGAACGTCATCCATATGAATCAGAGATAAGAGAAGCTCAAGATATACAGTTCACAGGCATGTTATGCAGGGACCAGATCAGTGTTGATATGACACGTTTAAACATGTTAAGATACCATACAAAACATACAGTAAAATGTAAATCATTTCTAACCTGCATTTTCAATATGCTGCAGTGGAAGAGATTCTCTGCTTCTTTCAGCTGGTTGAGCTCTTCTACTGTTGGGGCTTTGTACAGCTCTATTTTGGACAGCTTGACAGGCCGTAAGACCCCATCATCTGACACGATGTCCTTCGCTTTTCGTTTGGAGTCCTTGGACTGTTTTGCACTCTTTTTCTCATATTCTTCTTCATTCTGAGAGTTATCTATTACCACCATCTATGTGTATACACATAAATATATATCAACAAAAGTACATCTTTGAATATAATTAAGTAAATTTACAAAAACTGTGTACTTTGGAAATACCACTTTGCTAAGTAACGTTAATGTGATAAGAAAACTGCGTAAAAACCGTACAAACCTGATCTTCCGTTTCAGATTGAGTCGATTCCTTTATCTTCTTCTTCATTTTGATAGAAATAACAGTGAGCTTTCAGAAGGGTAAATCCAAAAACTTATTTAGATAATTAATTTACAGTTTCTTCCAATTTACAGTTTTCAACGCGTCTCTCACATGGGGAACACATGGGACACACTAACCCCTGGCTGCATTGGTGAGTTCACCGATTGGTCCGTGTGCGGGAAACCCTTCAGTGATTGGTTTCTTATCTTTGGTTCCGCCTCCAAACACAATCACGTTTAGTAGAGATTACACTAGACTTCTCTCTGGGAATATTACATATATTTTTTTCAAATATTTAGTATTATAAATATAAAATGCGTATAAGGCAAGGACACAAACATATAGATTTTTGTAATTTATTGTAAGAGAACATAAAACAATGCTTGTCGCGGTATAATGACGTCTCCTAAATATCACCAACGTTACACGCATGCGCTTTTTGCGTCTTGGTGAACGGAAACTAACCAAGTTCGGCCGTATGTGTATTTCTTAAATTAACATTATACAAATACAACATTTGCTCTTAAAACAAGTGTTTATACGATGTTTTAGTTATTTTTTGCACGCTTTAAAGAATAAGCAATTTATCAAGCAACATAACATACCTAATGTAAATATCCTTTACTGCTACTGCTTCATTAACATGTATCTTTGTCAAATTATTTGATTAAGAAAATGTCCAGTAAAGAAGTAAAAGCTGAACTAAAAGGTGCCAGAGAAGCGATCAAAAATAAAGAGTTTAAAGAAGCTTTGAAACACTGTAAGGTAAGTGTTTACATCCAGCTGTCAGCAGCATACAGTAAATCACTTCCTTCATCTCTGTAGACAGATAGCCCCATCTCATCTTTTCTCCTGATTAACTGCATGTACATGGGTGGGTAAGTTAAACACGTCTCTCTCAATGTAAACTATATCTGTGCACCCCAGGCTGTTCTCAAACTTGAGAAGAATAACTATAATGCCTGGGTGTTTATTGGAGTGGCAGCTACAGAGCTGCAGCAGCCGGATCAGGCACAGACTGCCTACAGAAAGGCCACTGAACTGGAGCCAGAGCAACTGCTGGCATGGCAGGTCAGTCATGCTATAGAAACTATATGAATAGTCCAAATGTAGTGCTTATCAAGGGACACAGTTTGTTAGCTGTTTGTAAAATTTGACTTGATGACATTGAGCACTGCTGGACTCTGCAGTAATTATTTACTAGATGTGGATTTCTTTTACAGGGTTTAGCAAATCTGTACGAAAAAAGTGACCAAGCAGATTACAAAGCTGAGCTGCCAAAGGTTTACCAGAAACTTATTACACTGTATGAAACGTAAGTAAAGTGGTCTTCTTTCTTGTTAGCATACATTTAAAAGGGAGGAGGAGGAGGAGAGGGAGAGGGGGAGGGGTTGGGGGGGTCAAATTGTAAAGTATTTAATCAGTTATAATCTTTTGCCACTTTATTCAACTTCTTGCATTTTTTCATTTCTTCTTCCAAGTGTTCACGTTAAATTTAACAGAATTTCTTACATTTTGGAATTTTCCCTTCATAATTAATGAATAAAGAATATTACACTCAAGGACACTTTCGCATTTACATTTACATTTACATTTATGCATTTAGCAGACGCTTTTATCCAAAGCGACTTACAGTGCATTCAGGTTATAATTTTTTTTGTCAGTACATGTGTTCCCTGGGAATCGAACCCACAACCTTTGCGCTGCTAACGCAATGCTCTAACCACTGAGCCACAGGAACATACACACTTTCATTATTATAATCATGCCAGTAATTTTTGTATGAGTTGTTTATGTCCAAAACATTTGTATTTGGTTGTGAGAGAGGAGCACATGTTTTCCCGGGCAACAGAATAAAAGTTCTAAGCTCAGAAATGCCAATAATTGTATGATTTTGTTTTACATCATAATCTGAGAGTATGTCATTGCCATATTTATTACGTTGAGAATTTTAATTCATAAACAATACGTTTATTTTTGTATGTGTATATATATATATATATATATTCAAAGCATGTTTCTTACTAGATAAAGACCAGGGGCCTCGTGTATAAATGTTGCGTACGCACAAAATGGGCATAGAAATGTGTTCCAAACACATATCTGGTTTTATAAAAACATTAACTTGGCGTACATATGTGCGGATGTACGGATGCTCTTGACTGCATGCACTCTTTTTCCTGGAGTAATGAAGTAAACAATGAGTTGAAACTGTTTTCATTTCGATATACACATTTACATTAAATATTCCACTCTCATCAATGGAGATAAACACTGAAAGGACATAAAGTCATTACACAGAAGTTAAACCAAAATTATATGAATTTAGACATATTTGTAGTTGATGCGCTTAATCAATTTTCCTGTGGCATGCAATGTTTTAATGACAGCGATGAGTGCTATTATAATTTATATATTTAAACTAAACTGCGGATCTCATGTTATGATAATTTTTTAGCGAGAACAGCGATCAATGATGCACACTTACTTATATTATGGCAGACGCGGCTGGATTCGGTGGTCGAACGGTCCATTGTCCGGTTTGAATAATAGCTACTGTACAACCGCAGCTGCATAGAGGTGTTGATGTTGTGTGAAGGCATCTCCACAACATTATGAAAAATACCACTGTATTTGAAGGATACAACTTGGGTTTCCTTATTAAAATACTTTGTCAGTGACGTGCGAGTCAGACAATTGTATTTCCACTGCTATAAATGGCTTACCTATTTCAACATAGCTAAAAGATGTTCACCTTTTCAGCAAAACGAAATTCATTTTATTTGATTTGGTCAGTGGAAAGAATGAGGTCAAGTATATTATAAAGGCTATTTATCTGAGAACTAAACAGTTTAGTTTTTATGGATATTTTTATATATTCTAAAACATTCTGGATGATTTTGGCAATAAAAATTAATGTGGCACACATGGCATTTAGTCCATATCTCATATTTCCTTACCGTCTTGTACCGTTGACGGTGTTAAACATGGTGTCACGTGGATGGGAATATGCATGGAAATGATATGCAGATGAGGTTATGCATAGTAAAACGAGGAGTTGTAAGCTCCATATATGGTGATTTCTGGGAGGAGTCGGGGTGGAGATGCACGTACGCACAATCTTCCCCTGACTGGGATTTATAAAAGGATTTTTGCACATGTTCTGGCATATGCATGTTTTTATAAATCTAAAACGTTTGTGCGTATGCAAAATCTAGCTTTTGTGCGTATGTACACTTTTAGGATGAAATCTACGGAGAGTTTTATACATGAGGCCCTAAGACTTTTCTAAAATCTTCTCAAAAGGTATTATGATATCAGATATCAAAAGATGGTATTATGCACCATTATCACTCACATCACACATTAAACGAAAATACACTTTAAAGCAATGATCAGATTCTCGTTTCAGAACCTATGATAAATGTGTTAATATGAATAAAAAATAATAATAATAATATAAAATTATTGCTTGATTTTTTTTGTGCGCTTGCAGCTCAGACAAAGCAAAATGTTTTGAAGTGAGCAAGAAGTTGGTGGAAGTCTATCAGTCGGAGAAGAACTATTTACAGGTGTGATCTTTAAATATGAGAAGGAAGGACTTTATGTTACAACTAGATTTAAGTGGATATAACTTCACTGTCTGTTACCCACACAAATTAATCTCCACATCATTTCTAAAGTCACCACCAGGCTTTATATCTGCATATGTGTGAAATGTTTGCTGCTCCACACATAGGTGGCCAGAGTGTGGAGGAGGTTAATCCAGGTGAGGGAGGCAGAGGAAGGGGTGGAGGATGTAGAGCTGCTGGAGCTGTGGAAGGAGATGACCAGACTCCTGCAGGACACTGTTGAGGATCAGGACAATGAGACTCAACAACACGTCAGTCAATTTCACTTGTCTCAAATACTACTTTTTGAGAATTGCTTTTTTGTACATTGTCACAGTTTAGTGTCACCACATACATTTGCACAAAGCTTACAGTGTGTATCTCTTTGCTCAACAGCTGATATCAGCATTTGAAAGAGCTTTGCGATTGACGATAGATGTGCCCAGTGAAGCCCACAGGAGCCTTTCACAGGACTACATTAAATGTCTTTCCAAGGTTGGCAAACTCAGCTGTAGATGCCACAGTTATTGTAATATTCAATATATTAATGACTAGACCAAAGCAAATGTTTCGTTTATGTATTCTGCAGCTTCCTCATGAGGTGGCCAAGCTAAATGAAGTTTGTGATGCCATGCTATCCCGCTATCCGACACACTCCTACCCCCTAGAGGCCCTCAGTGAGCACTACATCAGAACAGGTCAGTTTATTAAGGTCAAATGAAGTCAATGGAATAAAACAAAAAACACACAAAATTGTCTTTTTATACTCCTGTTTAATTTTTTAATCCTCACTACTGTTCAAAAGTTTGGGGTCAGTAAGCTTTTCTTTAAAGCACCAAATCAGCATATCAGAATGATTGGATCATGATCAGGAATGATTTGTTAAAATTCATGTATTTTCCATTTATTGAAATAGAAAACACTTGTTTTTGTTTGTAATAATATTTCATAAGATTAAAGGTTTTACTGTATTTTTAATCAAATAAATTGTCTTTATGAGACTTGTATCAGAAACATACTCCAAACTTTTGAACAATAATGTAAGCACAAAATGAATCCTGTTTCTGAAAACAAAACTCACGTTGAGTATTAGAAAATAAACACAGCGCTCAGATAACTGATGTTGTCTCTGATGATCCTGGTAGGTGACTGCAGCGAGGAAGCGGTCCGCTGTTTCAGCCGTCTCTTAGAACTGGATCCAAACAACTCACACGCTCACTTTGGTCTCGGTATTAAATACTGTCAGGATAAAAAATATGAGGATGCCATCAAAAGTATTAGTCTAGGTGAGTTTATAAATACCATAGAGAATTTACAGTGACTTGCTCCAATATGGACGGAGCTTATCAAAGTTTTTCTAGCTTCTTGATTAGAATGTTTCAGACCAGAGGTCAAGTATATAATGCAAGAAATACAGTGTTTCATTGTTAATATAATGCATTTCTTGGTTTATTTTGATAACTAAAAACGTGTTTTAATAACTCTTTATGTTCATGTTCAGCTATACAACATTAATTCAACTCCTAGCTGTTCCTAATCTATACTGTACAATGTGAATGACAAATAATATGTTTTGTTGTGTTTTTCCTGCAGGATTGAAGCGTATGCGCTCCTCCGTCATTGGCTGGTATAATCTTGCTCTGGCTCAACTGAAAATGCATAAATACTCTGACAGTGCCACAGCTTCCAACCAAGGTACTGCATGATAAAATAACTACACCTCTAAAACACAGCTAGCATGACATCTACTCAACCAGCTGCACTAACAGTGTGGAAAACGTCTGTTCTCAGAAATACTCTGTTTTGTGTCTTCAGGGTTGAAGTCGAGTGTGGGGAACTCTGATGATTGGACTCATAAGCTGCAGAGGTTGAAACTAGAGGCTCTGGTAAAGACAGGAAGAGACCAGGATGCTGATGAAGCTCTGCAGATCCTTACACAGGTATCGTTTTAAGCCCAGTACACACCAAGCCGACGGTCGGGCTAGTTTGTTTGGTGTGTTCCACTCGTCGGCTCACGTCGGCGGTAGTTTAGCAGTCGCACCCTCGGTGAGAGAGAGAACTCTGATTCGATGTTCAGTTTAGCAAACGAGTCCATGTAGGAGAATTAATGCGAAAGTGATGAAAGCGGGCACATGCGAAAGTAAATGAAGGCGGCACAGACAATATTCTGTTTTTTGATGCGACATGATCTTGCCTAAGCATTCCAATATGCATATGTTTTCATGAGCTGCAACATGAAAATAATGAAAGTTATCAACATTACTGATATTCAAAACAGTAAGAAAGCGCTGCTTCCTTTAAGTTTCATATATCTGCATTTATATAGTATATCTTTGTTTCGGTTTCTCCGTTTGAATAAAGAATATTTACTATTGATAGCTGCTGAAATAGACAGCTGACTCCTCTCATGCAGACGCAGAACGCACGTGTTCAGCTTGCAGTCAGCTGAAGTCTGCAGTGTGTTCATGTGCAGCTTTTCGGTCCGACTCTGCCGACGCAAGACGACAACACTGTCGGCTTTCGCTGCCGCTAGTTCTTTGAAGTCGGCTTGGTGTGTAGCAGGCTTTAAAGACTGACACACATCTGCAGTCTAACAACAGATGTTTTTGAAAGAAGTCTTATATGCTCAACAAGGTTGCACTTGATAAAAACACAGTGAAACAGTATTATTGTGAAATATTATTACAATGTAAAATAGCTCTTTTCTATTTTAATATTTTAATTTATTAATGTGATGGTAAAGCTGAATTTCCACATTGTCACATGATCTCTCTAAATGATAAATCAGTTTAATATGCTGATTTGGAACTAAATAAACATTATGATTGTTGAAAACAGTTATTCTGCTTTATAATTTTTTAAGGATTCTTTGATGAACAGAAAGTTCACAAGAGCAGCAATATACTTGAACTAAAAATATTTAGCAAAATTGTCTTTACTGTCACTCTGATAAATTTAAAACATCCTTGCTGAATAAAAGGTTTCATTTCTCAAAAAAAGAGAAATTAATATTTATAATTGTTTTGATAATCTATTTGATTTACATAATGTTCATAATGACTGCTTTTAGATTTCAGATGCCAAAAATGACCCAGTGCTTTTAGCTTTGAAAGGACGAGCTCACTTGCAGAAAGGCCAAACTGAGGAAGCGTTTCAGGTGAAACATTTTCTTTTAACAGGAACAGAATTACTGAAATGTATTCTTCAAATACCATGATAGATTTTCGGATATTAGATGTTTTAAAAAAGCTAAGTAGACCAGATCTTGTTTAAATGAAATGATCCTCACAGGTTTCAGCTGAGCTGCTGAGCTCTCACCCAGGATCCGTGGAGGGTCTCACTCTGAAGGGGCTGGTGGATGTTGCGAAAGAACAGCACAAACAAGCTGAAGAAAGGTGTGACACCCCTTCTAAACACACACACACACATACAGTATCAAATCCAGCATAGATGTAAACACTAAACACTGATCCTCTTGTCTTCTCTCTGTCTCACAGCTTTCTAGAGGCTTTATCCGGGAGCCCAGATAACGGGGAGTTGTTCTTCCTGATGGGGCACCTGTTCTGGAACATGGGAGAGGAAATGCGAAGGGACCGCAGCAAAGCCCATACACATTTACTCAAGGTAAAGCCAGCAATATCAGACCTTATGCTCTTTATCATAGCATATAGACTTCAGAGTCTTTTCTCTTGGAATATAAATAAGTAATGACTTGTTTTCTGTTATTTTTAGGCTGCTAAACTGGACCCGTATCTCGGTTCAGTGTTTCGTTTTCTGGGTCATTACTATAGAGAGGTAGTGAAAGATCAGGGTAGAGCCAGAGGCTGCTATAAGAGAGCGTTTGAGCTGGATTCCTCTGATGCGGAGGCTGGAGCGGCTACTGTAGACCTCAGCATGGAACAGGGGGACATGGTGAGTGTTAATAAAGTTTTGTAATCCAAGATGGTCCCTTTGAGGGTATCCTTTGCTTCGTTTTTGCCATTAAAATCAAACTTCAAAGTTGCAACAAGAACTTGTTGTAGATGCTGTAGAGACACCGAGTTCCTGTTAAAGGGGGTTATTGACTTTGTTCTCTGCTCTTAGGACTCAGCTCTGACTGTTCTGCAGTCTGTAACAGAGAGAGCCACTCCTGGCTCTGCTAAATGGGCCTGGATGAGGAGAGGGCTCTACCACCTCAAGATTGGCCAGCATCAACAGGCCATTGCAGAGTAAGTGAATTGATTTCAGCTATAAAGCATAAGTGGTAATACGATTTGTTTAAATGAGCCTGGATGGTGAGCTCAGCAGAAATGTTAAAGATCTTATTTAATGCAGCTACATTAACATTGGCAGTTATAACGATGCAAGATGTTAACAGAGTTTTCAAAAATGTTATTAATAGTAGGCCTATATCATTTAACTGCATTCTCAGTATTTTGTGCCATTTGGATATAAATTAAAGGGATATTTCACCCAAGATTTTGTCATCATTTACTCACCCTCATGTCATTACAAACCTGCATGAGTTTCTTTCTTATGTTGAAAGAAACTCGTACAGATTTGGAACGATGTAAGTAAATGATGACATTTTTCCTTTTTGGGTGAACTGTTCCTTTAAGAAAATAGTTTTAGAATTCAACTCCTGAATTTGAATTGAAGTAGCAAATATTTGCTAAACATTTAATACTTGTTTAATATTTGCTAAAATTGTTTTTCATAAATTCGCCTTCATTTCATAGACCAGAGTGAAAGAAGTGTTAATTTCCTAGAATCCCACAATTAATTTAGCCGTTAAGGCCCACTTTGCTGTCTCCAGAGAAGACTTCACCAAAAGTTAAATGTGGGGGTTAAAAATGTTAAGATATTAAAATGTAAAGATGTGAAGTATATGGTTTATTTTATTTTATTTCCATATCTTAAGGACTTTGTACCCCATAATTCTGAAAGTTAGCCATGATTCTGCTTTGGTTTTAGTCTGCAGGCGGCGTTGAGGGCAGATCCTCAGGATTGGGTGTGCTGGGAATGTTTAGGTGAGGCTTACCTTAACCGCAGGAGTTTCACAGCAGCCCTGAAAGCATTCGATAAAGCACATACTCTGCAGCCCACCTCCATCTACAGCCTCTATCAGACCGCTGCCATCAAACAGATCCTCGGCCGGTTTAAAGAGGCTGCTGCAGAGTACAAGCAGATCTTAGAGCAGGAGGACTACGTGCCGGCATTGAAAGGTTTGTGTGGTTTCTGCAGTAATACTTGAATCTCTCATGTTAATGACTATTTCATTCATTATTCAAATTTATTGTGTTTCATAAAGCATCTTTATTAAATTCTCAGGTCTGGGTGAATGCTTGCTAGCCTTGGCTAGAAGTGCACTTGATGACTATCTTGATGGAAGAGCTGTAGATTTGATACAGAATGCCATCCATTACCTTTTCAGGTAAACATGAAGGTGCACTGGGTAAAGGAAATATTTGTGTTTTATTTTGTGAAGTGGTGTCTGATCATGTGAGGATACTTGGATGGATGTCATCCAGCAGGTACTGATCAAATCTCAATCTTTGTTTCAACATTCCAGAGCTTTAAAGCAAAGGCCAGACCTGTCGTGTCTGTGGAAGTTACTAGGTGATGTCTGCACCACCTCCAGAACTGTGTCCCCAAACCGAGCTAAAGTGCTGGTGCCTGGAGCTCTATGTGGAATGGATCCACCTGATCAGGGCCATACACTGGACCAGAGACAGCTCCTCACTCTAGGAGAAAGGTAAAAGAGTAGAACCATATTAAACTAAATGGCGAAATAAAAATAAAGTAATATTCAGAAATGAACCTATGTTTTATCAGGTGCTTTGGTCGTGCTTTGAAACTCATGCCTGAGGCCCCTGGTCTGTGGTGTGACCTTGGCCTGAACTACTGCCACCAATCCAGACTGCTCAGCTGCTTTTATCCTGAAGAGGATCAGCAGCCTCTGCTGGAGAAAGCCATACAGGTACATAACCTGACCTGGAATCAATCATTCGTAATGTTTTCATGATGATGTGTTTTAACAGGCTGTTTTGGTTTGGCTCTGTCCTGACAGTGTGTGAAGAAGGCGATCATGCTCGACAGTGCGAATCACACATACTGGAATGCTCTCGGGGTGGTCTCCATGGCAAAGGGTAGAGCAAAATATACATATGATGTGCATAATCGCATTAGTCTGGATTATATAACGGTGTTGTGATGAACTATTCTTGTGTTAATTGTATATTCTGCTTTTATATTTTAGGAATAGAAAACTTTGCACTTGCTCAACACTGCTTTATCAAATCGGTAAAAATGGAGTCAAATGTAAGTAATGCAAGAAACATGAACTCTTCACTTTTTAAACATTTGTTTTGATGCAACTAATGTATCTCCTGGTTATTTTTCAGAATGTGGTTGCATGGACCAACCTTGGTGCTTTGTATCTGAAGAAGGGAAATATAGAGGTAATATGATTTTATCAAGTTATTAGCTTGACTTCACATGATTTATAGAACCATGCTGACAGTCCTTTTTCTACATTTTTTAGCTCTCGCATGAAGCTTTCAAGATTGCTCAGTCTCTAGAACCCCTCTATGTGAACTGCTGGATCGGACAGGTAGACGTTAGCTCAGACCGATAGTTCATATAACATCCAGTGCCCTTCTTTATTCCAGTATGACACACAGAGCATCTAACTTCTTTCTCATTATACAGGCCCTGATTGCTGAGTCAGTGGGCAGTTATGACACCATGGATCTTTTCAGACACACCACAGAACTGAGTACTCATGTATGTCTTATCATTTCTGAAATATGCACAGTTGTTCAAAAGTTTGGGGTCTGTACGTAAAAAATAAATAAAGTTTCTTATGCGCACAAAGCCTGCATTTATTTGTTTAAACAACAGTAATTACAATGTTACTGTAATATTAATTCAGTTTAAAATGAGCTGTTTTCTATTTTAAAATGTAATTTATTCCTGTGTTGGCAAAGCTGAATTATCAGCAGCATGTACTGACCCAAACTTTTGAACAGTTGTGTAGTTTCTTTTTTAGGTTTTGATTATTGATCAATGTTCTGTTTGCAGTAACATGTTTATTTGATGTTAGACTGAAGGTGTGAAGGGTTATGCATTTTGGGTTTGCTCCACACTGCTGGACAGGAGCAACAGAGACACAGAGATCTACCTCTACAATATAGTCCAGATGAACGCCGTCTCTGCTGCCCAGGTGGCCCTGAGCAAGTACACCGGTATGAGAACACAAACACAGCATACTGTATTAAGAAATTTCAAGGGTATTTATGGGTCTGTCATTTATTGTCTGATCGCAAACAATTTTGATAAAAAATAAACAAACAAATAAATAAATAACACAATATTGTCTTTAACCAAAGTTAAAAGTAAGTTTCTTTCTCACCCAAACGAATACATAATCTATATTTGTAACCATTATGAAGTATAAATTACATTAAGTATGAAGTAGACAATACATTAATATGGAACTATATGCATGTTTTATAGGCCAGGCTAAAATGATCTTTAGCCTGAAAGCAGTTAAAGATATATTGAATGATTTCATCAGGAATGCAGGTGGAATGGCTAGATAAAATAAAATGAGTGTTTCTCCCTAAATATTAAGGAAATGATCCATGTGACAATGACAAATGATTTAAAGATGAAGTGAGGTAATGAAGCCCAGTGTGCTCTCTTTGTTTCACACCAGAGAGGATTCAGACAGACCCAGACGCTTTCATCATGCTCGGATACCTGAACACACACCTGCAGCTGAGGAAGCAGGCCACTGAGGCATATCGCAGGTTTGCCACCTCTAGCTATTTATACATTTGGAAATTCTGCCCAGCCAGATGGACAACACTTGACACACTGGAAATTTAAACTGGAATTAATAAAATGTAAATGTATTGATTTTTGTATTTTAATATTATAGTTTTATGTCATGTTCCAGGCCCAATTGCAATTATAACACATCCAGCATTAATTGATGTTCATTCATTTTATGTTTAAAAATGTAATTATAAATATGTTTATTTTTTATATTTATGAATAAATATTGATTTTATATATTTTTATGTTTTTTATATATTTGACAATACTTAGTTCATATAGTTCATATTTATAAAAAAATATTTTCAAATGAATGCCTAAAATTTGCTGCTGAAAGTTTCTGACACTGATCTGGACCACACTGGTATTAAATCATTCTTGGATATATTCTGTTCTCCAAAGAGCTGTCGGGTTGCTTCAGGCGTCTCCTCACACAGATAAGCTCAGCTTTGCTCTGAGGGGTTACGGACGTGCCCTCAGGTAAAACTCACTCCGCACAACTATGCTGTCAGCCATTTCATCTTCAGCAATGCTATTAGATTTATCAGTGCAAAATAATGCTTTTTTTCTTATGTTGCTGTCAGTGACGATGGACAGTGGGAAGAAGCAGTGCGCATTTATTCCTCCACCCCACTAGAGGAGCTTTATGATCTCATCGGGCTGGCGCTCGCATGTTTCAGGAGCGGTCGCTTGCCAGAAAGTGTTCAGGGTGAGCAGTCATTGCCATTTCGTGATTGTTGACCACAATACCTTCTGAAAGTACTCAAGCTTGGGATTTTGTATGTTTCTGAGGGTGTCTGTGTGCCTATTTCCAGCCTATGAGAAAGCCCTTGCAGTTGCCTCTAGTGAGAAGGAAAAGGCCTGTATACTCACTGCACTGGCCCTGATACAGCACAGGCAGGGCAACATCGATCATGCCAAAACTCTTCTCTTCAAGTGGTAACATAAAGACTCAACTGTCTCAGAGCAACACATTTTCTACTTTAGCCATCAAAAGCAAAGCCTTTCTCCTCTTGTTTGTGTGTGTGTGTAGCTCCATGCTGAAAGATCCCATCTCAGAGAGTCTGCAGTGTCTGTGTTCTCTGGGTTTGGTTCATGGGGACGTGACCCTGGCAAGTGCTACGCTTACCGAGCTGATAAAACTAGGGGACCGTGTGGGAGGTGCCGTGGAGGAGCACTGTCTGCTCACTTGCACCCTGCTGGCCCTGCAGGGCAACTATAGCGGCGTACACAGGGAGGCTGCTAGGGCTGTACACAGGTACTTTATAATATTTAGAGATAGTGTCTCCTAATTTTATCCTAACAACGTGATAAAGTAACAATAATCTATTTTTATGCTTCTGTGTTTATCTGAGTTTTAGTTTTAACAAAATGCAACAAACAATACTATAACTTATCAGTGTCCAAAAATTGTTCTTCACTTATGTATTATATAGTATATTAGTATACTATACAACATATAACATTACATATTATATTAAGCATGATTCATATTAAGATGTCAGATATGTTCTGAATACCTGTAATTTTGTTGCTTAGCATCTTTTATCATGATTCCTTCCTGATAAATAAGGGATACAAAATGTATATCTTTATATGAATGAATGAATGATGCATATTATATTTATATGACTAAATTCATATTTTTATACATCAAAGGACATATTAAATTGTTTAAAAGTGAACTTCCTGTTCATGAAAGAATCCTGAAAAATGTAGTACGGTTTATATATATAAAAATGAAGCAGCAAAACTGTTTTCAATATTGTCAATAATAAATGTTTCTTGAGCAGCTAATCAGCCATATTACAATGATTTCTGAAGGATCATGTGACACTGAAGACTGGAGTAATGGCTGCTGAATATTGAGCTTTAGTATCACAGGATTAAATTACATTTTAAGATATATGCAAATAGAAAACAGTTATTTTAATTTGTAATATTTCACAATATTACTGTTTTCACTGTATTGACCAAATGCAGCCTAGTGAGCATAAGCATAAAAACATAAAAAATCTTACTGACACCAACATTTATTGTTATTATATTATTATAAAATGGCTATTTGCTGCAGTAAAGTCTGCTTCAAGCCAGACTGAGATCAAAATAGACTTTCAGTTGTTCGTGATCAGCTGAAGACCGGACAATTCACTTATTGAATATTCGTCCGGCCCCATTATGTCTTGTTGAGTAGGGAATTGAGGACTTTGATTAAATGAAATGCTCCTCTTTATTTGTCCAATAGCAAGTGACCTTTCAATGCCCTCCTTTAATCTGCATCGTACAAAGGTTTGAAAACACTCAAATGCTATTAAAGGGAAGATGCTTTAATCTAATTAACCTCCGGTATGAATCATTGCATTTGGTTAATTAACCCAAATGTCAAATGAGGTACCCGAACACACCAGAATTACAAGAAGTCTTTCTCTTCTGTGAGCCATTTTTTATTATAGAAATCTGTGTTTGACATGTGCTATGTTGTAGGAACCCTGGAAATCCTTCTCTCTGGGCACTTCTCTCCAGACTGGTCCCACAGTACTGCCCCAACAAAGCCGATGTGAGTATTCTCACTACACTTTCACACATGTTTTAGGAGAAAGGAAATAGTTCACCTGTTATAAAAGTATTGACCGTAAGTGTTCTTCTTTTCATCAGGGAGGTGCTGTGGCCGGCAGTGTGGCGTGTCATGCCAGCTTGACGCTTGGAAAGGTCATTTAACATTAGTGGATGAACTCTTGTGTCAAGATCTGTGTCCATTAAATTAAAGTTCAACTCTTTTTATCTGTAGAGGGCGTTGCTGTACAGTGGAGTGAATCAATTGGCCTCGGGCCGGCATTCTGGTGAAGACAGAAGACGCAATGCTCTGAAAACAATCCAGAGAGCTGTGCTGTTGTGCCCAGGTGAACTGAGTTACAATCAGACACTCGGGATCAGTTCTGAAGTTAGCTGCTAAACCAGTTACTAACTCTAAGATTCGAAAGATTCAAAAACAGACTTTCCAAGACCCATATCTCATAATTCCCTGACATAGACTAATAGCAGGCTACCAGACCAAGACTAGACCTTTTGAGGCCCAGGACACTGACCAAAATCTCTTTCCAGGAAGTCAGTTCTCTTAGTATGATGACATAATGGTGAGTTTAAAGTGTGGGAACCTTGAAATATACAAAGCAGAATTTATGCCAAAGTTGTAATGAGCTTTGGCTTCTTGTTCAGGAAGGTTATTAATGCAGTTTTGGACAGAACACACTCTTCTATAACCCTAAAACGATGAATATACTCAGTTTGGATAGTAAGAACCTTGCATTAAATGTGTCAGCAGGAGTATGTGCCAAGTGTAATGCAGAGAGGCCTATGTGAAAAGTTTGAGCAGAGAGAAGAGACGCTGAGACATCGATATATCAGCCAGAATAATGATTTCTCTGCAGCCTAGGTCGGATGGCAGTGATTCAGTGATGGATTGATGTGTCCTCTGTCTTTCTCTCTGTATGACAAATGCAGACGATCCTGCTGGGTGGGCGGGGCTAATGGCTGCCTGTCACACAGAGAACACTGCATGCTTACTCCAAGGCTCCGCCCCTCGCAGAGAAAATCTGGAGAGGGCGCACATGACTCTGGTGTCTGAAAAAGGTCAGTGAGACTTGAGAATGTCATGTCAGTATATTTGTATATATGCTGATGGGAGCATGGCTCTAAAACTGTGTGCTGTGTGTACGGTCTGTTCTCAGTGAAGGGCCTGCAGGCAGAAGACGGGCTCTTGGCTCAGGCTCTGGAGGGATGGGTGCTGCAGCAGGCTGTGACTGGACTCAAACAGAGTGGCCAACATGACCAGGCAGAGACTCTCTGCTCCCAGGTACACACACACACACGCATGCTTTCTCTTTATATGTCATGCTGTCCCCTACTGATGCGTCTCTTGTGTGAATCGGGCACAGGTGCAGACACAGACAGGCTGACCTGTTCTTGGGTTTCAAAGCAGAACAGTGTGCCCGTTTCATGCGCTGACACGGCACCATCTGTCTAATATCCATATATTGTGGCTTTCTATCTGCTCATAATGCTTGAGCTGTTCCCCTTTGAGGAGTATTTGTAAAACAAGAGTGTCCAGTCTTGCTCCTGAAGGGCTAATGTCCTGGATAGTTCAGCTCCAACTTGCTCCAGAACAGCTGCCTTTTCTGGTGATACTAAAGACCTTAATTAGCTGGTTAAGGTGTGTTTAGTTGGGGTTGAAGCTGTACTTAAGTCTCCCAAGTCAGCTTCATTTATAAAGCACATTTTCAACTAAGTAAACCAAAGCGCATCACAATATAGATTACTATCATCATAAAAAGATAAAGGAAGGAAAGTTATAAAAAAAACGCACGTCATTCTAACAACATTAACCACACTATTATTTCTTAGACTCAAAGGACAAAAAAAAGCCATGACATAAAGGACTAAAGTGAAGGAGGCTGGTAATTTTATACACCAGCATATATACACACACAATTGCACAGATCCACAAATCACTCGAATCCCCAAAGTAAAGATATGGTGTTAATCATATGCACTTTTTGTTAACCCAGCCAATCTAATGACACTGCATGATACTGCATTTCAAATCTAAATGAAAAATAGTATATGTAAACTAAATCTGCAGATTTTGAAATGCTCGTGAGAGATGAGTCACTTCATGCATCTCACAGCGAATGGCTGCCGCCTGCTGTTTGATGCTTGTCGTTTGAATAAATTTAAGATTTTCCCAACAGTTAAATGCTCTTTGTCACTCTAAACAAGTTCTTCAATTCACTGTTAATCCCACAACTCCAGTACAAAAGAGTTGAAACTCTGCTCCACTCACTCAGTGCCATTGGACACATACCAACGCAACATTACGCCGGAATGAGAGTATAGTTCCAAGACATTTCTGCCTAGAAAATCACAACTTTTCATTTTCCATCAGTCTTAGTACACGATGTAACTACATACAAGTCAAGTTTTAAATAGGAAAAAAAGCTGCGCTTAAAGTGCTACCGCTAGACCCGGAGATCTGCTGAACGGATTCGAAAACGGTAAAACTCGACTGTTTAACTCTAGAGGAGTTGGAAAATGATTGAAAAAATTGTGGAGTGTTCGTTTAAAGCTGGTTAGAAGCAGAGAAGCTAATGTTGCCATACTGGTTAGAAAGTAAAACTTAAACATGTAATGACTTTGTGCCAATTTAACTGTTTGCATACTTCCTCTCTCAGGTTTTGAGTGTATCTCCAGAGCATCCTGTGCTGTTCCTGATGTTAAGGCAGGTTCAGTGTGAGCGCCTCCTGTTGTCTGGCGCCGGTAACTGTGTTCCTCCTGCAGTGCTGGATCAGCTCAGCGCTGCTGTCATGGCCAACCACACATCTGTGTCTGCCTGGCATGTAAGTACATTCAGCATCTCACTGAGGAGAGCTTGGTGTCAGATTGATTTCATGGTAAAAGTCAATGTGCATCTTGCTATGTTATATGTATTTCATTTTAAATGTTGCCTTTTTGGTTTCCCCTGGTCTGAATGTGTTTCACACACTATATTAAATCACACAGGAAATTTTCAATGAAACCAACAAATGTTTTTATATGCTATATAGGAAGGAGGTTTAACAAGGTTTACTCATTGTTAATTTGATCTTGCTGTCTGTCAGTGGTTGGCAGAAGTGTACCGTTCTCAGGGTCTGCTGGCTCAGGCCTCTGTGGCATATAGACAGAGTCTTCAGCTGGCCTCTCAGCTCGGTGACCACATTGGAAAGATGAGCAGCCTGCTCCGACTAGCCCTGCTGGCACTCATGCCGTGTTTGGTGAGTACCAGATTCATCTTGTACAGAGGACTTGGGAGAAATGGGCACAGTTTTCTCAGACACTTCATCTTGTACAGAGGACTTGGGAGAAATGGGCACAGTTTTCTCAGACACTTTTTATAATATGTGACCCTGGACCACAAAACCAGTCTTAAGTGTATTTTTTTATTGAGATTTATATACATGATCTGAAAGCTGATAAATAAGCTTTCTATCGCTGTATCCTTTTTTTTAGAATTGGGTAATATTTGTCTGAAAGACAACTATTTGAATATCTGGAATCCGAGGGTGCATAAAAAATCAAAATATTGAGAAAATCGCCTATAAAATTGTCCAAATGAAGTTCTTAGCAATGCATATTACTTATCAAAAATGAAGTTTTGATATATTTACGGTATTAAATTTACTAAATAGCTTCATTGAACATGATCTTTACTCAATATCCTAATGATTTTTGGCATAAAAGAAAAATTGATAATTTTGACACATGCAGGGTAGATTTTTGGTTATTGCTTCAAAAAAAAACACAGCGACTTGAGACTGGTTTTGTGCTCCAGGGTCACATATACAGTGTGGCCTGAATGACTAAATCCATTGTTTGTATTTAACACAGAAGTAAACAGAATTTGAAAAATATAATAATATAAATAAATCGAATATAAATTGTCGATATGTCTGTGTGTATATGTATATATTAAGTTTAAATGTCAAATACAAAGTCTACAAATGGTCTCAGACTTCCGATTCGGCTGCTTCCATTTTGTCACCTTCTAAGCAGTAACTAATTTACCTGAATTTTAATAATTGAAGAATAATGCAGAATAGTTAAAGTAACACGACTTTCTTTGTGAAAATAGATGTCCTTTGTTTGCTGTGCTTTCTTCTAACAGTTCTTCTTGTAGATGGAGTACATCTAGACAGCTGTCAAACCTTGCAAATCCCAAGTCTTTACGTTAGCTCAGAGGATGAGCAATGGGATTTCAAACACAAATATATGGCAGCCGCAGTCTGAATCCTGTCCCAACTGTCTGTTAGACAGAGAGGAACGGTTTACTCAGGGTAGATTCAGCTCATAATAACTCATGAGATCACTGTGTGATAATCCTGCAGTCTTCATAAAACACTGACTGGATGGATGAACGCCTGTGAAAAGATGTTCAAACAAGCATGCACTGTAATATGGCAGACAATCATGCAGCAAAGCTGATGAAAGAAAGGAGTCCTATTGTAGTGCTGTTGACAGTCTAAACACAAGGTTATCAGACCTCTCTGTGCTCACACCAATGTGTTTGGTTAATTTAACGTTTAATTATAGTTCCATAAAATACCATTTAAACGTTTGGGGACAGTAAGATGATGTTTTGAAATAAATTAATAGTTTTATTTAGCAAGGATGCATTATGATCAAAATTGATCAAAAGTGACAGTAAAGATATTTTATAGGCATGTTTGTAAAGATTTATATTTCAAATAAATGCTGTTATTTTGAGCTTTCTATTCATCACATTTTTCCACAAAAGTATATAGCAGCACAACAGTTTTCAACATGAATGGTAAAAAGAAATTGGAGTAATGGCTGCTGAAAAGGATATCACATAATTTATTTATTTATTTATTTTAGTGCTGTTAAAGATTAATCGCATCCAAAATAAAAGTTTTAGTTTACACAATAATGAACTGTGTATATTTATTATGTGTGTATAAATACACACACATGCATGTATATATTTAAGAAAAATGTTATATGTTCATACTAAATCTATTTATATCTAATATAAATGATATAAATATATACATGCAAATATTTTCGAAATATATACTGTATGAGTGTGTATTATATATATATATATACATAAATATGCAAAGTAAACACACATATATTATATAAACATTACATTTTATTTTGGATGCGAATAATCATTTGACAGCACTATTTTATATATTTGTGTACAATATCTAAATCCTTTTTTACTACATTTGGATACATGTTTTCCTTGTCACATTTTAAAGTAGTTTGTCTGTTAGTGTCTGTGTGACACTAATAAAAATGAACATTATTATTTTTGGCTAAGCCTCTTACAGCACCTTCAGGCATCTTTCTTCCCTTTTTCATCTTTCATCCCTTTTTCTCTGCTTTCTCGTCCTCCCTCCCTTTTCTTTTTGTCTATCCCCCTCCCCTCCATCCACTGTCAGCGTATTGCCTTCATTGTAGCTGACTGCAGCTTTGCCTGCTAAATTGAATTAGACACTTTGTGGCTAGCCTTTCATTACTTTTAATTAAAGCGTGTCAGCCTTCAGCACATCCAGACTCCGGTCATATATTAGTCTGAACATTGCCAGCTAAAATACATCTAAAATCCTGAAATCTTGTTTTAGAAGGTTTTTTAATTACTCACTCCATTGCACAAAGTTTACAGACCGTTCTACAATGCAAGTAAACACTGTGTAAAGATGTTTAATTGTACTTCTGACAACAGGCTGGTGTCTGTGTCTCTGAGTGGAAGGATCTGGTGTTGGAGGCCAGCACTGAAGTCCTAAAGATGGGCAGCTCACCCGTAGCTCTGCTCTTCCAAGCCTTACTGCAGTTCTCTATAAAGATGGGTTCCAGGTAGGGCCATTTCACAAAGCACAAGGTACTTTTGTGCCATTGTCTTGCTGCATATGAGAGGATTTTTGCATACAGCTTTAGTAGGGTTTTGTGTTCACATTTATTGTCACCCTGATATTCAGTCAACATGTCAGATCAGTCCGACCTGTTCTGTGCCACATGTTTGTATTTCATTGTTTGCCTCTTCTTGGCATTGCATTCATATTGAATCTATTTAAATATGAAATATCTCACCTTTATTCATGATATCAGAGGCTAAACTGGGTCAGGATCAGATTGATAATGTTTGTTCTTCTACAGGGAAACCCGTCGTCTTTTAGAGAGAATAGTTTATGCTTCAGCCTCAGGCGGCTCTGAAACAATAGCGTCAGTGGCACGCTGGTACCTCCTGCGCCACCTGCACGCCAAAGATGACCTGGAGCTGATAGATGTGAGCAATTGCATTCACTCGCTCTACTTGAAACAAATGAGTACTTGTGTTGCCCTTTTCAGATTTGATTCCAATGTAATAAAGCGTACTGAAAGTTCAGCTTCAGCTACCTACTATTTTAAGATTAATACTATAATAATACAGTGTTTCATTATCCATTTATTATTTTTAGTGCTGTCAAATGATTAATCGCATCCAAAATAAGATTTTGCTTACATAATATATGTGTGTTTACTGTGTATATTTTTATGTAAAATATAAATACACACACATACAGTATATATTTGGGAAATATTTACATGTGTATATAATTATATTCATATAATTGATATTATGTATATATAAATATATTTAATATATAAACATGACATATTTTTCTTAAATACTGTGTATACATGCATGTGTGTATTTATATGCATAATATAAATATACATCGTACACATGTATTATGTAAATAAAAACTATTATTTTTGGATGCATTAATTGTGATTGACAGCACTAATTATTTTATAAATGTACTTTTTTCAAATTGCTTCAACGGTTATTATAATTGTCTGAATGGTAACTATTGGCCAACTACAGTTAATGAGCTCAAGCTTTGTATTTAAAAGGGTCAAGACATGATAAATCAATTTTTCCAGAGTATTTTTATATATAAGAAGTATTTGTACCATTAAAACATCCTGCAAATGTCATAGCTAAAAACATCTTCATCAGTATAAAAAAAAGGATCTAACCACGTTCCAAGACCATCTCGTTTGGATATTGTGGGATTTATGACTTCACACAGGCAAATCAATGTTCATATAACTACCTCTAGCATCAGCGAAACATATTACATCATCGCACTATACGCCCCACCCACTGGCATTCAGTCTGATGCCTGGCTGACACAAGCATTGCATTAAAAGCAAATATAACCCATTATAATCACTGACGCTGTATACACTGGATACAGTCTACATATGCTTGTTCACTTGAGCTACTCCAGACAACAGGACAAATGGAAGAGTAAAGGAATGCTTACTTTGATGCATTTGTATTTTACCCTTCAGAAGATGCCCAGCATAATTTTATACAGAGTGAGGGTTCAAAATAAAAACAATTCTAAATTATGACTGTTAAAGTGAATAAAGTTAAGCTCCAGTTAAATGTTAAAATAATGTTAAAAATCCATGTCATGACCCCTTTAAGAATGGCATTGTGTTTTGGGCTTGTAGACTCTGTTGGTGAAGGCTACAGCAGAAAGAGACAGCAGACTGGTGGATATCCACAGACGCCTTTACCCATCCAGCTGAGACGTCCTCATCCTCACATCCCTCGGGAGACCTGCTAACCATCAAGCTGCTCCAGTTGTTCTGCTTCATCTCTTGCACACTGAGCCGTTTACTCACCGATCAATGCGTTTACAAATCTGAAAGTCTTTACGTGACCAAGTACATTTCATTATGTATGATATATCTGCTAAGCTAATTTAAAAAGAAAGACACTTGATCTATATGAATGGCTCTTTTAATAGCAGTTTATAGTTTAACTGAATTAGCCTATGCTTACTGTATTGCAGTCACACGAGCATTGGTACATGAAAAATTGCATTAATGAGTCATGATTATTTTTATGTGCCTTCCCCAAAGTGACAGTTTTTTTGCCATAATTAGTATCGCCACAAGGCTCAGCTGACTATAATAAACTAAATCTACTGCTATTGCAATTATGTAACTCAAGAGTCATTGCTTTCAGATCCATTTGAAACAGCAGCAGTGGGATATCTGCTCTTCAGATTGACTGTTTATGGTCAGAGAAACCAAGAATTCAAATTAATTGCTTTTTATCTGGTGCATCATTATCTTTGCCCTACAGAAGCACTGGCAGAACTAATTAACCTCTGTTTTTCCTCACTGTCATTTCCAAATAACTGACTTTACTCATCTCTGAACTGACCTACGGTCGACTGCAGAAAGCTGTTGAGTCCCTGAAATATTAAAGTACATATCCAAAACAGAAAAAAGTGGGAAATAATAATTGTTTATCATGTTGGGTGTATTTATGCTTTGCAAGTATGCATTTGTGGCTTGTAAAATTAAATGAAAACAAAGCAATCTTGTTGGTTTATTCTAGCATGCATTACAATCAATACTGGCCTGGGGACACAGAACAAGTCATTTAACTAATCTTTCAGTTTTGAGCCTGCAGGAGTATTGTGCTTCTAATCTGGGATTTGTCGTAATTGTACCTTGATTGAATTTCATCAACTATGATTGTTCACTCAGGATCTGATTTTAAAGTCTGGTCCAGCAAAAAGAGATTTAAAGCAAATGACCTCACACAAACTGGCTAAATCCTTTTTTTTTATCTAGAAAACAAATGTCGAGCTTATTTGATTGTATTGTCCATCTGGCCCCATTCTGCTGCATCATACTTGGTGTTCTCACACAGGTTGTATATTCCAGCATTTTTGTCTTCTAAAAGAAGGATCCGGTCAGGGCTCCTTCAGTCCTACCATGCTTCTCTGGATCTGTCTCATGTCTCGTTGCAGCTCTCCTTTATCCAGCTTGGCTTTGGTGTTGCCAATGTGTTTCAGAGATGCAATGGCATCATGAACCGCATGGAACCCTGGCAAACATAATGGAGCAGATCACGTACATGTCATGTTCTGTTTGTTTTTCTGAGGTTGATTTGGTCTTTTGTACTTAAAACGGTGTAGTCAGTCAATCCATAACCTTTGGAAATTGAGCAGTTGGAAGGAAGTATAGATAAACTAATAAATGTTATATTTATAATTTATAATAGGGTGGAAGATACCCAGCAGGCTTGCCTGTACATTAAGCTTCAAATGATACCAAAATACTGATTTTGGTATCAATACCATGATTTTTATTCACACTTTAATTTTCCAAACAAGCGGCCTGGAAAAACAGCCACAAGATAGATAAATTGGGCCGTTCATTTTGGTTGGTATTGCATGTCCGACAGCTAGAACACAATCTTTCCAATCTGTTTTTAAGAAATGACATAACATATAAGATGCTGGTTCACTGTTCAGATTTTGGCTTGTGATAATTTGTCAATTCTGTGGTGTGGGCAGAGAGGCACTAAATATGATAGAGTAAAAAGGTCTAGATTATACTTCAGCTTTTCATATACAGTTTGGAGTCCAAACTTTTGAATGGTAGTTAAGTTGAGATGTTCTAAAGGGTTTATTGTGCGTGTATGGTTATGTCATCCTAATGTAAGACTTGCCTGACTGGTACTCCCTCCTCATCTGTTCTAGTTCTTCTCTGAAGCACTGCTCTAAAGTGTTGATCTTGCTGTTGAGTTTGCTCTCCGAGCGCTTGGTCCTGTCAGATCGCACCTTCTCCAACTGTGCCTCCAACCTCTCCAGATGACTAGAGATAACAGCGATGTTCTCCTTTAGCTCGCTTTCCACTTCAACCTAAGTAAAAATTTAGCAAAGAATATGTACATATAGTGTAACATGTTAATGAATTTGACCATGTAAATGTATGTGGAATTGCCAGACTAGATCTGCTACACACTACTGCTGCAGAGCAAGTCCTTTCTACTGCCAATAGATGCAAAAACAAGCTGCTATGAGCATGTAAGTATACTGCTGCATAAATAATAATACATAAATACCACAGCAGACAGGTGGAGCAAGGAGGCCAATTAGCTTGTGTCATGTAAATGATTTGATGCAAAGACATATCAGTCTGTCCCATCTAGTGTTTAATGACTGAACTATTTACTGTATAAATAAATTATATTATTAATTTATATACGTATATACATAATTTACTAGTAGGTGTGCTCTCTACTAAGGCCTTTCATTTGTAGTTTGACTTTGAGACCATAAACGTTATACCACAGTGACATTGCTCACTTGTTATGTTTACTCAGAAAGACGCTTTCACACATTTACCACTTTGTTCTGCAGAAGTGTGTGCCGTTGCTGGCTGCTCTTTGTGTGTGATTGAACTGTGGTTTTGATCTGCTCCTCTGCCCACTTCCTCAGTCTCATTGTCTGCTCCTCCACCTCCCTCAAACCACTAGAGATCCTGCATAAATACACATACATACATGCCACATTACATACTACAATTGCATTAATCTTCTATTGTATTGACTAATGCCATTAAGATATTGTGGTTATGGCAAAGCTATGATATAAAATACATTGCAACATCTTGTGTGTACTGTTGTGGAGATGTCATATCGGGTCAAGGTGTCTTTTTATCATTTAAGATTTTACAAAACAATACCAATCAATAGTATGATATTTTTATGTTACAGCTTCAGTATGTGCTATTTCGTAACTCTTTTAGTGTTTGGCAGAAATTTAAAATGGCTTTTTTTTATTGTAGCCAAAACTATACAAGAACTGACTTTCAAAAATAACTACACTGAGGAATATTCATTGAAGTAAAAAGTGTTTCAACTAGCCTCCTTAAATTTGGTCTAATAGTCATCGCTCTCATATTTGGGCTCATGCTGTAGTTCTCGGCTTCTTTCTCAAGGTGAATTTTTGTGTTTGTTTGTTTGTTTTTTTGCCCATATGCTTCTCTTCATGAGTCACTGTAACCTATCTGGACTCATCACTATTATATAACAGGCCAAGCATAGCCAGCCAATTGCCTTGATTCTGACACACCATGAAAATACGTTTTCCACTGGGATCATGGGCAAGGCTCCGTTTCAGCATGCTGAAGCTGCCATCTGTGCTCCACAATGCAGTCAAGAGCTAATATTGTCACGAGATGGAGAGCACCACCTAGCACATGCCATGATGCCCATGAGGCACAACATAGACTGGCATTTGCACTATTTGGAGGCATATCTGTGAGTCATTGGTTCCCTTGGGAACCATTTGGTGCCGAAACACCAGGCGCTTCTCAAGTTTCCTATTTACATCAGTCTCAACAGTACACATCCTCCTGACAGCAGACTTGATAGAGTTGGCCGGTGAGAAAGTCGCAATAAGTGATGTCAGAGCTGCCAAGTCCCTTCACTAGTGCCCTTCACATAGACATTTTATTAGAAGAAACCAGGGGCCTAAAATAGATTTCTGTAACAGGTCTGATTATTGTTTCTTTTATCAATTAAATATTAGCAGTCCCACAGCCCAAACTACATGAAAACGTCTGCCAAGCAAAAAAAAAAAGAACAATTAAATTCACACTTCAGTATATTCCAACTTGGCATGTCACATTTGGTTATATGAGACATGCAAGATTCAATGGCGTTTGGCCTTTTCCGTTCCTCCTCTTTTCTCTTTTCTTTTGAGCATGTCAATGTTTTTCTTTTATTGTTAAATTCTATAAAATTAAAAAATGTACAAAAACAAGTGCCAAAGTAAAAAAAAACAAATATCATTACATTTAAAGGACATTTTTACAGTATGTAAAACAATAATGAATTTCTTCTTAATGAAAATTTCCATAGTAAAAACATTGTGGTACAGTATGAATACAATAACACAAAAATTACAAATGGTTTCCTTGTCATTTTACAAGTCACAAAAGTAATCAGTATTTATTTAAATGCTCCAGCAGATATTTTATGGACAGTATATATTTTAAGTAATTGTTTTGGGAAACTTAATAAAGGCTATATAATTTATCTGTTGTTCAGAATTTGCACCCATTAAAATCTCCCAAAAATATTGAATATTTGTATTACCAAAAATGTTGTGTTTTTAATGTCTATAAATTAGAATCAATTTTTATTCATTTTTGTTTTTGTACATTGTTGAACATGAATTGCCATTACTGACATTGGTTAAGTGAATGATTCAATGACTCATAAAGACCGTCCACTAGTTTCATTCTTGAATGAATATTAAACTGAATACAAAAAAATGTAAATATAAAAGCTGTGACTGAGGCGGACCCTTTCAAGTGGCACTAATATACACACTTTAAATATTAATATGTAAGATAAGATACTTTAAGATACTAATAGGCACTGTTTAAGGGTAAATATGGTACAAACTTGTAGGCTACCTTTTGAAATGGTACTGCTCCAGAGACAGCTTTTGTAGGCCTACTTTTTTCTGAGAGTGTACATGTAAACCAATCATCTCAGTAACTACTGAGAAGCAGCTTTAATTGCTCTCACTTTAGATCCAGTCGTTGTATCTCCTTCTGTAAATCTCCAGTGGCGTTCCTCTGAGAAATGAACTTCTCTGACAGTGACGCCTCTAGTTTTCCTACATCCTGAGACAGCTGGCAGATGACAAGACAACATAAAATACAGCTGTCATCTCACTCACTTCACATAGTTTTATGTCCTTCTAGCTCCAAAATATATCAAACTGAGCTGTTTAAAAGATTATCCTGAAATACATTTCTAAACAAGCTATTACATAAAAGAAACATTTTTCCTACAAATATAAATTTAACAAAGAATGTGTATTGGCATGTTTTGACATCAGCGTTCATGGAAAGCTGGTGTTCTCATGTGCATTTGACACAAAACGCACAGTGTTGGGGAAAGTTACTTTTAAAAGTAATGCATTACAATATTGCGGTACTCCCTAAAAAAGTAACTAATTACGTTACTTAGTTACTTTTAATGGAAAATAATGCATTATATTACTTTTGCCTTACTTTTTAAATATGAGCAGGGCTTGATTGTTTGTTTTTAATAGAAGAAGTTCTATTTATAGCAAATGTAAAAGCCTTTCACACCAAAAAGTGTAATGAATAAACCTCAGACTGAAGGACGAGTAAATTACGTCTGTACAGTAGAACACAGGAGAAGATTCAACACTCTTCAGCAATAAAAAAACTAAACAACGAAGCACAAGTGTTGGTTTATCTAAAGTAATTTGAGCTTATTAATATGTTTGAACTGGATCATCACAGGTCAGCAGCAAACACATTGGTTAATAAAATGAGATATATTTGTGTTGTTTAACATATTTCATTATTGCAGGTTTGCGTCATATTCTGAGTTTGCATTTCAGTTTTTATTCATTTTGATGAATACTGAATCTGTTTTTTGTGAGTGGGATGAATTAATACACATTCACATTTAGTCTAGAACTACAGTAAGATCATGTTCACACAGCGCACTGCCAGTCAATAAATGGAAAAAAGTAACTCAAATATTTTCTAGTAAATTAAAAAGTAATACGTTACTTTACTAGTTACTTGAAAAAGTAATATTATTACGTAACTCACGTTACTTGTAATGCGTTACCCCCAACACTGTGCATGCATGCACGCACGCACACACACACACACACACACACACACACTCCGGCTGTCCTCGCCCGCTTTCATTTTCAATTACTGTTATGGTGTGTGGTGCCCACTCCCCAGAGCTAATGCGCTGCAATCACTGTGATTTACTGTTACTCCCCACACAGTCACCATGCTCAGGTTTCAGTATTTGGATGAAAATGCTGCAGTTTCCGCATTGGAAGAAAGGCTAACACATGCAATTCTATATCTAATGCACATGCTGGCTTGGTCACAAGTAAAGGAAAACCAGTGCAGACATTTCAATGCCACAAAGAACCATATTCTTACCATATATATATATATATATATATATATATATATAGACATTCACTGGCCACTTTATTAGGTACACCTTGCTAGTACTGGGTTGGACCCCATTTTGCCTTCAAAACTGCCTTAATTCTTCGTGGCATAGTTTTAACAAGGTGTTGGAAACATTCCTCAGAGATTTTGGTCCATATTGACGTGATAGCATCACGCAGTTGCTGCAGATTTGTCGGCTGCACATACATGATGTGAATCTCCCGTTCCACCACATCCCAAAGGTGCTCTATTGGATTGAGGATTGTGGAGGTCATTTGAGTAAAGTGAACTCATTGTCATGTTCAGGAAACCAGTCTGAGATGATTTGAGCTTTGTGATGGTGCATTATCCTTTCACAGGCTTTTGGCTGCTGTATTTTTATTAACCAACAGATATTTTTGACACTTGCGAAGCTTTGAATCTTTTCCCGAAACATTCAGAGGAAAGCCCCAGTGCTTCATAGGGCTTCATTTACCCATAACTAACGTCTGGCACCAACAACCATTTCATGTTCAAAGTCACTTAAATCCCCTTTCTTCCCATTCTAATGATCGGTTTGAACTTCAAGTCGTCTTCACCACATCTAGATGCCTAAATGCATTGAGTTGCTGCCATGTGATTGGCTGATTAGTATTTTGTGTTACCAAGCAATTGAACAGGTGTACCTAATAATGTGGCCGGTGAGTGTATATATATACTGTATATATATATATGGTAATACTATGTTCTTTGACATGCACCTTGTTTTTGCGAAGTGATGAAATTAAATGAATTGCCTTTGCATGAATATATTTTGACATTGCTCTTCAATGGCCTGGCCATTAATGTCTCACCTTGAGCTCCATGTCTTTCAGCTTCAGCTCCAGCCCAGAGAGTAACTTGCTCACTTCCTGCTGGAGTTTCAGGATGTCCTGCCATCCAGCACTAACGTCTGATGAAAGTTTAGCAATGCTAGCATCACATCTACAGGCAAATAGAAATTTAAACAACTTTAAGTATTTCGTCTGTTCCAGTTTGTGTTTTACTGACATAGCAAATAGGCTATTCCATAATTTTGTCAACATTTTCATCTAAATCTTTAAAAAAAATGTAAACTCTTTTGAATACATTTCACAAAAGTATATCATATATTGCTCAACCACTGGCCACTGATCTTTCAAAATAACCCTTAGTCTGTCTACTCTTTTTTTTTTTTTAAATGACCTTTATTTTAAGAAATAAAATCGTTTTTCAAAAAGTTCCTTTTGGTGTTTTTGTATTGCAGTCATACAACTGCTATTAAAACACTTTTTGCTATATTTTTGCTTTTCAACTGGAAACTTCTGTAGTTGAGTTGTGCAGCAATAACATTAACATTCTTTAAAAATGTTTTTAAAATTTAAATATTAATTATTTAAACATCTAAAATATTTATACATTATAATTATAATGTCATATAAACTATTTAAATTAAAAGTTAGTTTCAGTTACTTCAAGTAACAACAAAAAGTCGTTTTTTTTCAAACAAGATACAAAGACATTTTTCTTACATTTCCTTACAAAAAAAATGTTTTTAGCATTTATGGAACTGTAAAGATTGCAGTTTGGCCTTTTGAAATAAATAAAGTAATTGTATATATTGCAGTTTGACATTTTGTCATGTAAAAATGTGTGACCTCATCTGCCACCACAACTGTAGAATGACTCAGACGAGGGCAGAGAACATTTGACTGGTCACACATCTTGTTTGAGCACAACAGGCAAGAGTGTTAGATGTTTTTCATTTCACAAATATGAGCTAATGAATACATTTACTGTTAATGTTTGAATGTGTGGATATGGCAAGATGGAGTGGACTTGATAAGAGAGGAGTCAAAGGTCATGCAGCCAGCCAACATCTCCAACATCTCAGTTCATCTCACCATTCCCAGTCCACTGTGTCTGCCTGAAAGGCATTGCTAACCCTCTGCCCTCTGTCTACAGTCATTATCCAAATATATCGGCACCCTTGGTAAATATGATCAAAGAAGGCTGTGAAAATTAATCTGCATTATGAACTTATAGTTTGTATTTATTAGTTCCTCTGTTTTGTTTGTTTTGTATTTTTTCAGCTGTTTCTATTATTTACCAAAATCATTGTGCTCTTAAATTCCTGCATTTCTTCAGTTCAGTGTCTGGTCACATTTGTGCTTTGGAGTGTTTACTTCTGCCTTTGTGTACTATTATTATTAAAGATTTGACACGACTTGTGAAGACACTTACACATGAGTGATCATTTTATTTTCAGCCTCATTGTTATAAAGCATCAGCAACACAATCATAATCATTTATGAATCACTCATTGTATTGTGAAATAACAGCCTAGTCTTTAAGTTCATGGTCATGTATTTAGAAATTACGACTGTTTTTGGTGCAAAAATAGTTAACATTATAAGTGGACCTCAGGGAAAATAAAATTAAAAATGTATGTAAATTATATTAAAAATTAAGATATTTGGACCTCTAAATAAAGTCTTGGTGTAAATTGTGACCTTGCCACTCTGCCTCTGAGATCCCCAATACCCGTCATGTTCTTGTGATCCAAGCTCTTGACTGCAAAAGTCGTCCCTGCAGCAAGGTTGTCTCTCTCAATGATCTGGGCTTCCAGCACCTGGGGAGACACGGTCATATAACAGTGTGATTGCTCATTTCAGCAGTCACTTACTGCAATCACAGTTTGACAGACTTCAGTATCTTTCAGTTATTATTAGAAGGATCTTGTTTTTTTCTTTTCTTTTTTAAATAGCTTCTTAATTGGATAATGTAGCTTGAGTACATATTTAGTAATTTTAGAGGGAAAGACAAAAGTGGTTTAGCACAAGCAATTCTAGCATATTTTTTCCGTTTGCTAATCAAGTGTTTTCTGGTCCCGTCATTAGTTTTCAGGGACAAAAAAAAGCCTCATTCTGACTGTGGTGACTGCTGAACTTTGATTTATTTGATTCATTCATTTTTTATGCACATATTCTGCATAATGTATCTAATCGAGTAAATGGCTCTGCTGGCTGGGATGTTCCCTCAAACTGTACCTCGCTCATCAAACATTGTTACATTTTCAGCTTTCACATTAACAGTAAATGGAAAACTTTGAGATGCTTTGGTCATAGGTGTTATTGATCAATGTAATTAGTTCAGACCTCAGAGAAACATAGAAGTAAACATAACAGAGACCCTTTCACATTTCCAGGGTTCTCAGAAGCAGAAGTCATTAGTTGAGTAAACTTTTACAATTGTAAATGGAAAATACAACAAATATTTGTTTGCAATCTAACTTGCACCAGCAGCAAATAAAAACACAAATAAAAACAAACAAACAAAAACAACTTTTTAAAAACACTTCTATGACTTTCCAAAGGAAGAAAAAAAGTGAGATTGAATAGGTAAATCTGAAGATTGAATAATCTGCTGTCGCTCCCTGAGTAAATGATCGTTAATTATATGTAATTTAATATCAAGGTAAGAAAACACAAAGTATAGTGTTATACATTAAATTTTTACAGATAAAAATAATAAAATATAATGTATTGTAAATCTTATTTTTGCACCTGGATGTCTTTGCTGAGCTCTTTGACTGATAGGCATTCATTCTTTTGTTATATTAGTATATATATATTATTATTGTTGTTAACTTTGCACCTGGATGTCTCTGCTGAGCTGTTTGACAATGTGAGTTATGGTCTGAATGTGGTTCTCCAGTAGTTTTCTAGCAGACGACTCCATCAGGACTGAACCCTGAGTTGCATGTAGACCAGTCACCACATCGTCCCTGATCTTCATGACTTGTTCCAGTTGAGTGCTCAGAGTGCGTTCCTGATTGGTTATACGACTCTCCATATCTCCTATAAGCATTTAATTCAAAACATAATTACAGAACTAATTTGTTAGGGCCTCATATTTTAGGCTTTTAAACATTAACCCTTTGACGCGTACGATCACACCGGTGTGATCAGTCTTAGCTGGTCCCAGAAGCGTACGATCACACTGGTGTGATTAGAATAATCAGTGCGTCACGTCATCAACTGCCAAATTCAAATCAGCTTTTTGGCGCTGAGCCAGTTCGGACGCGCTGAGCGCTTGTCATATTATCACAACCATTCAGTGTTTTCAACCATATAATGAAATAAACTACAGTAAACAGCCATACTGTTGAAATTAAGCTTAATCAAATGCCTTTTGAAGCTGCAAGAATGCAACCCTGTTTTCTCTTACACTGCATTAAATGTAGTGAGCATAACTCAAGCGCTCCAGCAAACTACATCAGGTATCGATTATCTGCCCGATGAACTCATGAATAAAGTATTCATTTAGCAGAGGTGAATCCTTTTGATTGAGCATTCACAGTTTTAGTATAGCCATCCAGCAATGCCAGAAGATATATATATATATATATATATATGTATATATAATGCAAAGTAAAGCTGAAATCTGTACTTACTTGTGAACTGTTTCCCTGTGGTCTATGTTTGTTTAGTCTGATCTCTTAGCTACCGCATGGCATGTTCTGACAGGAGTGGCATTACTAGACAACTAGATAATGCATACAAATTGCAAAAACGTTTTTTTTTTAAATGTACATCAGCTTGTCTAAATATAATGTAATTACTACTAATCAACCTTTTATTCTGTGAAGGATGACAGCTTTAGGATGATGGACTAAAAACAGTTCTTCATGCTATAATTTGACAAAAAGCATAATAAAGTATTGAGATAGAAGCCAGACATCTCAGACTCCTCATTAATTCTCATGGGCTTCTCTGGCCAGAATACCAGTAATGATTTCCCTGTTGTGATTTGTAACACATCTATTATGCAATAGCAAATGTATTCAGTATTCCCACGCTTCAGAGCTAAGTGATGATGGTCTCTTCAGGGGAATTATTAATGTAATGCGTGCTGTAACTTGCTGTGTGTAAAATGAATTTGATACACGGAAACATTTTAACCATTACAGCTCTTCATAAAACAGACATGCCTTTATAGCAGCTGGTACAGCCTGCATAAAATTAAATAATTCAAATTATAAGATCTTTAAAAGGAAATTTGAGTGGGTTTCATTATGGGTGTTATTCTCTTGGATTTGCCTTCACTTTTAAACCGATAGCTGAGCTATTTACACTGTAAATGCTAGTATTTGTAATGGAAAAAGAATACGAAAATGATATACAGTTAAAACCTGTCAAATGATAAACTCTAAAGTTGCCTCTATAGAGTCCAGGTATAAGGCGAATCTGTGCCTGCTTAAAATTCAGTGTAAATTCGCAATGGTGCATAAAAGCCAAACTAAATCATGCCTGGTCAGACCCACCGCAGCTCATATATCAAAGTATACAGTTGTATTTGCTTTGTAAATGCATTTATGCCACCGCTGTGCTCTGTCACAGTCTGTAAAGACACAAAAGCCACTTCAGAAACACTTCTCTGCCACCTTTGCAGTGTACATTTAATACTGTAAACTAGTGTAAAGTTATTTTTTGAAGTGTAATATAATTAAAATATAAATATTGTCTTTATGTTATTATTGATATACTTCTGTTGAGGCCGTTTTGCTTATCTCAGTCATGCATCTTTCCGGTATGCAATGCTCACTTTTTAAAGTAACAAACAATATTTAATAGCTCAAATGGCTTCTATTAACATTATGTAGGCCTAATGTAATAACAAACGTAGACCTGGCCTATACTATAAAATATACACTCACTAAATTCCTTATAGTTACGGACCTTCACCAGAGGGAGGCGTAAACTATCTTTCTATTCTGCGATTATGTATTCGTGTATTGGCTATTTCTTGGGTTACTGTCAGGTCATTAAGTCATTAAAGAGTGAATCTGATGCAGTCACGTTTATTTCACATGTAACCCTTGTTTGTTATTCTTCAGATATTTACCTCATCCTTTTTCTATAGTTCTATTTTTTAAATGAATACAAATAGTCCGGTAATAGGTTTTAGTTTAGACGTTAGGTTAAGGTGCCGTGGACGACCCTCTGAATAATGTCACTAGTAGCAGCATCACCAGATAAAGTGAATGTGTTGTAAGTGCCCAAGTGTCATATCGAGAGCACGCGCTCATGCGCTCGCCCGCGCGCTTCAGTGTCACTGGCTCTCCGCGCGCTGACAGCCTGCTGCCGCTGCTGCTGCTGCTTGACAGGAACCATGGAGGAGAAACACGAGGATGACAGCGCCAAAGACCCGCAATCAACGTCCTACCAGAGAAGGATGTGGAGGAACTTCCAAGAGAAGACCAAACCGTTTTTGAGCCCCAAACTGGGGTCCGAACGACGCAGCGGGGATGCTAAAAAAGAAAGCGGGTTGTGGATGTTTAAAAGAAAGAAGAAACAGCTCCTAGACCGGGTCTTCTCGTCCTCGCAGCCCAATCTGTGCTGCTCAACTCCGCCGTCTTTCGTAGGCGACAGGACCCTGTGCGAGCAGCCGGACTGCAGCGCCTGTAAAGGGCTCGGGATCTCACCGCTGGCCGCTGCTGATGGAGCTTCAGTCAGTAAACCGGAGATTTCCGTCTCCGCGCACGGAAGCCCGAAGCTGCTGGTGTCTCATCTGGTGATGTCCCAGCAGAAGAGCTCGTCCTTGGGCTCGGCGTGCTTCGAGAAGCTGGTGGTGGATTCTGCAGCATCCAGTGAGGACGAGCTGGCTAAAAACGCTAGTTACCTGGTAAGTATGGTTTTAAAACACAAGATAACCTGGAAAGTGACCTGAGTGTGCTTTTTGCATTCTGAGATCACGCTTCACTGTCTCCTCGTTAACTGACCTGCAGATTGAATATTGTCTGATTATCTCCCATGTGGGTTATTTAGACAGCAGTTAACATTAAACATGTTGACTGAACTGTCAATGTGTGGTGCTGCATTTCCCTTGTGTAGCATTTGTGGTATAGAGAGACTAAGAAGTAACTTGATTAATAAGATCTCACAATTGTCACATTCAGTGGCCCCTAGTATTTGGCAACTTAAGCCACACTTCAATGTCACTGCATTAGATAACAGCATATCAACCAATGGCATCTGCTATGGCATCTGTAATATACCTTTACTAACTTTACTTTTCACAGCCATTTTTGCAAAAACTTTTAACTAACTAGTGTCAATGTCACTTGTGATGAATGTATGTAGTCATTTCCCCTCAAGTTTACACAACAAGTATCTTAGCAGAGTGACCACAGGTGAAGTTCATCACATCAGGATTCCCATAATATATTTCCCATGATTTTCCCAATTGGTTCTAAATATTGGATTTGATTTTATAAAGATTGCATTCCAGCCACTGCGCCCTGGATCTGTTTCATGTGAATGAGTCATTGTCTTGCGTCATTAGTGATGTTGTTAACATTTAGCAGCTTTTGTGGTTATCACACCTGAGATACAAATGCTCCAGACGTTTAAAATGACACATCTGTCTTAATAAGGCTGTTATGTGCTAAAGCACACTTCTGAGCTCTTATCTGCAATCGTAGGTGCAACTAGTGCAATGGGTTGAAGATCTAAAGTTTTGGCTAAAAACTGCTGCGGGTTGTTGTCAGCTGTTTCACATTGGAGGCGTTATTCCCTTTGTGGAAATATTAATTAACAGTTAATAAATGTAATCAGCTGTTGAATGTAATCAATGGCATAGACAGGCCTTTATAAAAAAAAATTCAGGTATAAGAATGTCAATTTTTTTTTTCCTATTTTCTTTAGACAATGGAAATGCAAGAGAAAGCAATACTTCATTTCACAGCCATTCTCTTATTAACAGTACTATTTTAAGTTTTAAGCATTGACCTTGTTGCAAAACAGAACCTGGTTTTTAGGCTATCAATTTATAATTTTGTGAACCTCTTGACATCATTATTGGCCCATCATTTCATTATTTTGTGAATCCCAATTGGTCATGTTAAATTTAATAGACAGCAAGAACAGTGGTTGAATAATGTAGAAGGTAGGAGTTTAAATGTTTGTAGAGATTTTTTGATGTAATACTGCAGAAAGAGAACAAAATACTTATGCTTAATTATTTGAGGGGCATGTATTTATTTAAGTGATAGTTCACAAAAGAGCTGAAAATGTACTCACCCTCAGGCCATCCAAGATGTAGAGGAGTTTGCTTCTTCATCAGAACAGAAATGAGAGAAATGTATTATTACATTACTTACCAATAGATCGTCTGCAGTGAATGGGTGCAAATGAGAGTACAAACAAATGATAAAAACATCACAATAATCCACAAGTAATCCACATGACTCCAGTCTATCAGTCTTTAATCTTTTATGAAGTGAAAATCTGCATGTTTGTAATAAACAAATCTATCATTAAGACATTTTAACTTTATATAGCCTCTTCTGGCATTTGTTTACAACTGTGAACTATATTTGAAACTTGATCTGTTCATATTTCTCTCCTAAACAAAACAAAAATAGTCATGTTTTCAGTGTAGGCAGTTTACATTAGGCTTATTATATGAAGTCTCAGATATTTATGGACAGATCAAAATCTCTGCATGCAATATGATGGCTTGAGAAGTTCAGTGACATTGTATGCAGAGAAGGCAATGAAAGAATCAGTCACCCGTTTAGCCTGATCCATAATTAAACCCTCTACCATATATTTTCTTCCATAGCAATTATTTACATTTATGCATTTAGCAGATGCTTTTATCCAAAGCGTCTTATTCAGGCTATACATTTTTTCAGTATGTGTGTTTTGCGCTGTTAAACGCAATGCTCTACCACTGAGCCACAGGAACATTGTGTCACAGGAACCACAGGAACACAATTATACAATACCTAACTGCCATACTGAGGTTCTGTTCTTCTGTTTGAAAATTAAACAGATAGGTCTTATTTCTCATACATTAGAGAGACTGTTAGATATAGATCTATGCAATATCACCGTTGAGCAGATTAGGTAAGGTCATAAGTGAAGAGTGCGTACAACCACTACTGCTCATGGCAGTCCTCTTGTGCCGCGCCATCACGTTTTATTACCTCACCATGAAAGTTTCTGTCACCAGCTGAGAGTGGAAGAAGCTTCTGGGAGTCAATGTACTTTCTGGCTCTGAGACAATAATCTTTAATTATTAAGAATGTCCATTTGGTTTAGTACACGTAGTTATTGTATATATAAAAAAAACAATCAAAATGAATTAAATAATTAGTCATGATACTTTATGTAAGTGGGTCATTTCACTGTTTGTATTGCTATAAAGGGGACATCAGATGCCCATTTTACACAAGTTGGTATTGGACCTTAGGGTCTTCATGAAAAGATCTATAGTAGGGCTGTAGCTATCAAATATTTTAGTAATCGAGTATTCTACAGAAAATTCCATCGATTAATCGAGTGATCGGATAAGAACTACTTTTTCTTTTTAAAGAGCAATCCTAAATATACCAGAGAAAATTTTGACAAGTCTCTTAAAATGAACAAGTAATTTGTTTCCTTTTCAGATTTTTTTTTATTGCTGAAATAGCATATATTAATAACTGAAAACTAAACCCATTTAGTGCATTTAATTGCCATATTACATAAAAATGCAAATACAAATAAGGTACATATAGTACAACCTAAAACTAAGACATAAATCAAAATAATAGTAAACATTGTGCAACTTAACTTCCACCTTTGATCCTATCTAAAGCTCAAGCATGATATAAGCTGTACTGTCTAAGACATTTACTGTCTTCTTAGAATAATTGTGGCTTTTGTGAGAGGCAAACATTAGTGAACAGGAAGCTAATGTGGAACAAAAACAAGAGTCCGTACACATAACATCAACACATTTTTCAACAACATGAATTTAGTTATTTGGAGAATAAACCCTCTTAAATGTCTCTCTGCATACTGGTGTGTGTAATCCTTTAAAGGAGCATGTGGTTGCAAACAGTGCTCTGTATGCAGTTACAAAAAAAAAAACTTTCCCTTTTTCTATATCTTCATCTGTCTCTTTATCTTTCTCTCCTTCTCTTGCTGCTAGCTTGTACTTATTTGAACAATGCCTGAGACTTGGTGTTATGGGCACTTCCTCTGTCTGTTTGCCTCTTCAAGATGAATCGCTTTATGTTTTCCCCAATTGTAAGTCGCTTTGGATTAAAGCATCTGCAAAATGACTAAATGTAAATGTAAGAAAAATACTTTTAATTTAACTCAATTTTAATGACACAGAATAAAAAAAAAACACAAGCCAATAAAATAATAACACTTTTTACATGCAATGTATTTTAGGTGTTATAATAATTATATGATTGAAGAAAATGACAATTATAAAGTTATTTTTTATTTTCTCTCACCTGCTATTTGTTTTTTAAAATAGTCAAATGAAATGTTTTCTTTTTCCTCAGAAATTCTGTGTTATGTATCTGCTTATCAAACGAAGGCATAAAACATTAATTTTATTTATCTTTACATTTTTGAAAATTAAACGTTTTTGGCAAACAAAGGGAATTTACTATTAACATTAAAACATGTTGTAAATGTTGTGTGATCATTCCTTAAAAAAATAAATAAGTTTTCATAATTTTAGTAGTAGTAGTATGTACATTCTGCTGAACAAATATTTCTGCTGCACTGTCTTCAAAACCGGACATTTATTTTGACGGGTTTCCGTGAATACCTTTACATTTCTTTGATATGAGGATATGAAACGCTTTTACTCGAATGAAACGTGCTTATGTCCTTATTGAGACGCCACGCGCGCTTCAGTGTGTGTTTGGTAAAGGAAAACGCGCGCCTTTATCTTCCATTCATACAGAGATATGATCGCGTAGTATGATATAATGCTCATCATATTAGATCACGTAAATCAGTGGGAAATGAATATAAATTATGATTCGGTGTAAAGAAACATGAAGTAAATATGTAATACACGTTACTATCGTCTATCGCCACAACCCTATCTCTCATGGCTCCAGGGGGTGAATATAGGCCTCAATGCATTTTTGTAAGAAAAATATAAATAATTAAAACCTTATAAATGGTTTTCTCGGATGACGTAGGATGTATGCGAAGCGCATGCTATAATAAAACTCAGATAGGATTTGTCTGAAAGAAGAAAGTCATATACACCTAGGATGCCTTAAGGTTGAGTAAAACATGGGGTAATTTTCATTTTTGGGTGAACTAACCCTTTAATTCAGGATGAGCTAATAAATGAGTCATTGAATCATTCACTCAACCAATTCGAACAATGAATCATTCTGGAAACAAATACTGTTGTGTGCTGCGTGGACACAACTGTGTGTGGAACTATTTTCGTTGGCTGAGCAAAATTATACAAATTACCTGGAACATTGTTGTGTCTAAATGTAAGTCAAATTTCACTCTCTGTATCTTACATAATTGCGATTCATGCCTTGCCTATCAATAACAATCTTGCTCGCCTTTGACATGTGGAATTATTTTGACTTCTAAAGCCACTTTAGATTACATTTTCCACCTTAGTTTTGCAAACAATAGTACAGTGAAAATGTCTGGTCTTGTAGGCTTCACAATCTTTATTGGTTGGTCTAATTCGGTTCATTAGAACTTCTCATCATCTTTCACTGACATCATCAGTTTTGACACACATGCTGCTTTATTAATGGCCATAGCTGGTCACTCAAAAGCTAATGAACCTTCACTGCTCCATGTTCCCTCGTTAGTCTTTTGTGTGTTTTCATTAGTCTAATATGCACTTTTCCACTTTCTGGACCTTACTATATATAATGAGTAGTGTATGTGATTTGAGCTAGCTTTATTAGTCATGTTTAACTGAGTTTCAAAGCACTGCGATTAACACTTCTTCAGTTTATTTGTAGCGAGAAGATGTTTAAGTCATATGTCTTGGCACATTCAATGGTAAACCACAATAGGTTGTGCTTTTCTGTGACTGGAGGCCTTTGATCACTAATGTGAATGCACCTTGCCATATAAGATTCCATCAACATCCTGCCCCCAGGGGCACATAGGAAATTCTCTGAAATGTGTAAACCACATAACATAACATCAGAAAAATGTTTTCTCACAGGCTGCTTGGCTTAATGTTGTAGTGTTTCTCTGCCTGGAGCAGAAATGCTGGTGTAATATCCACATGCCCTGAACAAATGAGATGTACGCACATACTAGGATGACTCAGTTATTTTTTCTAGATCTATTGAATGTGTAGGGTTGTTATATCATATTTTTGTGTTGAGATTGGGATTATAGATAAGATGCTGGCAGTAAACCAAGGTTTATCTTCATGAACAATGCTTCAAGTTGAGTCCTTTGTTTTTGTGGTGTTGTGTTTTACAGGCTTGGATATTAATATAAAAGAATTGGAAATTAACCAAATACTGTTTGTTTTTTGCTTATTTTAACCAAGGAGTCAAGTGTTAACATGATCTAATATCCACTGCTGTTAGATGCCTTTGCTACATTATTTGGCAGGCATCTTTCTCTGTTTGCAGGGATTCAAAAGATGTTCTAAAAGAAGTTCTTGACCAAAAAAACAAACAAACCTGTATCTGTCAGATTACCAGTCCAGCCTTGGTCACAAGTTAGGATACACTCCAAGAAAGGTCTGTAAAAATACGGCCCAATGTTCTGTGTTAATATAAGGGAATTTTCCATATAGATTTTTCACTCAGATTGTTGAGTTTACAGATTGTTTTACTCATATTTTGAATTACGCAAATGTTTGGTACTTTGCACATTCTTGTGGTGCCGCCATCAGCCAATCAGCGTTGTCATGATTTTTCTGTGGTTTGTTAGTCACGTGGCATTTAAAGCTCAGGTGATTTACTCTGGCTTTATGAGCAAAAATGGAAAATGTCCTATTGTGTGCCTCCAGGTGGTCCTGTGTCAGCCAAGCAACTGCCACTGAGATGAATGGGAATAGACTTTCTTTAACATTAGTTTTTTTCTCAGTACAATTCATTTTTATTAATTTAATCAGCTCTGAGATGTATAATATAATACTATATACATATTTAAATAATTAAAACAGAGTGTGCATTTTAATTGTCCTGTCAATGAGACTTTCTTGAACTCATTAATCAAGTCAATGAAGAAAAAAATGGTTGTTCATTTTCTCTTTTGTAAATTCATTATTAATTAAATTAATTATAGCAGACAATTAATAAATATGAATAATAACAAATAATAATAAAAAATGAACAAATAATATTTTTTCTTTTGACATGTAATTGGTTTAATACTTAATTGTTATTAACTATTTATATAATTATTTAATCAGAAATGACAAGGTAAATCTGCTGTATGGCTGAAACAGCGGCACTATGTGCGGTCTGTTCTCGGGTAATGTATATGTTTATTAGACTGCGCTAGGCTCTTCTGTCGGCCTGTTGAAAGCACACGATGTGCTTGCACTATAAAACCATTTTTTGTCCTTTGCTTTTATTTTTATCAAACAGTGGCTAACAAATTACAGCATGAAAGGCCATCATGGGGGTATTTTACATTAAAGAAAACTGTAATTTAACCCTACACATCACTAGTCTGTTGTCTGGTGTATGTGGTATGACAACATGTTTAGAAAGGAACAGGTGAATATTTACAAGATAAAGGCGTCTCTTTATTAAATGTTTTAACATGGAAATTCAGCAAATAATTAGCAGTTCAATGGAAGTTATCAAGAAGAGATTATCTAAATGCACTTGCAAATGAAGCCTATGAAACACACCTCTGCTTCTCATGTGAATATATTTGTGTGTCTCTTAAAAGGGCTAATGAATGTGCATGAGCCGTATGCTGTAAAGGGCAGCAGTGTCTGTCGTTGGGTTCAGTGAGCATTATGTAGACACACTGGATAAAATGTGTTTTAGATTTCTACCATTGTCACCAGAACAACTGTGGTGTGTATGTGCTGTTGCAGGACGTGTTGATCCAGAATGGAGTGTGTAAGTACTTAATCCAGGCCAGTGTGTGTTTGTCTGCTGTAGTGAAGCTCAGGATCTACTTCTTGTTTTGTAGAAGTTGTGAACATCAGTAATTAATGGTGGGGTTTTCTGCAGAAAATAAGGACATTCTGATTCTAATTTCAAAATAGATGCTTGTGAAAGAAACAGGGCAATTTATTACCACAGATGCAATTTGAAGTCATTCTTGAGCGGGGTGCGAACTACGGGGGAGCTTGGCTCCCCTTAATAAGACATGGGTTCCCCTGAAAACATGATTTGTGAAATTTTGGGGGTCTCAACAAATATTAGCAATGTAATATTTTGACGTGCAATTTCAGTTTTGTGTAATGTGATCATCGTGGATTATAATGTAAAAAAAAAAAAAATAAAAGTTAATTCATGCATGACGGCGATTTAAAGCTAATAGGTTGTTTGCACATGACGTCATTGCTGTTGCGCGAAATGCAGCTTGAGGGCAGGAAGTGATTTTTTCTCCATAGGAATCATTAGCAGAAACTCAAGAGGCCTGTGTTTTGCGCTGTTTCTGAATGCTCAAATCGGTCAAACCGTGAAAACACAAGGAGCTTTCATTGTGTACGAAAATGTGTTGTTCATAAGGGGAAAAGTCAAGAAATTGACTGAAAAACGCAGGAAAAGGTGTCTTGTAAACCTGCGGTTGACAGGAGCCGATCGGATAATGCCCGTGTGTGCAAATAGTTAATAAAAGACAGATATAAATAGATAATCCAGGGCTGCCACCTCTCAAGCATTCAGCCAGCGTGAGACAGTGATGATGATGTAAATAAGATATTATTTGCAGTTCAGAGAGCTTCATTGATTAACGGAACATTGTGATATTGCAATAAATTGAAGAGAGTGACAGCTTTATAGTGATTATATAGAAGCGCTACTCTATAGGCTGTAAACAATTCAGAATTAGAATAAAAGTTTTGCTTTACGTGCTGCTGACCCACGTACACAAAACCCTGTATGAGATCGAGGACTGTACTGCTTTAGATGCTATAGCAAAGAGAAAGGTATAAACAGAAAAACACAATGTTACGTGATCCTCATGTTATAAAGAGGAGCGATTTTTGAACTAAATTGAAATACTCGCCTGCCATTTAGGCGCTGCATATAGCTAAGCAACTTACCCTGACTGCAAACAAGCTATTTCGAATTGAATCAATCCCGTATTTATATGAGGGATATCACTCCTGATACTTTGCTGCATACAGAGTTTGTAGCCGTGGGTCCTGTTAGCAGTACGAAAACAACTTTTATTTCAATTTTGATTTAATTATAGCCTAGAAAAAGAGCAAATAGCGCTTTCATGTAATCACTGCTGTTTATCGCAGTCTCACGGTTCCTTTATAATCAGTGAAGCTCTCTGAACTGCAAATAATATCTTATTTACATCGTATCTATGTGTGGCGTTTAGCACTGAGTGAATTAGGACTGGGTCAACTTGTATCTATTTATATGTCTTTATTAATATATGATTATGTCTTATATTAACCATTTGCACACACAAGCATTATCCGATCGGCTCATGCCGACTGCAGACGCAGGTTTACAAGCCACTTTTTCCTGCGTTTTTCAGTCAATTTCTTGACTTTTCCCCTTATGAACAATACATTTCCGTATACGATAAAAGTTCCTTGTGATTTCACGGTTTGACCGATTTAAGCATTCATAAATAGTGCAAAACACAGGCATCTTGTGTTTCTGCTACTGATTCCTATGGAGAAAAAAATCACTTCCTGCCCTCCAGCTGCATTTGGCGCGTCATCAGAATCACGTGTTTGCAAACTTTATCACTTCAATAAAGATAACTGTATATGCTATTTTTGTCAGGAGCATCAAGGTATGGGGGCGCTGTGGTGCAAATTCCACTCATGTTTAGGCAAAAAAAGAACACAAGGCAGTTGAATAAATTTTGGTTTTACTAAGAAAGTGTGTAGTGATGATGTTAATAGCACGACCGATTCACAGATTCCCAGGCCTCTGTGATCGATTCTGTGTTAAATTATGAGCAATTATGTGTAGTGGCTGGATTGTTATGTAGGCCTGCATGACTCTCGATCTCTTAGGCCTAATTGAACGGAGGAATTATGGTATTCTTCTGTAGCCTGGCGAGTAACTTTAATCATTGTTCATGTGAACTCAAAGACAGCCTGATTCTCGGTTTATAGACTATTTGTGGGTGGTTGTTTGTTGTTTCACCTCTGCTCTGCCTCAGCGGGCTAACAGCGCTCGTAAATGTCAAAATAATTGAACTGGCCAATCAAATCAAAGTAGGCGGAGTTTAGCGTTCACAGATGCTGCCACGAAGCGAGAAGCGACAGATCAATGAAAGAGAGCGAGGTAAGATGGAAGCTGCTAATCATTTAATGTTTAGTCAACTGTTTTACAGAAGAAATGTTAAATGACTGACAATTATATTCAGTGAAGCAAACTACTTGACTTTTTTCTCAAATATGTCAATTTTGAGAGTGTGAGAGAGAGAGAGATAGATAGAGAGAGATAGAGAGAGAGAGATGAAATGTGTGTGTTAATTATCTGCATCTGTTTGTCTCTACAAACAATGAAACTGTGAATTTGGTTCTACTTCAGAAACATGTCTACTACTACTGTTGAAAAATAATAAACATTTATTTTTTTAAAGACATAATCACAAAATATTTTATTTTAAATAGTAAATCCCCTTTATTTGCCAAAATGTAAATGTTTAATTTTCATTCATTAAAATATAAATTAAATCAATGTTGTATGCCTTCATCTGATAACCATTCAAATTGAAATACACAACACAGAATTTTTGAGAAAATAAACATATTATACGGCTACTGTAAGAGTAAATAAAAATGGTTTGTATGCATTCAAATAATTAGACGAGCTAAAGCACAGAATTTGGTAACAATAAAACATAAGGTGAGAAACATTTCATAAGGCACTAAACATGTCATTTTTGTTACACTTTTAATAAATTAATGTTAAACTGTATACGTTTAATGATTGTAATTAAATTAACATGCTTTTTGATTAATACAATTTAATTTGACCATTAAAAAGGAGTTCAGAAAATTAAAACGGAAAAAAGCCGGAATCTATATAAAAATTTGAATGGAAAAAACTGAATTTAGAAAAAATTAAATGGAATTTGCGAAAAAATTTAACGGATTTCATAAGGCCCTACATATATATATATAATTCCCCCCACCCCAATGTTTAAGACATGGTTCTGGCCTTGCTATATAGTGCTTGTATAAAGCAAGTAATGCACTTGTAGCTGTTATGTATCTTTGTAAGTACATCGCAAGCACACAAACCCCCCCAAAGTGGGCTCCCCCAAAGTCCGCGGTATAGTTCGAACACCGCTCTCGAGATGACCTGTGATAACTTGTTTATATGAGTAGAAGAAATCATAGGAAATGTTGCAGTGAAGGAAGCCTTTGGAAATATTGTTTTACTTGGAGTGCTATTATTGTTTATGTGCGTGTGTATGTTTTATTTTTTAATAAGGCAGCTGTAGCAAATAGAAATATTAATAAAATACTCTTATACACTTTAAAAATAATGGCTATCAAAATCTTAAACATTCATTGAAACTTCCAGTTGCACAAAATGTTCTTTATAGTGGTAAAAAAAATATTCTTTCATTTTATTAATTTAAATGTTCATGCCCATTTCCCATAATTTATATTTATTTGAATATTGGCGTCATCTAATTTATCACCTTGTTTCGTCAAATTGAATACGGTCCGTTGTGGGCTGGTCTCTGAGGAAATAGCAGCTGTGGCAACATGATCTTAATCTGTACATTTCTTGGTAAAGTTGTATCGTAGGGGTGTTAAGCTGCACTTTCACACCTCCCTATAAAAACAGTCCTCCTCGCATTCTCTTAAAACTGAATTTTATCACATGATTTGAAGATTGCATCACACATCATGGATTTACATCAATTAAAAATCTAAAGATTAAAAAGCAATGAGCAATGAGAGACTCATAGACTTCTTGAAGCTAAATAATATATAAACTATGGTATATAAATGGTATAATTAAATGCTGGCCTGTTCACTGCTGTGTGAAATCTCATTTGCACAGGGCTGAGTCTAGCACACGGCTGTTTGCATAGAGGCAAATGTGATTCGCATTACCTCTCAGGCAGACTGGACATCAATTAGCAGTTGTGTGGATGGATGTGCCGCTCCACTGGGCTCCATGACTGCCCATATTGCACTGTTTGTTTGTGTAGCACAAGCTAGAGCACATTCAGGCTCTGTTAGGTGATGATGTTCAGGCACATGCTATTTGTTTGCATAACCTTAAAAAGTATGGCACTACTGCTCAATTTCATTTTAGGGTTAGGGGATATGTCTGTTATTTAAAGGTATAGTTCACCCAAAAATGAAAATTATATTATGAATTACTCACACTCACGTCGTTCCAAATCTGTAGGACCTTCGTTCATCTTCAACATAAATTAAGATATTTTTGATGAAATCTGAGATCTTCCTGACCCTGCATAGACATCAATGCAACTGTATGTTCAAGCAGGGCCAGCCCAGGCTCTGTTGGTGCCCTAGGCAAGATTTCAGATTTATGTATATCTACATAAATACTAATAGGTATTAACATAAATAAGTAGTAAATAAATTGTGATAATAAATAACAAACAAAGTTGACTAACAGTCACTTGAAGAATCACACAAAAATGAAATAAAGAGCAAATCAGTGGAAAATTACATACTTAAACTAATTATTTCATTTTATGAATGCTACATTATAGTCCTATAGTCATGGTCTTTTCCAAAAGACATTTAGACACTTTTTGGGGAAGTAAAAGCAAGTGTCTGCAGTCCTGTGCTGATCCATTGTCTTAAACCGTTTGTTTGTAATGTTAACTAAACAAACAAGCAGAGCGCTGTGCACAGTTAACAATACAAACACATGACGTAAGACAACGAATCAGCACAGGACTTCTTCTTCTTAAAATTTATTGGCGGTTGACAAACAACAAAATAGTGTATTTCCGCCACCAACTGGTATGGAGTGTGGATCAAAATGACTTACTACCTTCCCCCCCTTTTTTTTCTTTTTTTTTTTCTTCTCTCCCACAAATGTGTTATTTTAAGGTACTGAAAAATAAAACTATAGCATTAATTTCTCGAGTCATTTTGTAATATATCTCTAAGTTTAAATTGCATTTTTATTTTTTCAACATTTTGCATTAGAATCCTTCTTTCAGTTTCGTATTTCTGACAGTACAAAATAACATGTTCCACTGATTCTTCTTGCCCACAAAATTCACACCTTCCCGTATCATGTTTACCCATTTTATAAAGTGTACTATTTAATCTTGTGTGTCCAAATCTCATCCTTGATATTACTATTTCATCTCTTCTGTTTTTCCCTGCACTTCTCATCTCTCCCACTTTCCTTTGAATTCTGTAAAACCATCGACCTTTTTTCTCCTTATCCCATTGTTTTTGCCACCTTTCCTTCAGCCTTTTCTTAATAATACTCTTGATTTCACTCTTACTTAGATTAACAATTACGTTAATGTCGTTGTTCTTTACTGCTGCTTTTGCTTCTTTATCTGCAGTTTCATTTCCTTGGATACCAATATGTGCAGGCACCCATAAAAATACCACTGTAATACCCATCATTTGAATTCTGTATTCAGCAGAGGACTGCAGACACCAGGAGGCTAAATAGGGAGACAAACGAGGGTAACGAGGGAGACACAGGTGGAGCAACTGAAACAATGATTGGGTAACGAGATGAGAGGGGGCAGACAATAGACAGGAGAGCACATGGCCCCAACAACAAACAACAAGCCATGTGCTCAACACAGATACATCTGGTGGCCAGCCTGGGCACACCAGCAGGACCGTGACACATACATTTATTTGAAAGAAAATAAAGTCAAAATAAATAAGCAGTTAATTCAAGCAAAAATGTTCCACAGAGTCAGTATTGCTAGTTAAAATGTTCTAAAAAGGCTATTTCTAAATACTAGGCTATATAAACATCACAGGCGTTAACTTGCGATTTTTACCTCAATATTGCTCTTTTTTTTCAGCTCCTCTTCTTTGTGTCTTTTCCTGCCTTGTGCCCCTGATCATTTTATTTTTTCACGCAATTTTTAGAAATGATACTTTAAGAGCACATAAATTGCAAAACAACAAACTGTGCTGATGTATTATAATAACTTCATGATGCATAAAGTGTTTAAATTATGACATGTTGTCAAATCTTATAAGTTTTAATTGATTTCAATTTTATTTTATTCTAACATTATTTTATTAAGCTCGATGATCGATCAGTACTAAATTATGTTAACTGTCAGAAATAATTTTGGTTCTCCAACCGTTAGTTCGCTGCGAGTGAGAGATGAGAGCAGGAGCGCAAATATAAAATCCCGCTGTTTCAGTTAGAAATACGTCACCATACTGAAATAAAATTGGATTAGTAACTTCCGGTTCACGCAGACTTTAATATATGGGTGTAGGAGCGCACGATGGTCATAAGAGGGCGCACTTCCGACCAAAAACCCCAAAAACTTTTGTGTGGCGCCTTTCAGTCATTTTGCGCCCTAAGCAACTGCCTATGTCACTTATGCTATGGGCATAAGTGTTCAAGGCACAGAAAGGTAGTAAGGACATTGTTAAAATAGTCAGCATTTTATGAAGCTACGAGAATACTTTTTGTATTGTACTTTTTGCGCAATGAAAATAAAAATAACAACTTTATCGGCTTTAACTACCTCAGAATGCTCCTGCGTCAGCAGCACCACACGTCAAGGTCCTCTCCTGAATGTGCATCAAAGACTGACACGGAAGAAGAAGTTGCTGAATAAACTCATAATTTTTTATTTATTTATTTGTGTACAAAAAGTATTCTCGTAGCTTCATAAAATTAAGGTTGAAATGAAGGCTCTCGGATTTCATCAAAAATATCTTAATTTGCGTTCTGAAAATGAACGAAGGTCTTACTGATTTGGAACGACATGAGGGTGAGTAATTAATCACAGAATTTTCCCTTCTGGTTGAACTATCTATCCCTTTAACTTTTTTTGTTAAATATAATATTTATTTATACGTGTAAAGAATGTTTATGGAAATAAACACAGTTGAAGGTGAGAGGCCGTGAGAGGTTTCTTTTTTGCTGAGTTTTTAATAATAATGGTAATATTATTTTATAGCATCCATTTGTTTGTTTTAAAATGGTGACAAGCTTGATGTAAAAGATTAGTTTTAAGAGGTTATTTTCAGGGTTCCCCATGGCTCATCTGTCCTCCATTTGTCTGTGTCTGTTAGAGAGAAAGAGATGGCAATATGCTTGTGGGTGGTTTAAGTTCACAAGTTGGTCAAGTCTGTGCTCAAATTAATGTCTTTATGATCTGTTAATAGCTAGTATTTTTTGTAATGCTAATTTACATATTTGAATTAGTTAAATAAAAAAAATCAATGAATACTAGATAACCTCTGTTCCCTTCAAGGCATCACAGTATGCTGACAGACCTGTTTAATTTGGCCTTATTGTGACAAACAGTCAAACCTTCAAGAGAAATAAAAGTGCCACGACCTCAAACAAAGCATGTGTTTTTTAGATAAGCGCAGAAGTCTACTTGAAATTTGACTGGAGGTCCCCAACAATATTTAAGGTCACAGTCAAAGAGACGGTGCTTTTGTTTCCTAATTCCTACTTGACCTCTGTTTCCAGCCATATTAGCTATCACATCACATTACTGCTGAGTGCTGATGTGCATGAAACTGAACTTTGAATTCTGTCACAGAGAGTATTTCTGAAATACCGTGTCAGTAGTTCAGTATTTGCATGTTTTAGCTCAAATCAGAAATGTACAATAACAGATCTACACACAAATCCTGCTGCAAGTAGCAGTAGGTGGCACTGGTATCAAATTGATGTGGTGGGGTTAGTGTGTGGTGACAATGACACACATAAAGCTTGGTGTCAGCATGTCAAAGCTTTGCAGAGATGCAGCTTCAGATGGAGTTTGGCATCATGCTATCAAATTTGTTAATGCAGTTAATGAAAACCATTTTGCATATTGACACGAAATCCATACATTTTTGCCAGCATGGTCTGAAGATGATTTGGGTCGAATTTGGTAAAAATTGGTCTTATCTAGTGAAACGATCGGTCATTTAAACAAAATGTAATAAACGTATATACTTTATAAACACAAATGCTCGCCTGTTCTGCGATGCGTGTCCCAGACTTCACGTAATACGTAATGATGTTGAAAAGGTCACGCTTGACGTAAGCGGAAGTACCGAGTCAATGTTTACAAGTTGAACGTGCAAATACTAAGTCAAACGCCGTTTCAAAAAAAGGGAGTTACAGCTCAACAAGTTTACAAGGTAAAACAACGATATCAGAAGATTTTGAACTTGGAGGAGAAGACGAGATGGAGTCTACGTCAAGCGTGACCTTTTCAACCTTTCTTTAATTTGAATTTAAAGTGAACTAATCATAGTAAATATGAAGAGACGATCGTTTCACGTGCCACTTGAATTAAAGCAATACAGTGATCTGTCACAACACATTAAAGAGCCACAAAACTGTATTTATTGTTTTAATTTCTTAAAAAAATGAAACATTCACAAACTGAGACCTTATTTCATACTTGAAGTAACCTGCTCTGTCTTGTTTGTCGGCGTGTTGTCAGTTTCCTTTTGCTCTGTGGTGTATTTTCTACTGCGTGAGAACATGATTTGTAGTGTGAAAGAGGCATGGCTTGTCAGATATAGCAACAGAAACTAAGGAGGGCGGGCTTTTGCGAAGGGTCAGTTGGTATCAATGTTCTTGGCAAAATCCAAGGAAGCTAACAAGATCAGTAACATGATAAGAGGTAAAACATCCTTGTGTTTATTGTCACATTCTCGCAAACTATTCTAATTCAGTCTTTCAGGGAAAATATTTTAGTAAATAAAGACTGGAAGAGTTTTTCACGTCTGGTGATTTTATTTCTCCATGTTTGATGTGCTCTAGATATGAGTGTTGTTGATCAATTTCTATGTGAATAAAAGCCTAAATTGAATTTGTTTATCATATTAAGTGATTTTGTTTAAGGGTGCTTTCACAATTAGTTCAGTTGCTTGGTCTGAACCAAGGTTTTAATGCACCCCGTGCCACTGCCCCTGTGATTTTTTTTGGTTCCGAACCACAAACCATCAGAGTGGTAGCTGTTTACCTCTGTTACTAGATAACAACTATACAGAAGAAGGCAATTTGATGGATGCTTGCTTGCTTCATTTTCATACCTCTGATTTTTTAAATTGATTCATTTCCAAAGCACCAACACATGACTCATGCGTCCATTTATCACGACTGTAATGGGAAGGTACAAAAGAATACGGGAGTCAATTTCTGCGAGCAGAAATGAGAAATACATTTTCTCTGCTTGCAGTGTGGCAGTCACACTTTCAGGAAAGTGAGTAAGTAAACACATACATACACAGTTTGACCAATTGATACGTCATTATAGCGGTTCATGACTGTCATTCAGTATGATTGCTTTCACATCAGAAGCAAACCATACCGGAGTTGACCACCCTTTTTTTTAGGTAGACTCAGGTATTGTATGGTTTGCAGGTGCGCATCTGAGTTCAGAAAACAGCTTTTACATTTTCCAAACAAACCAAACTCTGATTTCAAATGAACCCAAGTGCGTACCAAAAGTGCTAGTGTGAAAGCCTCCTAAGTCAGAAGAAAATTAAAGTTTTGTTTACGTGGACTTTCAATGGAGGGACAGAAACCTCTCAGGTTTAATTCAAATCTCTTTATTTGTGTTTCAAAGATAAATGATAAATGATATTGATTTTGGACTTTCATTAGCTGTAAGCTCTAATCATTAATTAAATTCAAACAGAAACCACTTTTGAAGTGTTTTACTTTACATGTAATGAATCTAAAATATCTGAAAGATTCAATTTTTGAAACAAGTTTTTCACCATATTCTAATTTTCTGAGATGCACCTGTTTAACCCAATATAACCCAAAAGCTTTGCAATCAAACATCAGAAGTTGTGCATGCATCCACACCAATAGATGTCAGTATAAAGTCCAAGACTATTGAAGCTGATAGGACAAATAAGATACTAATCGCGATATAAAGGTTAGATTTCCAAATGTTACATTCAGTGTTTCTCAATATTAGATTTCCTTGTGTGTCATAAAACATTGTCATAGGCAGTCTTTTTTATTGCCCTATGACTGGGTCAGTGGAATTTATTTCCATAACCTTGTCACCAAACAGCACCGTGTTAAACCACAGGGACAGTCCCGCTTTGGGATGAAGTGCTCAAAGACATACTGGTGGAGATAAATAAATGATTTTCCCATGCAGGTCTATCTTGTGGTTGCCAGAACAGATCTTAACCACTATACTACACCCTACAGATTTAAAGACATGCTCACTGCACCTCTAGCAGGTTTGTGAAGACAAAACATAAAATACAGTATTGACAAACACAGACTCTTCACCGCACAGTCTAAGTCTCATCTGGTGCTCATCCTTTCCTCCGTAATACCTGCTTTCAGAATGTAGTCTAACAAACCCCTGAAGTAACATCCCACACACGCACGGGTCTCAGATTACACTAAGAGTCTGCTTTACTCTGATAACCTGTAATTAGAGCTGCCCTGAGTAAAAGCTGTGAAGCTGGATTGTTATAAACGTTCAACAGCTGCTGTAAGGAGTGTTAGACTGTACGTTATTTAAGCTCAATAGTGTTTTAATCTCTCTTAGTTCAAGGCCCCATGAAATTCATAAATGAAAGTGTTATAGGTTTTAGTGCATGTCTATTGGCTTTCAGGTCCTCTGTATGCTAATGCAGGATGTACCAAACTGGGTCCTGTGACTGATATCAAAGAACCATAAATATGAATATGATTTGTTCCAATATTATAAATATTAATTTGAAATATCAGGGGGGACTACAGGTAAATATTTTACAAAAAAATGCTGTGAATCCCTTTGGTGTTGTATAAAATTCACTTTTAACACAGATAATACACACAATCAAAGTGGTCTCTTTCTTTTCTGGGAAAATGAGCTGAAAAATATTGATAACTCATTTAGCACTGCATATTTTTTTGTCTAATAAAATATTTTCATGAAAATGTCTGTCCCCCCAAAACTAACTCCTATGAAAGCTTCTATCTGTTTCAGCCTTTCAAGGATAAATATTGGTAATTTTGAGTCATATCAAGTGCTTTCATAGTGTGGTGATTTATCACAAGTTAAAAATATTTAAAGGTTTAAATAATGTATATGTCACAATTATGTCACAATTACAAGAACAACTTTTTTACGTGGTCTTACACGGCTGTATTTGTCATTTTCTTAGATGTAGTGCCTCAAATAAAAAAATATCAAGTAAATATTTATTATATTTTAATATGACCAGGTTTAAGGTTTTGTGAGAACTGAGCAGTATAAATGTTGCATAAGCTACACATGTTGCTTTTCTAACAAGCAACCCCCCCCAGGAAACTTGATTAGGAGGTCTTCTAAATCTAGATCTCTCTGTCAAGCACAGTTCAAGCCTGTCAGCATAGGATAGTTAAGTAGGACTATTCACTCAGCTGTTAAATATTCATGATGCTGTATCACATCCTGGGAGCATGTGTAACTGTGTTCTAGCAGTTCTAGTTTCATCTTAGGACCTTCAGGAATGGAGCAGAAAGGAAGCTCCGTGTGAATAGATTTGGCTCCACCTTCTGGCACACACATTGAACTGCAGCTTATCTTTCTCTGCAGATGGGCAGTCTTTTGGGTTATTTCAGAGCCTTTCACAGGACTGTCACAGTAACATCAGAATAAATCCCACCCATAATGACTTGTATGATACTATACCTTGTTGTAATGTGATTGTTTGCTTTTAAATTATTGATTGGATGTCTGAAAAATGTATTCCTGGGCTTGTTGATTAAACGACACAAGATATGAGCCAGGGCTTTTCTGCATATAAAATTAAAAAAGATAGTCCATCTCTGTTAATATAATTTTGTCTTTTCAAACCTATTTGACATTCCTTCTTCTGTGGAAAACAATATATTTTATTTCCATATAATCAAAATAAATGGGCAAATGACAAAAAAGCATGATATGATATGCATCAAACGCAGTCCATATGTGACTCATGCACTATATTCCAAGTGAAGAAATTCCAAAATGACATCAGATATGGTCAAGATGTATGTTTTGTCCTCTTTTCTCTTTTGTTCTCTATGACAGAGGTGCATTTTGTCTGCAAGATGTTCATCTGTGTTCTTTAGCTCAATATCTCCATCTGGACTTCTTCCACAGTCTTCCAAGAGGATGTTTTCTCATTTAGAGCTGAAAATGGGCTCATACTGTAAAAGGCCAGCTGGTTGTGCATGCAAACACCAACTTAACCAAGGATGGACGCTGAGCCGATCCTCCCTATATGCAGAATACGTAAGCTGCGTAGGGCCCCCGAAACACCAGGGGGCCACCTTGCTCCCAAAGATGTTTTAATTTTAGTTTCGTTTTGGGGTTTGGCCAGAGGTTCTGAAAACATGAATGAACATATATTTTTAATGCGGTGCGCTGTCACCCTCTCTACGTAAAAAATAGTGAAACTATGTAACGTGAATATCATACAGTCTCTTGCTCGAGAAAAAAAAAACGAGTTGAAAGCATAAAGAGCAGGAAGAGATGAGCGCTTGCCATGAGTGCGATTCGAGATGGAGTGGAACACAGACAAATGCGTTTCATCCATTCCTTCATCTCAACCACACACGCCAACACACCCCCAGCCGCCTGTTCTGCTTAGGGCCTCCAAGAAGGATCGGCAATGGATGGACGTGTGTGTGTGTGTGTGTGTGTGTGTGTGTGTGTGTGTTAATGCGAACTGCTGACAGCATGCAGAGCAAAATACAGTTTTATTGACACAACCTTATGTTGAACAGTTGGAATTGTTTGCTCACTAATTATCAAATTTTGGGGAAAAATACTAATCGCTGGTTGGTTCATGTATTTGTCTTTAAAGTGCCCCTATTATGGATTTTGAAAATGATCTTTCATGCAGTGTGTAACACAGCTATAAGTGAATGAAAACATCCTACAAAGTCTTAAATCTGAGAGTGAACCACGTATAAAGTTATTGTCTCTCAAAAGAAAGAGTTGACTCTTAATCATTGAAATTAGTCGTTTTTAAAACGAATCCCAAGCCGTTTCATGTTAACGTCAACATGAAACATTAGCATATTGCCTTTTCGCGTTGGTCTGAATGAAAATGCTAATTCATTCTTTGCCACTAGATGCCGCTTTTGGAGTGATAAAATAGCGGTTTCCCCAGTAACGCTGTACACAAAGCAGCACTACGCTCACAAACGCTGCTTTATAAGGCATTACAGGCCTTGTGAAATGAAAATGAGACCAAATTGGACCAATCGCCACAGATTAGCATCACGCAAAGGAGAGATTTGGAAAAATTAATCATTGAACGAATCGATTGGTAGTCGTTGAGCAAAATAAATAATATAAAAATAAATGCATATTATAAGACAATGAGAGTGTTTTTTGACCTTCCATGCATGTCAACCTGTTGTTGGGGACTCCCAAAACCAAACTATGAACCTTTCATTACCCATAATAGGGGCACTTTAATTTATCATTAATTATAATAAGACTTTTCTGTGAGTGTCTCACATGTTATGTTAAAGGAGTCCTTTTATGCTCTTTTACAAAGTCTTGTTGTTTTGGGGATGTACTAGAACATGCTCTCATGCTTGGTGGTTTGAAAATCACATTATTTTTCACATAATTGAATTATTACAATATCTTTCTCCCCAGCCTGACACAAACAGCTCGATTAGTTCTGGGTTTGATGAAGGTCTGCCTTCTAAAAAAAGAAATGTGTTGTGATTGGTTAGCTGTCCCAGTGCATTGTGATTGGCGAACAGCTTAGACTGTTCGCCAGTTTCAGTATTGCCCCGCCCCTTGCCAAAACGTCTCGGGTTACTTACGTAACCCATGTTCTCTGAGTAGGGAATGAGACGCTGCGTAGCTTTACTCAGTGGGAACACCCCCAGGTGTGATGATTTTCTGAAGCCCTTATAGAATCACGCCAATTCATTGGCTGATGGCGCGAGATACCGCCCCTACATTATACTTGTTTGACATAGACCCGTGCTTGCGCCTTCTTACCCTTCAGATTTTCCTTTCGAAAGAAGCAGGTCGACAGCAAGAGGAGCTTGGCAGCGGACACAGCGTCTCGTTCCCTACTCAGAGAACATGGGTTATGTAAGTAACCCGAGACGTTCTCTTTCTTAGGTTCACTCAACGCTGCGTAGATTTATGCAGTGGGAACGATATACCACACACGCCAAGCTAACACGCTGCCAGATCTGGCCCATTACAGACCAGAACACCAAAAACACAGCTGGCTCAAACAGAAAGAACCTGGGAACCAGGAGCTGTGTTCACATCAAGGTTATAGAACCTCACAAAAGTATGGGGAGAGGACCAACTTGCCGCCATACAAATGTTCTCCAGGGGGTACCCCTCTAAACAAAGCTTGGGAGGAGGCCACCCCTCTAGTGGAATGAGCTCTGATGTCTAGATGTGAAGGCAGACTGCGCACCTCATAGGCCAATGAAATAGCATCCCTAACCCAGTGAAATAGGTTCAAGGTTCTTTATTATTCTTTATTATTCGTCACATACACAATCATACAGAGTATAATCAGTAGTGAAATGCAAGTAGAATTGAAGAAAAATACAGCATAACATGAGGAAAGTGAGGAGAAAAAAAATAACCCCCAGACTATGCTCCTTGGGGAGTACAGTGTGAGAACAGGAAAAAACACCTCAGCAATACAAAAGCACATACACCATAGACACACGACATAGCCACAGGGGAAGTGAATCTGGCCCAGCAAGCAGCCATCCGGTCCCGCAGCCACTAATCCGGCGCTGGTCAGACCCGCTTGACAGGCTGGCGGTTCAAAGCGAACGGAGGCGAGTGGTCGGGGGAGGGGCAATATCTGTAATGTCTGTAGGGTGGGGGAGGAAGCAAGAGCGTCTCACTGCATTGTTCTCCCGGGGTAGATTCCAGCAACAGCCTTGCCAAGGCCACTGTGTGGGGGAGCCAGAAAAAGATAAGATTGTTTTGTCTTTGGGGCGAGTAAACGCATTCCAATTTTGCAGGCTACTCTCTCTGTCCATTTTGTCCATTTTGGTCTCCAATATAATCAATTTTCCTTTGTAAAGCCGTGAGCTCCTCCTTGATAGAATCCATATTGCGATTGATATTCTCAGTCTCAATGCTGACCGCTCTTCCCAGAGCTTCAATCAGGACGGGCAGCCTTGTGAGGCTTTGGACAGCTGTTCCCGCCTTCTGAATTTTTCGATAACCCAGGGCAAAGCCTAATCCAATCAGCAAAATACCTGTTATCATGGTTCCGAATAGGTAGATATCTTCAATGTCCTCCACGGAAAGAGCCGCAAGACACACGATTCGCCACCTCTCCCACGCGTCCATCGTATAGCCCGCTGCGAACGTTCCGTCGGGGCAGTCAGGTTCCCCGGAACCCAAGTTTCTCATCGAGAAGATGGTGTCAATTGCATTAAGAGACCAGTTGATCAAATCCATAATCTTTCAGTTTGGAGAGCAGTGCAGAGAGAGTCTCTCAATATGAGACAAGGGAGCAAAGCAGGGAAGATAAGGGTGAGGACGGGGAGAGAAAAAATGTGACCGCCTCCGTTGAGTGCAAAAGAGAAGAGGACACACAAAATATTGTGTGTTTAGATGCTGCTAACCCTTTGCGGCCTGCACCAAAGCACACCAACAGCTGTAGGGACTGACGCCATTGACTGGAATGGTCCATATACATCTTCAAGGCTCTAGCAGGGCAGAGAGGGAGAGAAAGCCTGCAGCACTACCACCTGTGAACGAAAAGACGTAGAGAGAACTTTGGGGACATAACCAGGCCTAGGTCTTAAAAATTCCTTGACCAGACCAGGAGCAAACTCAGTGCAGGACTTGCTGACAGACAGAGCCAAATTTCCCACACGCTTAAACGAGGCCAATACCAACAAAAGAGTAACCTTTAGTGTCAGATTCCTCACAGCAGCTGATTCTAGAGATTCAAAAGGAGGCTCCAGCAACCCCTTCAGGACAACAGAAAGGTCCCAAGAAGGGAAACTAGGAGGACGAACCGGCCTCAAGCGCTTAACCCCATGCAAAACAATGTCTACACAGCGGGACATCATCCGAGTCTCTGTGAACAGCAATAGCCGCAACGTAGACTCTCAGGGTGTTAGCGGCCGCTCCAGATGAAAAATTATCTTGTAGGAACTCCAGCACTGAACCAACCGGGAAGTTAACTGGGTCCACGGCATGAACCAAACACCAGGATTCAAAAACCCTCCATTTGGAGGAGTAGAGCTTCCTAGTGGAAAGGGCCCTGGCACTATTAATGGTCTGATGGACTCCATCTGAGAGATCAAAAGCTAAGGGCGACCTATGATCGGCCATAGCCACAACTTCCAGATCTCTGGACATGGGTGCCAGATTCTGCCCTGAAGCTGACACAGCAGGTCTTTCCTGACTGGAATCTCCCACGGATCGCCCTCCAGACGGGAGACCAAATCAGAAAACCACATCTGGGAAGGCCAGAACGGGGCTACTAGGAAAAGGCGGACTCCGCTTGTCTTCACCCTGCACAATACCGCTGGGATGAGCTTGTCCGGAGGCAAAGCATACAGCTTCATGCCGGCCAGGGATGCGCTTAGCGCATCTATCCCCAGAGAGGTTGGGTGAGAGAGGGAGAACCAAAGGAGGCATTGGGTCGACTCCTGAGATGCAAAGAGGTCCACCTCTGCCGCGCCGAATCGTTCCCAAATCTGATCCACTGTACGGCAGTTCAGCATCCATTCCCCTGACCTGAGTTTCTGTCTCGACAGAAAGTCCGCTGCTAGGTTCAGGACCTCTGGGATATGGACTGCTCTCAGGGACAAAAATTTGTCTTGTGCCCAAAGAAGAAGCTGGAGCACATGCCTGTTTAGAGTGCACGACCGGGAGCCCCCCTAGCGATTGATGTGAGACACCACTGCCATGTTGTCTATCCTGACGATGACATGAGAGTGTGCCAGGAATGGAAGAAAGTGAGTGAGAGCTAGATGAACCGCTTTCAATGCCAGGCGAGGTACTTGCCTGACCAGACACCCCAAGCCGGTCTTCCCTCTAAGATCACCCCCCCCACCCTGAGAGGGAAGCATCCATCGTTATCATTTAAGGCCGAAGCAGAGGAGAGCTCACAGTGTCCTCGTGCATGGAGGCATGACCTAATGAGGCCGTAAAGGCAAGGGCAGGAAATACTGATGCGGGGGGAAAGCGCTGGGCGTCCCTTCCCACGTGTACAATGTCTGCGATCTGCAGCAACTCTGAGGGCAGAAAACCTGAAGTGTCTCTTACATTCAACAGTCGCCGAAGAGGGGAAGTGGTCTGCGCTCCTCGAGACATACCTAGCGGTGAGGATGGCACAGTTGGTGGAGGAGAGCATCTCAGAGATGGACAGTTACACTTTAGCGGTCCGTCGCGATCCAACGAGGCAGGGGAAGCTCTCCCCTTCCTGATATGCATATCAGGAGCGACCCGAAGAAGCCGCCACAGAGGCTTGTTCAGGCGTTTTAAATCTACCTGGTTGCGGGTGCGCTGGCGAGTAGCGGAATGACCACGGGCTCCCCAGACCGTGTACGGTGGGGGATGTATCGGATCGCTCACTCTACCGACTGACTTTTCTTGGGGCCGGATGCTCCCTGGAGGACGAGGCAGAGGCCGGGCCGCGCACACATCGTAACATGAACTGCTTAAACGCGGCTGACTGCGATTTCCACCGAGAGGTGCGCAGCAAGCATGTCTTCGACCGCTGGGACTGCGGCATACCCCTGCTCCACAGAACCAACGAGGTTGGTGAAGTCAGCGGCCACCGCATTAGTGAGGCGGGAGGAGAAGGGCTGCTTCCAAGACCTGGAAATCTCGTGATTCAGACAGCTTTCTCTTCATCGGGCGCGAACCAGAACCACTGAGGAAATGCTGGGACTCGCGAGGCTCATCCGGCCAATCTAAACTCAACTTCTCAGTGGCGTGTGCCAAAACGTCCACGAGTTCAGGATAGGCCGGAGAAAGCCACGCCTCCTGGTTGCCAGGTGAGAAAACATCAAATGATGTGGCTCCGATGTCCTCAGAGCCGGAGGCTACAGTATATAAAATATCCTCCAACCCGAAGGAAACGGTTTCGAAAAGAGTCCTGGACCTGAGAATTTGCGCGGTGATCAAAAACCGAGAGTCTAGAGCACAAGGTTTTAAGAGTAAAATTCTTGCAGTACTTGTAGTTAGAAATGCCAAAGATAGCGTCTCGCATGGACCAGGCCCACACATCTGACGCACTTACCGTGTTGGTCATCACTCGCGATGAGGCAAGAGCATGGTGGTTGGCACCGACTAAGGTCCATTCCACTCACCGTTAGGAGAATAACAATTTCACAGATGCGGAAAGTGGAAAGTGGAAAGAATCCCAGACTAAATCCCAGATTCCCAAACTAAAACGTAGTTGAGAAAATGTGAGAAGCGAACGCTTCTGAAGAGAGGAAAATCTGAGGGGTAAGATGGCGCGAGCGTGGGCCTATGTCAAACACGTATGACGTAGGGGTGGTATCTTGCGCCATCAGCCAATGAATTGGCATGATTCTATAAGGGCTTCAGACAATCGTCACACCTAGGGGTGTGAGTGAACCTATGAAAGAGAACAGCAAGTTCGTCAATATTGCCATATCAACTCAGACCCAGAGATTATTGAACAAGAGGATCGTGCAGAACCTTTGCACGCATGTATATTGCAAGACATATTAAAGTGGTAACTTTCTTGTTGTTGTGTTTTTGGGCGCTAAATCACATTTTAGATAGGATGTCAACAACAGCTTAAAAATAACTGCATTGACTATGTCCAGATAAGTGCAACGGTAATAAGTATTATGTTTATTGTTCTTTAATTCTAACATTATAACATGAATTGCAGTGAAACTGTTATACAGATGAATTTATTCATACCATAGTCCCACAGACATGCACTATTTGTGGTGATATATATATGCAAATTAATTATCTGCCAGCAGGAGGCGCTGTTGGAGCGTGAGAGAGCGAGGTTTCCCCGGTAACGCTGTACACAAAACAGAGCTCCTCTCACAGCATGCAAGATTAAATGAAAATGACATCCATAATTTTCTGAAAACAGTTGGTTCCATCAGAAATGCAGTGATATCAAAACACCCGCACCGGGTTTCGATTTTGAAACGTGCAGTGCTCAACCAAGAGTTCTCTGCCAACCATTCAAATTTCTGTAGGCGGTATTTATTTTTGTGATATCAAAAATACAGGAAAACAATGTTGTAGTCCAAACGAGCCATTCGTTGTAGTTCTTGAAAAGGGATTAAATATATATATATATATATATCTCCCTTTGGAGTGGACTTTTTGGAGATTTGTAACTTTGTAGATCATTTTATGCCCAAGCATACACACTACACACTGACTAAACTTAAAAAAGTGAAAAAGCATAATAGCACCCCTTTAAAAATAATAAATATTGCTCCATATATTGGGTGGTGTTGTGTTCTCAAAGACTAATTTAGACTAATAAACTAATAATGATTTTTAAAGGTCTTTTCAACTGACAAAAGGCAAGGTACAAAGTGGATGCAAAGCTTTTGGTTTCTGTGTTCTCAAAAAAGACAAATAAATTGCCTCATCTCTTATTTTGAGCAGAGAGGGTTGTGATTTATAAGCAGAAACTATTCTTTATTTTCCACTAAAGACTCAGATAGTCTGCACTGTTGTTGATGGGTTCTTTATTTTGCCTTTATTCAAATAGGACAATGTAGAGTTTGGACAGGAAGTGAAGTATGAGAGTGAGGGAGGTGGTATTGGAAAGGACCAAAAGCCAGGATTCAAACTTTAGTTGCTCAAAGTATACCCACTCTGTGTGTCAGATCACCCATGAAGCTAGTTCTGAGGTTGTGAAAGCAAGAAAAAATATGTATTCTCTAAAATAAAAATAACATAAAAACATTTTAATTCCATCCCTTTACCTTGTCACAAACATTTAAGTTAACTTGTCCCTGAACTGAGCTTTTTATTGTTTTTGAACAATTCTGACTATGTGCTGGACATTGGCCTTGGCTTTAAAAGAGGACAGATCAAGAGATTAACCTATAATTTGAAATGTCTCTGAGCAGAGAGTATGCCTTATTGCAATAGTATGTGTGTGTGTGTGTGTGTGTGTTTGAGAGTTATAAATCACACAAGCTGTTCACTGTTGACTGACAGATCCATTACTTTCTTGAGCACCTGAGAAAAGCCCTTTCTTCCTGTTTTGGCTCTCTCTTTTTCTCTTTCTCTTTTCAAAACATACATTACTGCTCAAAAGTGTGTGGTCTCATTTTTTCAAGTCTCTTTTATTACCACTTAAATTAAGTTTCCTATTTTAATATGCAATTTTAATACACAATCTTTTAATAATATGCATTTTATGTAATTCATGTGTAATTGTATTTCTGTGGTAACAGATCTGAATTTCCAGCAGTCATTACATGTATTCTGTGTCACATGATCCTGCAGAAATCATTCTGATATGCTGATTTGCTGCTCAAGAAACATTTCTTATTATTATTAATGTGGAAATCAGTTGTGCTGCTTGAAATTTTGGGAGAATTCTTGCTGGGATTAATATTGGTGAGGTTCTTTGATAAATAGAAAATTCAAAATAACAGTTTTTTTTTGGGGGTTCTTTTCATCAGCTTAATGCAGTCTTGCTCAATAGATTTAATTTCTTTAAAAAATCTTACCGACCCCAAACTATTGAATAGCTGTCACGGTGCTGCACACGGGGATCCAGGAACGAGGAGACGAGGATTGTGACAAACGGGGTATTTAATGAATGACAAACGGAGGAGACACAGGAACACAGGTAAGGACATCCACACAGGTTTACACGCTGACATTAACAATAATCCACAGGTAACATGGGGTAGAACAGACTTATATAGGGAGACATAACTGGAGACACCTGGGACATAATCAAGACAAGGCTGACACTGACTGAACTAATAATGACTGGGAAACAGGAAGGACCATATAAGGGTGAGGAGACAAAGGCAGAGGAAGACAAAGTTCGACATTACCCCCTTCCAATAGGCGCCCCCGCTACCGCACGACATCGAAAGGGGAGGGGGGGTGGGCACTCTGGAGGCCTCAAGGACCTGGAGACCGGACAGGTGACCTCCAGGGCGGTGCCCGTTCCGGGACCCACGGCGGATCCGGGGACTCAGGCGGCCACGGCGGATCAGGCGGCCATGGCGGATCCGGGGATTCCGGCGGCCACGGCGGATCAGGCGGCCATGGCGGATCCGGGGATTCCGGCGGCCACGGCGGATCAGGCGGCCATGGCGGATCCGGGGATTCTGGCGGCCATGGCGGATCAGGCGGCCATGGCGGAGCGGGGTGCTCGGGCGGCCATGGAGGAGCGGGGTGCTCGGGCGGCCATGGAGGAGCGGGGTGCTCGGGTGGCCATGGAGGGTAGCCCCCCCCCAAAATTTTCTTGGGGAAGCTCCCCATCCCAGGGGGGCGCTCAGGAGCCGTGGAAGGCGAGCTGGACAGGGCCAGCGGAGGGAAAAGTGAGCTGGACGGGACCAGCGGAGGCCCAGGTGAGCTGGACGGGACCAGCGTGGGCCAAGGTGAGCTGGACGGGACCAGCGGAGGCAATGGTGAGCTGGACGGGACCAGCGGAGGCCCAGGTGAGCTGGACGGGACCAGCGTGGGCCAAGGTGAGCTGGACGGGACCAGCGGAGGCAATGGTGAGCTGGACGGGACCAGCGGAGGCCCTGGAGAGCTGGATGGAACCAGCGTGGGCCAAGGTGAGCTGGACGGGACCAGCGGAGGCAATGGTGAGCTGGACGGAACCAGCGTGGGCCCAGGTGAGCTGGACGGGACCAGCGGAGGCAATGGTGAGCTGGACGGGACCAGCGGAGGCCCAGGTGAGCTGGACGGAACCAGCGTGGGCCAAGGTGAGCTGGACGGGACCAGCGGAGGCAATGGTGAGCTGGACGGGACCAGCGGAGGCCCAGGTGAGCTGGACGGGACCAGCGTGGGCCAGCGTGGGCGCTCGGGTGCCGCTGACTCTCGGGGGCGCTCGGAAGAGCTGGACGGAACCAGCGGGGAAATTGAAGCGCACTTACGAGGAGCCGGCACTGGAGGGCGCTGTCGAGGTGCAGGCACTGGAGGGCACTGGCGTGCAGGCACTGGAGGGCACTGGCGTGGTGCAGGCACTGGAGGGCACTGGCGTGGTGCAGGCACTGGAGGGCACTGGCGTGGTGCAGGCACTGGAGGGCACTGGCGTGGTGCAGGCACTGGAGGGCACTGGCGAGGTGCAGGCACTGGAGGGCGCAGCCTCGGAGCAGGCACTGGAGGGCGCAGTCTCGGAGCAGGCACCGGAGGGCGCTGTCGGGAGCAGCCACTGGAACAGGCACTGGCTCGTGGCGGCGCTCGGAAGCGCTGGCTCGCGCGGCGCCGGAAGCGCGGGCTCGCGGGCGCTGGGAACCAGCAGAGGCGACGAGCTGGGCGGGACCAGCGAAGAAGAGCTGGGCAGAACCAGCGAAGAAGAGCTGGGCGGGGCCAGCGGAGACACTCGTGGGCTGGTTTCGACTCGGGACCGGTAACTTCCCAGACACCGGTAGATCCCCTCTCTCCAACACAATCCTGTGGTGTCTGGGAGATCCATAGAGCGCTGGTAATTTGCCCCGAGCCGAAACAGATGGAGGATTGCCGCGTCGTGGAGCTCCGTCACCGAAGCGAGCCCGCAGAATTCCCCGGCGAACTCCACGAATGTGAGATCCCGCCGGATAAGGGCGAGAACGCCGGCGGCGAACTCCATTGTTTTCCTTTTGGGTGGATTATTCTGTCACGGTGCTGCACACGGGGATCCAGGAACGAGGAGACGAGGATTGTGACAAACGGGGTATTTAATGAATGACAAACGGAGGAGACACAGGAACACAGGTAAGGACATCCACACAGGTTTACACGCTGACATTAACAATAATCCACAGGTAACATGGGGTAGAACAGACTTATATAGGGAGACATAACTGGAGACACCTGGGACATAATCAAGACAAGGCTGACACTGACTGAACTAATAATGACTGGGAAACAGGAAGGACCATATAAGGGTGAGGAGACAAAGGCAGAGGAAGACAAAGTCTGACAATAGCAGTGCATGAACACATTCACATTGATTGAACACACAGTGATTCAATAGTTTAAAAATATTTCTGCAGTTTAAAAGTGTGAGTGGAACTTGTTTCCATGATGACTGACATTGTGACTTTCTGACATACCAAACCATAATTTTGGACATATTCTTTATTTTAATCAGGGATTATGTGAAAAACGAATGATCTATTGTACATCACATTCATGTTCTGTGTGATACAGTCGAAGCGTGTATTGGGAAATGCAAGGGAGAGCAGCATTGCAAGGTAAAGTGCTCATGTACGATCTTCGTCAGCAGTATTTAGATGTGATGTAATGCTTTCAACAATTCAGCAAGTGGCACAATGGTGTTAATGTTCTTTTGTCCACTGACTTGAGGTTCAATTAGGGAATAGCGATATCATCTGTCCTTCCTTTTAGTACGCAGTGTCTTATCATCTCAGACACATGCTCTGGTTGTAGCGCTGTCATGCTGAACTTGAAAATTGAGAACAACACACCAGCCGTTCCGATCATTCGTAAATTGGATGTGACAAGGAACAGATTGTTAAGAGCTTTAGCCACACCGTACAGCTGTTTTATTAATAGCAACTAATTACAAAAGTTTAATCTCACTCTAATTGCTTGGAATTCCATTTAAAACAAGAAAATACGAGTTTGATAGTTATGTTTGAAATTATGCCCTATTAAGAGCAGCTGTCAGTATTTATGAAGCATCTCCATCTGCTTAAGGCTAATATAAGTATTTATTTGTATCTACTTTAGGAATAGGTCACTCAAAAATTAGAGACAAAAAGTAGAGGCTAACTATGCTGTCAAGCTCAATAAAAAAGAAGGTATGTCTAAGAATGACATAAAATATGTGTGATCTATTTCAAGACGTATTAAACCATACAATAACTTTGAACAGACTGACTTAAGTTGTAATTAACTTAACATTTTTATCCTTGCTCTTTAACATCATTTGTAAACCTTCAAAAATGTTGTTAGTTTGTAGTTATGCATTTTGTATTAACATTATTATTGTATTATTACTACTACTATTATTATTATTAGCAACAAGTAGTAATATTAGGAATGATTACTTTTTACTTGGACTTTAAATTTATGTTTGGACTTTATTGTTTTGTTTCTTGTTAATATAACAATTTTTATACTACTGCTACTACTAAAGATGCACTTTAAAAACATATTTAGTTTCAAGTGACATCAGTGCATAATCAAGATAAAAGTGATTCTGCTTCAGAGAATATACTACTGTAACAGTACAGTAATGTACTGTCAACATTGGGAGTAATCAAGGGATGAGTGATTAATGTCAGACAATGACTCTAGTCTTTAGATTCTAGCAGGCTTAAAATATAATCTATTCTCATTTTGCATCAGCATGGTAATTTAGCTTGTACATTCTCAAAATGTATACTCAGTGGTCAGATATGCAGATTGTCACTTACATTAGTAGAAAAGCCTGTTTTCACGTCATTAATTAATTGCGTGTGAGTGTGTGGGTGTGTTTTCTAGAAACTGGACAGGTGAGAGGTGTTGGTTCAGTCACCACTGATGACTCTCTTCAGGCTCTGACATAGGCCTAAACGTATGCATGAGTCAGAAGGAACTGTCAGACATTAAAACATTGTGCAGATTTGAGCAATCACATTAGGCCGGGCTGCTTATGTGGGTGCAGTGGGTTCAAGTCCCGCTTGTGTCATTTTCTGGAACATTTTCTCTATAATTTTCCTTTCTTTTCTATAAATATCACTGTCCATTTAAATGTTGAAAAAGTCAAAAATATACCTCAAATACAAACTGAAACATGACAGTAGTGGTTGACCAATTATCTGGCCGATTATCAGTTCTGATATTAAACAAATTATGGTTATAGCTATCGTCATTTTCAAAACCGCTTTGAATATAAAATAATAAAAAAGCATTAAAAAGCCCTTTTTATTATTAATTTTGTCATTAATTTTAATTTTTGCACCAGACATATCGGTTCAAAATATTGGTTATTGGTCAACTTGATCTGTAATAATGTTTTGGCATCGGCCCTGAAAAACATAGCGGATGACCCCTAAATGACAGCTGTCATTTTAACAGACACCTGTCATCCACCCTACATTTCCAGTGTCGGTCACTGCTGTCTTTGATTGCCAGCATGGCATTTGTGTGTGTGTGTGTGTTCTTGTAAAGAATGAGTGAAGAAATCAGGTCTGCACTCTCATTTCCTGACTCAGCAAACCACTGCCATCTGTCTTGTTCTTCTCTCCCTTATTCTTCTCTTGTACATTTACCCTGACTTACTTAAATAAGGATAACGCTGCGTTTCCACATCTTTCAAGTCAGAACGAGCGGGATGTAGCAGAGCATGAAATTAAACCTCAAGAGTTCCTCAGCCGAAGAATTTCTGCTCATTCTAACATTACATCATATTGTTCATGCTACTTTAACTTATACATTAAATAAAGTAAAAACTGTCAGCAGTTACTCATGTCTTTTGAAATCTGCATGACTTTCTTTTGTTTTGTGCCTCCTGAAAGGAGTTATTTAAAAGAATGTACAAGCTGACCCTTTCAATAGTGAAAGATAATAGTGACTATGCTGTCAAGCAAGATTTTCAAGGCAGCATTTTCAGTGAATAATGACTTTCAGTCTGTTCCTCACACAAATCTATCATATGGATTTAGAGGACTGTAAATACAAAATTAAGTAATATGAACTATTTTTATGGTGTTTTTGTTGATTGACAGTCCTTAGCCCGCATCAACTCTTATGGGAAAGAACAGTTCAAATGTTCTAAAGCCACTAATAATTGGGTTCACTAGGTCCACTAATAGGTTCTGTGTGGATGTGTGTAGTATCAATTTAATCCAAAAATGTGTAATTTTGTCTTTCACGTGACCTACCAGGGTCAGTTGAATTATTTCACTGGCATTTGCAAACCCTCTCCTGTGGCCGCAGGTAATTCAGACATGCTACTTTTTTCACATACTGTTTTTCACCTACCATATAGTTGGGAAGTATGCCATTTTGGATGCAGCCATTCATTTTGACTGTCCTATGCTGGTCAGGTGAGGTAACATAAAGCAGCTTTAGTGTATTTGCTTTAACTGCATTTTACTGCCTCGTGGTTAATGAAGTACACCTTGAAAGACTATAAAGTTAACAATGTTAATGGCAGGTGGAAAAATAAAACATACCTCCTTTAGTCTTTCAGGGGTAAAATAAAATCATATGGATTATGAAGTTAATGAAGCTTGGGAAACCTGTTTGAAAAAAGCTTGTTTTTGGAATTCAATTTAGTGCCTCTTGTGGAAGTAAAACTATACACTTCACCATTACTATGGTATGTGCACATTATATGTTATTAATGATGCATATATTGTCACATGCTATTTGCATGGGAGTGTGTTTATGACAGGTGTGTGTGTATATATGTTCTGGGAAAAGCACTAATTTTACTAATTTTATCTAGGGAGACATTAGTGCTTTTCCCAGAATCTGTATATACACACCAAAAAAAATGGGATCTTCACAGCAGCTTTTACATAAACAAAAACGCCTTAAATGTAATTACAGTAATTTCTAAATGTCCTGGTCTCAAGTAAACCATATCAGTCCCTTTAGTGTGTTTTGTGCCGTAACTCAATGAACACACTCAGCAGTCAAATGTGACCCTCTCTGTAAAAAACAGGCTAAAGTCTAAAAATCTAATTCATCAAAGTTTGATTACAAGCATTAATTTCACAATAATTTCAACATTTGAGAGACATTTTCAAATGATCTTCTTTTGTGTTTTGCAGTAGAAAGAAGGACATAAAGGTTTGGAACGGCATGAGGATGAATAAACAATGACAGAATTTACAGTTTTTGGTGAACTTTTACTTGAATATTCCTTTAAAAAAATAAGACTGGACAGCTTGAGGGAGAGTAACAGCTGGAGGAGAATGTTTTGAGACATGAATTTAAAAAGATTAATTTTACATACCATCTGAAAGTGGTTTGAGGCGCTAATAAAAAATTGTGACATGATGCAGAAGCTATCTGATTCTGCTGCATGTGTACGTAGACAAACAATAAAACACCTCAGGAGGAATGCAGTATGTTGTACAGCCCCAAAGACAATATAATTAAATAGTAATTGAAATAAAAGAGAATGTGACTTTAAAGCAATAGTTCACCCAATAATCTAATTATGTCATATAATTTCCAACTGTATTAATTAATTTTTTTAAACAAAAAAAATTGCTGCATTCTTTAGAATATCACCTTTTGTGTTCAGCAGTTGAAAAAAATGCATACAGGTTTGAGTCAAGAGGGTAAATTATGACATATGAAATTTATGAAATTATGACATTTATAAATAAACATTTTTGGGTGAACTTTCCCTTTAAAAATCCTAACAGTGTCAGAGCTCTTGTCTACAAAAGATCAAGAAAAAGTCTCGAGCACATATGATTTCCAAAAGAGAATCTCTTTTCATGGAGAAATTTGGCTTAAACTCTTTTTGAAAATCTGACCCTGACAATCTGATTTTCATCTGTTTAGCCAGAGATTGACTTAGACAATGGAGCAGAGCTGTTCTGAGCAAAATCTGTAGGAGCTGTAGGAGAGACTCTATAAATACTGGCCTTTTATGTGGTCGTGACTGCTGAGAGAGGGAGGGATGCTATGATTAGGCTTGCTAAGGCTATGTTTCAGTCGGCGGCACAATCATCTCCCCTGTATGACTAATGGAAGTGTGAGGAAACTTCCTGCATGAAGCTGATCATACACTAATAAGGGAGTGGAACGCTTTTCCTTGGAGGCACTTACCAACTTTACAAAGAGGACAATGAGAGAAAAGTTGGAGTGCATTTTCGTTGTTGGTTGACTGTGGAATAGTGGTTAAATATCTTGGCTAGTGACTGAAATGTTGGTAGTTTGAGCCCTGTAAAGGATTGCGGGTTTGTTTTTACTGTACTAGTCCCTTTTTAATTCATCCTAAAAAGCAGATTGGATTTTTCCCATTGAAAGCAGTAAACATGGTTTGTGTACTAGCCACGTGCTCTCATTTCCAGCCAGAAACACAACAAAGCAGATGGCGTTTGCCATGTTTGCGCTCGCACTCAGTCTTGCATTCTCCTTTGTGGACAGCACAAGTAAGGAGCCCAGATAGACACAAACAGCATGTGTCTCATAGGCAATGGCGTAGGATTGGTTTTTAGGACATTTTTAAATCATTCAGACTATGCAGATAGAAAACTTTTTCACATAAACTGTCAATTTGCCTGTTGCATCATCAGATTTACTTGTGAAACAACATAATAGACTCCTGTACTTGTTGATAATTAAATATATTATTATATAACCAGTGCATCTTGCACAATAAAACTGGCATCATAGAGTACGATTATTGTTGGCTCGGTGTCAAAGTGCTTATTTTAAGACGCTTAGGATGAAAGCATCTGCTGAATGCATAAATGTAAACGACAAGCTTCTATTTAATAAATAATACAAAAGTAAGTAGTTTACAGTATATATGGAAAGAATATTGTTCTGTGACATCTTGCACATTTATAAAAAATGTCCCAGGAATTGTTTTAATTATAGCCAAATCATTTTTTGCCAAAAACTACAAAATAGAAAGCTAAAACAGCAATGTATGTATAAAAAACAATATACAAGATCTGCCCATATAACTACAATAATAATAATTTAAAATAACTAAATAATACACTTAAATAAGGGGAAAAATATCCAAACAATTTTGATTATATTTCAGGTTTTAATACAGTTCTCATTTGAAACATTATGAAATTAAATGTGCTTTTAAAAGTTAATTTAAATGCAAGCCCTACTGAACAAAAATATACTAAATGTTTTTTAATATACAATAAAATATTAAAACATTTTTGGAAAAATGTTTTGTCTTGGAATAATACTATGAACTATTCAAAAGTTTGGGGTCGGTAAGATTTGATTTAGCATGTTTTCTTATTAAGTTTATTCTTGCTCATCAAGGCTACATTTATGTGATTAAAAATAAAAAAGTTATAGTGTGTAATATTATAATATTATATAGTTTTCTATTTTAATAGATTTTAAAATGTAATTTATTCCTCTGATGGAAAAGCTATATTTTAGATCTTTTAGAAATCACTCTAATAGATGGATTTGGTGCTCGAGAAAAATTAGCAATGTTTTGTTGCTTAATATTTTTTTTGTGAAACTTTTTTGTTATACTTTTTTAGGATTCTTTGATGAATGTAAGGTTTTAAAGAACAGCATTTATTTGAAATATAAATATTTTATAACATTATAAATGTCTTTACTGCCACTATTAATCAAATTATTGTATCCTTGCTGAATAGAAGTATTAATAAAATAAAAAAACTTTGAATGGTACTTTTCGTTGCTTCTTGCTGGCTCAGCTGATATATGTTCTGAGATTTTATAGAATAATTCAACAAAAACACTGATTCGGCACCAGAATGAATGAAGACTTTACTCATTCACAAGCACATGCTAGACTGCGACCCTGTTATTAATAGTAATTCCAGTCAGGGGTGCATGTACCACACCTGATACTTGATTTTGTTTTGTTTGTGTCAGACCTATACAATTTAAATTATGATGTTTTCAGTTCTGTTTTATACATTTGTGTGACACATATAGCAGAGTACTTGCTACTTGTGAGCCCAGTATATATATAATATGAGTCAGTAGGAAACAAATAGTTTGGTGTTGTCTAATGCAATTGTAAATGATCATTCTTGCTGATATTTGCAGCGGGAGATGAGAGCGCTGCACAGCGATCCTCTCGGGATATTGTTTGCAGAAGTGGAGGCAGCACAGATGACAGATGTTACTTGTTATTTCTTATGTCACTTTCATTAGTTTAATCCAGAGAGCGAGAGCACAAGTGCAGTCATTTGATTGCTCCCTCACAGCCCACTAAACACACACCGCTGCAGGCTTCATGCTGGCAGTCTGTATGATATCTGATGCTTCCCTGCTTCCCTGTCTGAGTCAGTCATGCTCTTATTCCTCTCCGTAACCCATTTAAGCCAGGGGGCAACTAAAGTTGTCAAAGGCTCTCTTTCCAATCTGTAACTAAACATGTTTTTAAAAACAATTGACATACAATTAGACAAGTTTAGGAAGAGCTTTTGACACCTTTCTGATTCACCTAGTGTGATGTCTATTTAATGCAATGCAATTTCTGGATGTTTATTTAGAAATGCATCTGACAACTTAATAATTGGTGGGGAAGCCAACCTATTTTATTTTTATTATTATATTTGCATTGTATACACAGAACTTATTTGGTAGCATTTAGTTTGCTAGAAATAATACCTGCATTTCTATTTAACTGTTAGCCCAATGTTAGGCTAAAATTAGCCAAACCTGCTTTTTGTATTCTTTTAATTCAGCTAACATGTCATACCATGACATATCGATCTTCTATTGGTCACATGTCTTTGTGATGTAAATTCACAGATGAGGGTTCAGCCAACTTTAACGTTGTTAGCAGTGAAATTCACATGAGTATGTGTTTCTGTTTTCCTGCATTTACATGTGTATGAATGGAAGTCAAAAGAATGAAAAGTGTTTGAAGGAATGTGCTTGTAATATTGTAGAGGACTGTGAAGATCACTGGTGAATTAGTCATAATAAGAGCCTCGCATTATGTAAGATTTTATGTTGACATTTAAGATATGTTGATTTTAGGATTTGCAACAGAGAAAATGAAATACTCTACCCGCTGCGTACCTCTCTGCCTGTATTAATAAACTGATAAAAGAACAGCCATTTTTTTGTATTTGGTCTGACTTATACATTAATGTCCTTGGGTGACAGCTAGGGTGGCCATACGTCCGGATTTTTGGCGCATCCGGCGCAGCCTCAAGCCGGACAGTCATTTGTCCTCCTTTTTGGAGTTGCGCTGAATCGGCCTAAAAACCCGCTCTAGAATCTTTATTGGGACACAGCAGAATAACGTCTAATACCGTAAGATATCTGGTCAAACAAATGATTGGCTGAAAGCGGTAAAATAAATATCTGATATATCGTTGGTTAAAAACGTAAACAAGCCTCCACGTGCTGGCTATGTCATATCATAACGTTAACATGCCGAAACGTCAGACCTCATTTAATCCGGAATGGACAAAAGAGCACAAATTTATATCAAAAAGCAGTAGAGACACTTTTCATGGATTTTGCACACTGTGTCGCTGTGAAGTAAGAAGTTATAAGAAAATAAAAGTAAAAAATAAAAGGTTAAATGTACTAAATTTTTATTTGGCAAGTTTTTGCATGCATATTTTTTAAGTAAAATTGAAATATGGAATTAAGTACATCTACTTATCTAAGTTATCTAAAATTAGTAAAGGAAATGAGTCAATTTAACATGGCCAGGTAGAGTTTGATGAGTAATTTCTACTTAATTATTTTAAGTTTACCGTGCAATACTTAAGTACATTTCACTCAGTCACATTTTGTAAACTATACTCAAACAAAAAAAGCCCACAAAGCATGTGATTAAGTTACAAGTCGTATGTAAGCAAGTGGATTGATCGTTATTCATTTAAAGGTAATATGCTCGTTAAAAATGAGTTATTACCTGAATGAACACAGAGACCTGAATACTTGACGGATACACAATGATGATGACAATCAGTAAATAGTGTTTGAGTATGAATGGGTCATTTTGAGTAAAAAATGAACTCCAGATGTCACAAAAGAGCCATTTACTTAACCCAACAACAAAAGCAAAAACCAAACAGTGTAAATACATTAAAAAAAACTACTTATTATTTATTCATGCCCAAGTGCATGATGGGAAAACGGATCATGACGTTGATATTTACTTAAACAATATTTGTAAAAATAATTAAAGAATTACAAGTAAAATATACTTATATGTTCAAACTTTAAATTCTACAAGCTTAAAATGAGTATTGATATTGAAATTACTCTTTTATTTAAATTCTTGCCTGAACTAAATTATTTAATATAGAAATTACATTTGTTTTTCTGTAGTATTTACTTCACCACAAAATTATTTTTATCAGTTTTTTCTTGCCTCACTAAATGCCGCAAAGTGTCCTCCTTTTTGGTGTTATGGAAATGGCCACCCTAGTGACAACTGACACCAGATCAGCGGTTAAAGTACAGGAGGCTCTGAGAACACGGTGTGCTTTATCTGCCAGTTCTCTGTGCCTCATCCGCAGTGCATGAAACAGCCATTATCTCTGAGCATACTGATATCATCAAGTAGCTGCAGGAGGTGGACCACAGGAAGTGCTACAGCATTCTGTCTTCTGTTGTATAAGTCCCTGGTACAAGATTTTTAAAGTAGAAAAAGTAGAAATCTGATTTCTGTGAATATCCGTTTGGAATCCGATCATATTTAGCAAGTGTGAATGGCAAAAAGAGCACATTAAATCATTCATATGTGTGTTGAAATCCTATTGAAATCACATTACTGGAAATCTGTTTCAGCCTGACCACTCAGTACGTCAGTATGGAATAAATCTGCAGATTCCAGCTTCCTATGTTTCTGCTGCTGCCTCGTTAGGTGTGATAAGCGAGGTTTGATTTAAATCATACGTGGTGCCTCATAGAAACATGCTATTATGTTGTAGGACAACATCTGTATTGCAAACTGTATTACTGTTATTGTTGTTTTTAGCGTAGACATACCAACTCAAAGTCACTGGCATAGAAACCAACACAGACATTCTGAAAAAAAAGAAGCAGCAGGACACACCAATCAGATCTGAATGGTTGCGATGCACAGTGTGGACAGTCAGTCATTTAGATAGATTCCAATCGGATACACAAGTAATTGGATTTGGGCTGACAGTGTGAACAAAGCTAATGTGTTGTGTACATGTCTGCTTTAATGGGTTTGGAAAGGCTTATTGGTGAAGTGAAGTGTCTCATATGCTGGAACTGAAAGTACTTTGCATTACTTTGTGCATTTTTTTTGTAATACAAAACTGTATAAATGCACTGTTACGTTGATGAATTGTGCAATCCTACCTGCTGTGAAATTCCAGACGAGCACTGACTGTGTGGGTGTGCATGTGAATGTCTAAGACATTTTTGCTCATAAAGGAGTAATATGTTGTGCTTGTATGTGCAGCAGTACACTGTTCACATAATGTATACACCATTATAAAGGAATATTATGGGTTAAAAACAGCTTAAGTTCTTTTGACATCATCTGTGGCATGCTGTCGATTACCACAGGAAATTATTTCAGCTCGTCCATTTGTGTCCAAACAAAAAAATATGTTCAGTGTTGCACTTACATTGGGAACTTTCTCTCTTTTTTTCTAGATTTTCTTATGAGATTGTGTTGCCATAAACCCATGGCTCAAACTATCTGCCAATAAAAGTATCCGCGCATTGCAAAACTTGACAACTTATTAATCATTTGTATTATTACTTTTAATTTAACTGAATATTTAATGTTTAATATTTCAATGATTTAACTACAAATATGTGCTTCACATTTATTTTTAACCTCCTTAGACTGCCTTTGTAACTGGAGTACTATGTGCATGTGTCCTTTGTTTTAAAAACTATTGTATAAAATATGTACAAAAACATTCTGCAGTAATCATCAGAATAGCACATGTGCTATTCTGTAGTGCATATAGGCAGATAAGTGCATATAGGCAGATAGTTTTATTTAACCATGAATATTCCTATATTGATAGAGACTCAATGTATCAATTTTATTTTAGCTTTACCAAACCTGCATGCTTCAATTTTCTCAAATCTTTGTACTACTTTTTATCTTGTGATCCTGGCCTGCCCTTGTCTGATGTCAGATCAAACAAGACGTAACATTGTGTGAGTACAAATAAAGTCCATTTCTTTCTCTCTAAAATAAATATGAATTGTATAAAAACACGTGTCTCCATAATCGTTTAATCAAATTTATGATAAGAATTATGAGCTAGAATTACATGACATCATCTCTTTGACTCTTTGACCTTCTGCCTTCTGATTATCTGATATCTCTTTATCTGCCAATCATTGCACAATTTCCTTGTTTCATTGGCTGTGCTCCCAGGTAATTACATGGCCTGTGCCTTTGGACATTGTGCCACATTAGGTGTTACAAGCACAAGTATGTGGGCATTGCCACCTTGATGCTTCAGCAGACCTTTCAGTGCACCCTACAGTGTGACTGAATGCAGGTGGATTCAAGTAAAGCGCCAAAAGGTCCCATTTCCATCTCATTGAGGGTCTAGATAGCTCTGTTGCATTGCCACTCAGCTTCCACTGTGTTAGTGGCAGCTCTCTGTTGTCATGGCAGATAGTGTGCTTCTTGTTTTATATGTATATGTGTGTTTAGAACTACAATACATTTCAATTATGACAGCTCAAATAGTTTTAGCATGTTATTGTACTGAACAATGTAAGTATATTTGGTCTTGATGAATGAATGAATGAATGATGCATTTATATAGTGCTTTATTGTGTATTGCTGTACACCCAATGCGTTTTACAATCATGTGGATGGATCTCCTCAACCACCACCAGTGTGCAGCATCCACTTGGATGATGCGACGGCTGCCACAGGACAACGGCACCAGTGCATTCACCACACACCAGCTACAGGTGGAGAGGAGAGAGAGTCAGAGAGCCAATCAAGTGGATGGGGATTATTAGGAGGCCATGATTGACAAGGGCCAGTGGTGGGAATTTGACCAGGACACCGGGGTTACACTTTTATTCTTAACGAGAAGTGCCATGGGATTTTTAATGACCACAGAGAGTCAGGACCTCGGTTTAACGTTTTATCCGAAATATGGACTAGATCTGCTACTCACTGATGAAAGCATGTAAGATACATTGTTGCTGCATGAAACTTTATTATAATGTAATATAATAAAAAATTATAATGTAATTCCTTGTAATTGCTAGAAGATTGCATTTAAAGACTCTATCAGCCTACACCATTTAAAGTTTAATGACTGAACTAGATATTTGTTTATGAGCCATTGGTGACCTCTGATTTAGGGTTAATTAAGCACTTACTTACCAAGATGCATGACAGCTAGTCAGTTAGCCTTTATGGAAAATGAGTTTGACTTTTTTTTCAACTGATATTAAATAGTCTAAACTATCCCATTGGAGTTTGCAGTGGTCTCTCAGTCTTTGAATGATTATGACAACATCCCTTCTGCAATATATAGGGAAATGTTTCATCAGTATTTAAACAAGCCGTTCTTAAAAGGTAGACTATTCAAACAACAATAACACAAGGATCGTTTTCCAAGCTGGGATTTGATGCACACCTAACAGTGAGCTGGCGAGAACCACATGATGTCTACCTTGAGAACAGCGCCAAAGTTTCCTGTGTTCCACACTACAGGATGTTTCCCTCTGATCTTCCTGACTTAATGAGCCATATGGTGGATGTTAGGGGTGGGAATCTTCAGGCCCTTCACGATCCGATCCGATTTCCATTCTGGGAGTTACGATCCGATTCTAAAACGATTCTTGATCTACATGCTTTCCCCAATAAATTCTTCTGCTGAGCAAATACATCTTTACAACTTTACATTTTAACCAAAATTTGGCAAACAGTGGCAGCTTTAACAGGCTGCATTCACACTAATGCACAGATCTATTTCGACATATCAGATGTTTTGTCCTGCTCTGAAAACATAACTGACTGTGTGTACATCAATTTCGTATAAAAGAATTTGAGAATGCAAGTGCATTTAACCGCAGCCACAATCGAGCTTCAGGACAAACAAACACAAACTTCATGTTTCATGCATCCAATAGTACTGCATTCCAAAGGCATACATGAAAGTATATCTAAAGTAAAACACAGCGGGTGAAAGCACACACTGTAAAGCAATGCGCACGTGTCTCACAGAGCAAATTCTGTGCAATGAAGCCCACCGCGTCTGTAGCGTGCAAACTTGCCATATGCGAGAAAAGAAAAGAAATATTCAAAATCGATTCAGAAATGTTGAAGAGAGAATCGCGATGCATCGGATAATTGTTTTTTTTCCAGTAAGATCTGTGAGGTAACATTCAGTACTTCTCTATTTGACCCTGAAAGCATCTGCTGCTTGTTATTGTTGGAGAGAGCAGCACTGACATTTGGGGATTCAGAGAGGACACTTGAGTTCCACATGATGAAAATTTGATTGCTTTATATAAGAGTACTTTAGTGGAGATGTTCTCTCTGAGAATCCCTGTTCTTGTGATGTGGCAGTGAGTTTTCTGGAGTCAGAGGGAATCCTCAATCAAGAGATAAGTGAGGCTTCTTCCACTGGTAATGTAATGTAAACTGCCCCAGACTAGATTGCTACATCACAAGCAAAATATACCAGTTAGACATTTTAGTGATGGTCATTCAAAAGACTGAAACACTGCACTGTTGGTGTTCTGTAATACTGAAGTATTACATAATTTGGAGCTGATTTAACATTAATGCCAGATTTATTATTGATTTGTTATAAAAGACTTCCCTTTTGGTTTGCATCCATTAAGGTAAAGAAAAAACATACAATGTACTTCCAAGAATACCATGGCACTCCTTATTTACATTATTGTTGTCTTAAAATTCAGTATATGTGCTGAAGGAGTGAGATGAACACAGTAATTTGTCAGTGGTTTACATTTAACCTAAAATAACTTGAGATGCAAAACTGAGTCTGCTTGCTGACACTATTTACAAAAATATTTCTCTCATACATCCTCGGCAGCTAATTACAGTCATAATGTAGGTGTGGGTTTTTCCATGCAACAGAACTGACCCATTTTCATCATGTGGGAGACCCACACTCTCTCTGTAGAGGCATTTCTACAGGAATCCATTTGTTCAAGAACGCCTGGGCAGAGGATCAGAGATTAATAGTGATTAATGGATGGCCTCTTACAGATCCTGCACACACTCACGGTCCATAAAAGTTGCAATTATGGTGCCATTACTGAGGCTTCAATGAGTAACTGCAGATAGTGGAATTAACACTATTGATCAGGTAGTTCAGATAGCTGTAATTGCATACATTTTAAAAGCCAAAACTTCTGCTTCAAATGAAGCATAATGCCACCTAATATGGATGAGTTTTAAAAGTTTATGTATGTGCTGATGTGATGGAAACTCAAAAAAACAGGTGTCACATGTGTAAAGACATTTCAAGAGAGTAGGGGTGCAACGGATCACAAAAATTCATGGTTCGGATCATATTCCCGCTTTTGAATCACGGATCAGATTAATTTTCGGATGAGCAAAAAATGGTTTCTTTATTTAAAGAACACTTCTTCGATACCACAGCAAAAATAACTAATTAAGGTCAACTTTTTAAGACAAGTGAACCGTCAGTCATAAAATAAGAACAAATAAGCAAATTACAAGCATAGATACATAAAATAGAACAAATTTACAAATGTATTTGAATATTTATTAACACTAATATTCAGGTACAGAAATGTAATAATTGGGTGTAAAAACGGCATAATGATCACTGTAAAAATTAAGTATTGATTAATCTTTGTTAAAGTTGTGTTTCGTTGTTTGATTAACATTAATGACACAGAAAGCAGCAGGTATTTATAGGTATTTATCCAATATACTGTACTATACCATATACATATATATATATTCTTTCTCCACTATTTACGCTTACTTAAGATATAACCGACTGTGTTTAGGAGAATACTTGCCTAGAAAGGTATTTTGAGATAATTGTATTGATATGTGTCCATTCAAGCGCAATAATTTGTGAAAGAGGATTCTGTGTTTGAAATTAATTATTTAATTAATTAATGAATGAATGAATTAATATATATAAACTATTCAGTTAAATGCACTCTAACTGACTTCTGCTTTATCTGAATTAATCTCTGTATTTTACTGAATTAATTTGGATGATAAACTAGAGACTTGTCAGAAAAGCGTCTTTCATTTTCAAAAGGTACAAACTGCAAATCCAATATTTATGCAGATAGAAGTGATCACAGCCTCCTTGGTTCAGCCTGAGTTGTTTCTTTCAATTCAAATTCTAAGAACCCCTTTGCCTCAGTTTTGGTAATTCTTTATTCTAGGTCTTTATGCACCTGCTTAGAACACTTTACAGCACCCTTTCCACAAATAACTTGAATGAGATAATTCATTTTGGTGGCATTTTGGTGAAGGAGAGAAAGGGAATGAAAGTAGAGAGCGAGAAAGGGAAAATGATTAGGAAAAAAGATGATAAGGAGAAGCTAGGGACATTATTACTGGATAAAGTGTTGAGGATGATGTAGTGCAGAGCAATGGTAGTCTAAATGAGAAATGGGGAAGATTCAGATGGAAAAGAACAGTAAAATTAGACGAGAAATTGGACTAGTAAAAAACTTAATGTGATAGTTCAAATAACAATGAATATTTGGTTGTCATTTACCCACCCTCATGCAATTATAAACTTCTATGAATTTCTATTTTTCTGCAGAACACAAAGAAGATATTTTGAGGAATGTTGGTAAACAAACAGTTTTGGTTACAATTGACTCTCACTGCATAAGGGGGAAAAAATAAAACACATTTCTCATCTCATACTCATATTTCTCATTATAACCTTTTAAAGGAGCCAAAGTGATGATCAGTGTGGGGCAGGTGATTAAAGAAACGTCTCATGCAAAAGGGGAAATTCTGTCATGTTATTTTTTCCTGCAAACACAAGAGGAGAATTTTTAAGAATCCTCAAAAAAAGAGTCCACTGCATTTGGGTGAGGAAACACCTATTTTAAGTTTAAGCAGTGATCATTGTCTCCTCAGCTGAAGCAGTGGACATCTTCAGATGTAAAAATGGATTTGAGGTCATTTAATAAAAAAAATTAAAATGCTGCAAAATAATTAGATTTTACAGCTGCAGCCAATATATTTCCAGGGAATAACATTGGGTGTATAGCCCTGTTCCTTAAAAAAAGACTTAAAAGACTTGGGAGTACATCGCACAAAACAAAGGGTACCAGGTAAACAATTCCTTAAAAAAGATAAGATGAGACAATATCGAGTGAAAATTTAGGTTTTTCAGAGATGAAGAAACAATAAACATGGTGGTGGTATAGGAAAAAGAAAGAGTGACAAGGGCATGAAATGGTAAAACAGGAATGGTGAAACGGGGACAGTTGTCCACTGAGACACTGCGGTGGATCTCTGACTCTTGAATGCTCTACATTCAACTTTATTCGCCAGGGTCCTGAGAAGCACCACTTTACACTTTAAGTGTGCACTTGTTTTACGAATTTACAATACAGTGTCCTGAAGCCCATAGTTTGTATATAAAAATCAACAGTCTCACGTGGGTGTGTGCAGCCATTGAGAGATGTTTGAGAAGTAGAATTGCTCCCCGTCTCTTCTGACAGCTGGTTGCTACGTGCTACGTCTGTATGCATATGTATGCGACTGTGTGTGTGTGTCTGTGTGTGCGAGGCGGGCTCCCGCTCATATAGGGCAGCAAACCAGAGGCAGACTCAGCAGTGGCAGCGACAGCAGTGTGAGGACTCTTCTTCATCTCTGTGGCTGGATGTTAGCACGCTCTCTCTCCTCTGTGGGACAAAAATTGTATGTATGTATGCTTTCTTCCATCCTCTCTTGAAGCTTTCTTTTTAGCTGTGGTGTCTTCTGTGGCACGTGTGTGGCATGGAGCCTGTGTGAATGGGGAATTGAATCTTCTGTTAACGTTAGTGCGTTCAGCTGCGTGATGGAATGGAAAATTCAGGCTCAGGTAAAATAGCTATTTCTTTTGCATTTGAAATTATTTGAGCATTTTAGCAAAATGCGAGCCAGTTGTGAAAATGTTTTATTGTTTTGTTTGCACTAGGGACTGTGTTTATTCTTGGGATAGTGTTTGGCTTCTAAAAGCGTGTGGTTGGAACTTGAGAGGGATATTATGGATGGCACAAAAGGAGTCCTGGAAGGGAAGAGATAAAAGAGGAGTGAGGTGAGGAGAAGGAGAGGAAAAAGGGTGGGAGACCGGGGGATTCCTGCTGTTTGTTTTTGTTTTTTCCTCACAGAGACAGCTGTCCGGTTTTTTTTTTACACCCAGGCAGCTGATAGCTGGAGAAAAACAGCAGTATTAGGCAGCATCCTGTGAAAAGACCACAGAGAAGTGTTTTCTCATGCCTATAGAGTGTGAAGTGAATGATAGTGGAGGAAACACCCCAGGCTGCAGGATGTGTTTGATAGTGAATTTCTGGATGCTTTGATGAAACTGGTGTACCTGATGTGTTTAATAAATTTTACCATGAGTCTGAATGGGCTTATCGGACATGTCCTCTTCAAACCATAACCAAATGATTGCATGAAATTATACGTGAAAACATGCAAAAATTTGACATTATGAAAAATCGTTCAATGCAGTAGGAGTCATATTTCATATAGGCATGCTGTGGAAAGTTTGAGTTTGAACAAGTTATTGGTTTTGCAAACAAATTAGGATCAAGCACAATATGAACTTTTTCTGTGATGGGAGAGCAGGCATTGTAGCGATTCTTGGTTTAGGCTCTTCTATACAAAAGAGATTTATAATAATGATTTGAAATCAAATATTTTTGGCATAATAGCAGCCATTACTCATGTCAGTTAAATATATAACTTATTTGAAGCAGATACAGTTAAACTAGATGTTACTTACAGTAATAAGTCCCATCCGACTTATAATAAAGAACAAATCAAGTATACATTTTAGTGGCTTCTATCATGTACCAAAATACTATTGTGTTTTAGACACAGAGCCTTTGTAAAGGTAAAGGTATTTCGCTATCTTAACTGTATAATTATTGTTTGTGTTCCATTGTTTTCTCCCTGCCTAACCTTATTAGATATAGATCTGTGGTCCACTAGTTGAGGACCACTGGCCTATATAATGAAAAAATGCTGACATTTGCTAAAGAATCTGGTATAATCACCAGTAAGATAGTATCTGGGGAACTGAACATCCAGTCTGGCAGTTACACAGTATTTATGAATCATTATTGATTATGCTGCACTAACTGTATGAAGAGGGATAGATGGCAAAAGCGTTCCTGCAGTTCAGAATAGGAAGAGAGAGAAGAATGCTAATGTGAGAGCTACTCTCAGGATGAATTAATTTGCTTAATTATTCTCTGTCTCATAGAGAAAGAGTCTCATAACTAGATTTGCCATTGGAGTTATTAATTCATGTGTTTGATGTACAACTACTCAGCAGGTGGATTGACCCTGTCTTTCCTCCTTCACAGTCTGTCTCTCTTTCCTTCCATCATTTCCTCTGATCATCCACTTATATACATAGAAAAGCCTCATTCTGCCTTTTTTGTCTAATGTACCTGATAGAGATATTATGCAGCAATTAGTCCCAGTCCACTAATTTGATTGGTTGAGCGAGCGAACAGCACTGGAATATTTCACGGTTTGTATCTCTCCTCTTGTCTGTGTTTCAATTCAGTCATTTGCAACTTTATAACTGAACTGTTTTTGCTGCCACTGCAAAAATACACAAAATACCTGACAATATTGTTTTTAAAAGGTCGGTTATTTGATATTAACTCCTAGTTTTTTGAACTGCAGTAAAAAAGCAATATCACACTCGAGTGATAACATCTAATGAGGTCAAACCTGAAGTCTCTGTAATGGCTTCTTGAGTTTATTTTGTGTGGCAAGATGGCAGCCATGAAAAAGTTGAGGTCATGTTGAGCAGCATGCACAGCCAATCAGATGAGATTCTGCTGTGATTACTGAGTCTGTTGACAAACGAAAACTAATCCATCTTTGTGAGCCCATATAATGCAATTATAAAAGACCTCTAAAGTTGGCAATTCATAAAGCCAATGTTTTCTGAAGCGAAATGTGTGTGTTTGTGTGTGACAGAGAGAGAATATTAGTTTGAAACTATTAAAACTATAATTCATTGCTTTTGTTCAACTGTCATATCAATTGATATCAATGCCAACACGTGTGTTGTGAAACAAAATAAGAGATGTAGAAGCACAGAGGACCAAAACTCGTTTAGTTTAGTGTCTTTTAGTTTCAGAAGAGATTGACTCATCAGCTGGGGTCATATGGATTACTGTCGTGTTGTTTTTTAATTAATTTTTTTAATCATCAGTGACGGTCCCGTACACAGGCATTATATGGGCTCACACAGATGCTTTATTTTTCTATAAATATTTGTTAGTTTTCAACTGAGGAAAGTAAGCTTTATAAATCTAGAACTATGTAAGGGTGAGGACATTTTACTGCACTTAGATTTACAAGTATACAACGTCTGGATTTGAAAGTTGGTGATGTCAATATGAAATCATATCAGATTTATCCATGACCAAATATTGTATTTTCTGTTCACATTTTCAAAATTGTTATTCATAATTGTATTGCTCTTCACTCATTGCATGTCAACAAAGATCTGATTGGTTTCTGCTTTTATTTCTACTAAGGAATTTTAGGAGAACCATTTGGTGCTTAAATGAAACAGAATTATTGAGAAACCCATTAAGTTTCCTGAGCTATGAAAGAGCAACCTCTGATTCTGAGTTACACAGTTTTTCTCAGGGATATTCTGTGCAGGTGAGATAATGCGGATGAGACGTAAAACCTTTCATATCTCCAGATTAATGCTGCTTTTGTTGTAATTGATGCTGCAAAAAGCAGAAAAGGGCCATTTGCTTATAGTTTTAGTCATCCTCTCAAAGCAGTTTGACTTTTTTAATATGTTAACACTGCAATGAAACTTAGACTAGGCCAATCACAATTATCTATTTGATCTATTTGCAATTTTCTGAGAAAACTGACAATTGCCGTTCAAATAAGGGCAATTTAAATATGTAAAAACGAATCATATATGAAGGTGTCAAATACAAACCTGAAACCATTTATGCAATATCAGCAGCACATGACATTTTCATGTCTATTCACATGTCTATAAAGTCACAACAGTGCTATAGTCGCTCTCATGCTGGATGTCTGCCAGCCCTACCTCTCTCTGTCTAATCTCATCCCCTCTCTCATTGTTTCACCTGTCTTGGTCATACAGTTTCACTTGTCACTCTGGAAGCCTTTGTTCCTTGTTACCTGTACGTCTGTCTGAAAGGCTCAACTGAATTCCTCCTCTCTCTTCTGCATTCTGGCTTTACCTGTCAAAAGTTTTCAGTTTATGTGGACATATTTCCAGGTTATTATTTCTGTTTTCACTATGACCTTTACCTTTTCTTGTGATTTTTCATTTAACATCCATGAATTCAAACAGTTACAATATGCCACTTTGCACATATTTTAGCACGATATCCTGAGCAACTAGTATTCAGTACACACATTTTCTTGATCTTTCTCACATCCCCCTCTCTAACACATTTCCTTTCTTACACATTTCTCTTTATCTCTCTCTCTGTGTATTCATGTGCACAATGTGTGTCAGACCCAGCCGTGTTTTTTTCACTGGAGCTGTGTTGCTCTGTGGGGATAGATTGCCTGTCATGGTGCTTCCCTGCTGCTTTTCTTTATTCCGGGTCACTGCGATCTTCCTCACCTGTAGTTTCTTCTCAGACTCGGCATCCTGATCTGAGTGCTATTAATGCCTCAATATTGTGTTACATGAGACTGGCTTCTTCAAACTGTGCAACTGAATAAAATGCCTTGAAGCATTCTGTCTAGAGGGCTGCATTTTGTTTCTTTTGAAAATGGATGTGCTAAACAATATGGCAGACAAATCTGAATGGTTGTGTCTATTTTTTTACATATTGTTTTACCTTTAGGATTTTAGTATATGTATTTGAACACAGAGACTACAAAAGTAGTGTCTTACTGTATTTTTAAGACACTCTCACATTCAAAAGTAAAGGTAGGTTGCTTGTAGTAGTAGAGTTTGTTAATGAACACATGCAGTATTAAAGTTGATATGAAACTGAAGTTGTGATCATATTCTGTATTGTGGAGTATATATTGGAGTAAAATGGCTTCTCAAATTAGAGAATATGTAAGGCGTGTCATCAGAGAAGAGATGATGTTGTGAGGGAACTTTATATTGATTTAAAAATTGCAAGGGCACATGAATAAAGAATGGCTATATAAATCATTCACAATAAACTACAATATTCCATAAAAAATAAGGTGGTGATGATTTTAAAATCTCACATGACTTCAAGTAATGCAAACATTACTGATGCGCCTTTTAATTTATTTATTTTGAATTAACTATCATTGTAGGGATTTCCGTATTGTGCTCTTAAATATATTTATATCAGTTTACAATTTTATAAACTAGTTTTTAGGTGAGAGGTGAATGTTTATGTCATAAATGTTTTATATAGTTTTATGCAAAAGTTTGGGCACCCCTGATAATTATCATAATTTCAATTTACAGTTTGCTGGGCTTTCAAAGCAGCAACTTTGTTTGGATATAAGTTATACCTTATGGAAACAGCAACATTTCAGTACTGAAATAACATTTATTGAATCAACAGATACAATACAATGTGAATCATACAGGTGCAAACATTTGGGCACCCCAAAGGAATAATGTCATCAATATTTAGTAGAGCCACCTTTTGCTGAAATAACAGCCTGTAGATGCTTCTTATAGACACTGATACATCCATAAATTCTGGCTGCAGGAATTTTTGGCCATTCTTCCTTGCAACATTTCTCTCGTTCAGCCAGGACAGCCCTCTTCAAATCAAACCATAGATTTTCAAGTCTGGGGACTAGGATGGCCTTTCTAGAACATTGCATTTGTGTCGGTGCATGAATCTCTTGGTAGATTTGGAACAATACTCTGTGTCATTGTCCTGCTGAAACAACCAACCTCTTAACTGATTCTTGAACATTGTTCTTAAGAATCTGGTGATACTGTGGTAGAATACATGCGACCCTCAACTCTGACAAGGATTCCAGTACCTTTGCTAGCCACAAAGGCCCACAGCATGATGGACCCTCCACCACATTTTACAGTAGGGAGCAGGTTCTTCTCCTGGAACGCTGTGTTGTTTTTCCGCCATGCAAAGCACCTCTGGTTGTGACCAAATAACTCAATCTTGGTTTCATTTGTTCGCAGGACATTTATGATAAGCCTTTGCATACCTCAAACAACTCTGCTTGTTGGCAGTACCCAGAAAAAGCTTTTTCCTGCATCATTGAGCTGTTCCTTGAGCTAAGATGTACATTATCAGCAGCAAGATGTTCTTGAAGCTCCTTGAAGGTGGTCTGTCTTTGACCATTCTAACCATCCTTTACCTGTCAGATATTTTTTCTTGTCCTTCCACATCTTTCTTTCACAAGGACTGTTCCTGTGGCCTTCCACTATATTTCTGACTGTGGAGACAGAGATTTTAAACCTTTGTGATAATTTTTGTATCCTTCTCCTAATACATGTCAGCGAATCATTCAGTTTTTAGATCATTAGTGAGTTCTTTTGAGGTGCCCAATTGTTGCTTTTTTCCCTGTAGGATCAAGGATAAACACAACTAATCAGCTACCTTAAATATCCTTTTTCATTATTGGTTGCACCTGTGTTTGAGTTTTAAGGTTCAGTGATTCAATCAAATCAATTTTGCTTTGCAATCGATCAGCATTAAGTTACTACATGTATTCAAATTCCCACAAATGAGAGGGTGCCCAGATTTTTGCATAGCCTATTTTTCACTTTCAGTTTAATTTCACATAACTCAATACAATTTCTGTCTGAAAAACATCACATTGTCCAACTTTATCTAGTAACTGAAAGGCATAACACTACGATCTTTTCTTATGCAGAAAGAGCACATTATTATGCAGCCCAAACTTTTGCATGAAACGGTAAACAATGACATACAATATATTTTACCTTCTGTCTAAACACTTACTGATAAATAAAAAGTAGAGTACGTGCTAAGAGGTAATAATTTAGGTAATATTTTATTTTAAATATTTACACAGGGGATTTTTCGATTAGATGTGATTTCTACTATATCTGCAACCATTGTTTAATGTTGCAGTGCAGTGTAGAAGTCAGATCTTGGCAGAGCAAAGATATTTCTAATCAGTTAGCCTTTCCCAGTCTTTTTCCCAACAGAGATGCAAATTAGGAGAAGGCATAGGTGGAATATTTAGATACCTAATATAATATTTGTTTAAAGCATCAAATTGCTTTCAAAAGGTTACTTTAATTTTTGGTTACTATACCATAAACGTGAGTGTTTAGACACAGTTTTTACCTTTATTATTATTTGATTGTTTATAACAAATTAGGATATTGTGCTTGAAAAGACTGTGAAGCTGTTAAATGTCAAATGCTCACTGACAAAGCAGGTTTGTTTGCATTGATTTACACCAAATATCACGGACTAGACAGTGGGTGGACATGAGCAGCAGCTAGCTTGACTCTTGCTTCCCACAGCCTCACCTTCCTCTTATGCTTTTTCCTCTTACAGTTTCATCAGCTTTCGGTCCTCTCTACTCTCTTGCTCATCGGAAAAGTTTCCAATGTCTGACTATATGGCTCCAATGAAGAGCTACACCCTCTTGATCTCCAAGGTGTCCTTCATACTGCATGAAGCAACCAAAACATGTCATGATAAGCTTTCCCTTTGATCTGGATCTGCATATGCCCAGGTCAAACACATACTGACCCCAGTCTGTCCATCTGGAGCCTTTCCATCTCTGGATTAGCCAGACCAGTCCACTTGCCCTGCCACCACCTGCTGGCCCTGCTGGCCCTCCTCACTGCAGCTGGTTCCAGAAGGGTGAAAGTGGGTTAGGCGTGTGCTCTGAGCCTCTGGGTCAGGGGTGGATACATCTGGATTTGAGGGGTTTAATGGAGGTTTATAATAGTCACAGAGTAGCCAGAGGCAGGAGTCTATTATAGATGGTGGCTCCCTTAGGGCCCGCTCATGTATCTACAGAACTACAATACTAGGGCAGAAATGAATAGAAATAGAAAAATGGAACATTATCAACTCAGAATTATGTGGCTTATATATCTGTTTTGGGAAATTTGCTTAAAGTGCCCCCCTTCTGGAGTTGATTAGCCAAATACAAATAATATATTACTAGAAGTACAGCTTTTATTTGGAAAGCAAAGCTGCTCTGTTATGTTCTCATTAATTCAGTGTCCTAGATATTTCAAATGCAAGATATTTATTGTTTAGTTGTAGTTGCACAAGCAAACTCCACTTGAGGTTTCCGTAGTGAAGGAAACAGCTCCAGAAACAGTGTAAGATTACATAAGAGTTTTTTGGCATCGATATTTTATGGATTGTAGGTGGACAGAGAAATCTGTGTTAAAATCTCTGCAGAGAAATTCACTCACTATGGAAATGTATATAATAATGGATAAAAACTGAAGGGGTCATATGTGAAGTAATGAAACAGAAGTGGATTAGATTACTAGATGTCAATATGCTATTATTACTCGTGGTATATATCTAATAATATGCTGCTGTAAATTTACGTTTACACTTACATTTAGTCATTTAGCAGATGCTTTTATCAAAAGCGGCATACAGTTGGGAATACATGAAGCAATTAATCTTGAAGAGACAAACAGACAGAGGAAGTGCTCGTAATACCAAGTCTCAGGCATTGTTCAAATAAAAACAAGCTAGCAAGAGAAGGAATAAATAAGAAGAAAGAAAGTGTTTTTATTAATTTTTATGATGAAGTCAAGTAGTGTCGAAAGAGATGAGTTTTCAGTTGTTGCTTGAAGGTTGACAGGGATCCAGCATTCAGGATGGGGTAGGAAGATCAATCCACCAGCCAGGAACGGTGAAAGAGAATGTTCTGGAAAGTGATTTTGAGACTCTCTGTGATGGTACCACGAGGCGTCGCTCACTAGCGGATCTCAGGCTTCTGGAGGGGATGTAGATTGTCATAAGTGAGTGGAAATAGGAGGGTGCTGAGCCTGTGGTTGTTCTATATGCAAGCATCAATGTTTTGAACTTGAAATGTGGGAGAAGATCTCCAAACTTTGCCAAGAAGATGTTATTTAGGCTGCTATTTAAAATCTGGATGATTTGACAGGAAAACAACAACCTGTAAGTAAGTGTTTGTTACTCATTCCACATGCAATGATGTTATCCTTAGTCTTTACCCAGTAAACCAGGAAAGTTGTGAATTTGTTGGTTAAAAGAGGGTGACACCTCTTTTTTCTGTGAATTGACCTCCAGTTTAATTCACAGAAGCTAGTGTTAGGCCTTTGAGTATTGTTGTGGACAACAGGGGGCCTTGTAATCAAAAAGGGTTTGAGTTTTATCTACTCAAATAATGATGTGTTGTTCTCTCATTCACAATAACACTCAACTCAAGTTTCCTTCTGTTTACTGCTTGAATGAAATATATATATTTTTCTTGTGAATGTATTAAAGGTTACACCAGTTGACTTGTCAAGAGCTGTGTAAAATGTTCTTGATGCTGGTGTAGTAGCTTCCAGCTTGCCTCATTTCAATGTATTACCTTGGGGAGATTTCAGTCCTCAGAGGTATACAAGCATCATAGGTTAAATGGTGGCAAAATGCTCTTCTCAGGCATCCACAGATAAGAGTTTGTTGTCTAATGGTGGATGTTCAAATGAATTAACCATGTAGTTGATGCTATTACTTTTCACAGTGTTGTCTTGGTGTCATTAAATCTTATCCAGTCTTCAGTAAGTGCTTGTTACATATTTTATTGTCTAAATGGATTGCTTTGCTGAAGATTGTTGAAGCTGCTGCCTAAATTGCTTATTGATTAAAGTAAGTGAATAGCTTGTTGGGAAGTGGCATATCCTTCAGAGATGGAGTAACCAGCACTGTGTTGTCTGGGCTCACCATGATTACAAACTAAATCATCCAGTCATTTAGATAAAGTATGTGCCCACAATTAACATGGTTTTAATGTAATATGGAAAATCCAATTAGTTGTGGGCTTTGATTTGAGGAGATGCAGCCCCCATATTTGTCTTCAGTAAGGCTACTTCAGTTTATCATGAGCTTGTCTTAGTCAAAAAGTTGAAACCTTTCCTCTCAAGGGCCACCTGGTGTTTGGCCCTTATCTAAAGGCTTATTGTTCTACAAAGCTTGGTTATTCCCTCATTTCTGCTTTCGGATAGATCTCCTGGACACCCCAGGTGTATTCCCTCACCACTTAGTTCTGTCAGCAGTGTACACAGACTGAACAAAAGGAAACTGGGAAAAAATGCATTAGTACTCACATACACATGAAGTTGTGCTTTCTCTTTTATTTGTTTTATCAATGATCCCCCTACTTTTTCCATTCTCTCCTTCACCCTACTTGTTAATTGTTTTGTTTTCTATGGTGGGGGGATTGATTGTGGTAAATGTGTTGTGTTTTATCTGACAGACTACATAGAATAACAACATTGATAATGATTAGAATTGTTGCTTTAGAATGATTTTTGAAGGACCACGTGGGTCACACTTTATTTTAAGGTCTAATTCTCGCTATTAACAAACCATTAACTACGACTTTTGCCTCAATAAACTCCTAGTTTGCTACTAATTAATAGTTAAGAAGGTAGTTGTTAAGTTTATGCATTGTGTAGGACTAGGGATGTAGAATATGGCCATGCAGAATATGTGCTTTATACGTACTAATAAACAGCCAATATTTTAATAATAGGCATGCTAATAAGCAACTAGTGAGAATTGGTCCTTGTACTAAAGTGGTACCATGGTGAAACACTCAGATACTGTTTTGCTCAGTTACAGACATTAGTTTGGGGAATCAAAAGCGTGCACACTGCTTGTTATCCTGATTACTGATGATACATCATGGTATGTTTCCTGTTGTGATAAACTAAGCCAAATTTCTCACAGTCCCCTGAAGCACCAAAACATGCTAATTGCCTCCAGACCTCCAACAAATGACCACATTGCTGTTGAGGGTGAGTTCAGAAGGGCACGGTGGCCTACTTTAACCATACTTCAGGCAGCTGTATCTTCAGATAAAATGCTGTTTTTAGAACAGTTCAGAAAGGATGATTCATGTTACATTCAAAATAATTTCTGCATCCACCCAAACCATCCTCACCATGAAAATGTGAATCTGTTCAGTCTTCCACTCATTTATTATTTCCTGCAGTGTTTCACACTTTTCATTAGTATCATCTTATTTTCTAGGCTCTGAGTGCATCATTGATTAGATGTCTTGAACTTCTTCCTTCAGGCTTCTTTATCATCATCAGTCATATTCACAGATTATATCACCTGAATCAGCCTTGCTTATAAAACCTTTTTCTTGAAACTTAGTAAATGTGATTTTACTTAGTTCAGGAACAGGAATGTTCTTCTTTGTTTTCAGAGTTTGTTGCCTGGTTTCATATTTACCTAACTTTAAATCTCCTATAACGTGAATAGTAGCTTTACAATACACAAAGTGTCATATTACTTACTGAAGACACAACGTTAAATCCATATATTGTTTATTGTGAATGAGTGTTTATTCATTTTTTGTGAATGGTTTTCTGATCATTTTGTAGTAAAACTCTTGTAAAAAAATCCAGTAGTCAAAGTGAACAAATGTTATGTGGTTAGTATGTTTAGCATGTTTAGTATGTGGTTTATGAACTTAATTCAATGACTTAAATCCACGCATTAACTTGATACATGCTATTCACATTTTAAGGTAGCATACTTTGTGCTCAATACAGTTACAATATCAGATTTTAACCGTTAAAATGCTATAAGTAACTGAAATAAGCACAAATGTTAGGGCTTGTTAGAGCAATTAAAACCAGGGTTAAACATATTTCATTCAAATGGTCACCAATATTCCTTTTCTATAAGATGCCTCTGGCAGCATATGTTACTGGACTTACCTGTTTTTAAAGCTAATAGGCTACGGTTTTATCCAGTAAGTTCCTAAAATAAATTATTTTTCAAAGTTTCATCAGTAATTTTGAAAATGTTTTTAGCTAGCTATTTTTAGCTATGTTTTAACTTTCAAACTATTTAGCAACTAACAAATAGACTTGCAAAACAGTTGCTAGTTGCAAAATTACATGCTTTACATGTTATTCTGACTGCAACAATGACTTCATTCCTATACGCAAGTTATGACAATTTCCTCTTTAAATGGAGCTAAATCTGAGGGATCTTTTTTTTCCCCACAGTTAATTAGTCGCAGAATGTCTTCGTGACATTTTTCTGTCCAGGGTCGTTAGTGAAGTTCTAACTCTATCCTCAACCTCATTAGCAGATCTGTCCCATCCATTCACTTGCCATATTCGCATCTGGGTCCAAAGAGTCAAGTGAGTTTCTTTAGTTTCAACCAGTTATGAAATACTTTAATACAACTATTAAAATCATAAAAGGTTGGAAACTGTGAAAGAAATATAAAATAACGATTATTTGTTAAAGATTTAAGAATTTAATTTATTTTCTTTTCTCCAAGTCTTATAGTAAATTGCATGCTGCAGATGTGCTGCCTCTGTAAGACACATAATTTCTTGTTATTTCAATTTCTATGTAAATACATTTATGTAATAACATGTTTAAATACACTTTTATCCTATATATTTAGCTTAAAGAGGTGGTTGATTGCAATCTTACTTTTTTAACGTTAGTAAGTGTGTGATGTTGCTATTTGAGCATAAACAATATCTGCAAAGTTGCAGTGCTGAAAGTTCAATGCAAACGGAGAGATATCGTCTTTTAAAATTCTGGCAGTTTAATGCCTGCAAAAACTACAACGAGTTACTTCCCAGGTCCGTTACGTCACAAACCCAGATAAACCCCGCTCCCGGGAACAAGCAACGAAGGGGTGAGGCGCTGCCTTAGAGAAGAGAAAGAGAAAACTAGGGAAGCACGTAGAAATCTATTTATATATGAATCGTGATTCTGTCTTTTAACAATTCTATTGGATTCACAAGTTTCAAAATCAATGTTGTAAATCAGCGGTTCTCAATCCTGTTCCTCGTGTCCTCCTGCTCTGCATCTCTCTCTCTCGCTCCCTCTCTCTTTCTCTCTCGCTCTCAATTCAATTAAATTCAAATGAGCTTTATTGGCATGACATGCACAGTATTACCAAAGCATTTTCCATTACATGAATATGTAACAAACGATTATAAAATACATAAAACAAGAATAGATCTGCAAAATAATTAAGTAAATAAGTGCATGCATTCTGTCTTTTTTTTCCACAAACAAAAAAATATTTAAGACGTTTCTTACTAAAAAACCTTTGTACAGCATGCAAGAAATAATATTGCTTCAGTTTTGTCCACTGGCTGACAGTCTTAGTTTGTGACAGGCTGATACATATCTTGCTGCTGTTGTGATCATTTTGGAATTTTCCCCTAAAATGTGACTTCATTTTTCTGCATTTTGGTAATGCCATAAAATTTGGTTTAATTTGTTGTAATTTGGAGAAATATGCCACTCTAATGTTGTGATAGTAATAACAGTGCAGCAAGAAATGTTCCTCTGTTTCCACCTCTTTCTGCGAGCACAGTGAACACAGTCTCTGTTCTCGTGGCTGCCATCTTTGTCACTTTTTGTTTTGCACAAATAAAAAAAAAATTACATAATTTACTCAACCATTCTTCTTCCCCGAGTTACGTCTTCCTCCATTTTAGAGAGTATCACAATGCATACGCACACTTTCCCCTAAGTGTAAACAACGCTTAATACGCAGATTTCATTCATGCACACGCTTTACCCCCGACAACGCAGGTAACGTCAAATGCGTTCTTGGGTATTATACAAAATGGCGGAAGACGCAACTCGGGGGAGAAGAATGGTTGAGTAAATTATGTTATTTTTGTTTTCTTTGCACAAAAAGTATTCTCAAAGTGTCACAAAACTGAAGTTGAGCCACTGATGTCACACGGACTGTTTTACCGATGTTTTACCAGTGTTTTTGTCAACTTGTTTTGTTGCAATTAGCACAGGGTTTGTATTTCTTTTTGGAACTATATGCCTTATTGATCTGAGCTTATCTCAGTTTCTGAGTCAAAAATGCCTTATTTGTGGATTTTTGTGCGTGTGTGAAATCTGTCAACTCTGATCAATATCTGCAAACTGTCTCTGACTTTCCAGTATAGTACATTATTCTCCAGACTTCAAACTGGGTGAGGAATTCAGACAAAAGTTGTCTAGTGTTTTCCAGCCTTAAGATCAGAGGCTTGATTCAAAACACGAATCTGCCCTCAGAAAGTCAATGTTATTTATCAATTGTTGTTGTCTAACTGACAGCCAGGAGACATTTCTGTTGTGTTTGTAGTCAGAATGGTAAAGGTAGTGAGATTATTATCAAGAGGAGATCATGACTCATCAGAACCAAACCCTTCAGGCCTTTTGAGAGAAAACAACGTTCACACAGATTCATTTAGATCATGACTCAGATTTAATCACAAAAACATTTCCTTTTTTGCCACAGGGATCAGGAAATGGTCAAACAAATGTAATAGTAAGTTACGTGTTGTCTTTTAGTCATCAGATGATATGGCTTTTTAGCCCCACACATTTATGAGAACAATATTGTTCTCAAGTGCATGTGGTTTAATATTAGCCACGTCATCAAACTACTTGACTGAATCTGACTCACTCAATTTCCGTGAGACATTTTCTGTTGATTAATTTCAGAATCTACTGTCTATTACACTTAACATCATTAGTGTGACATTTATTTTATCCACCACCACACTGGGTGCCACTTTGATTATCCGCTCTGTAATTGTAGCACTTCTCCATTGGCAAACAGAGACACGTTACGTAAGCAGCATGATAAAGGGCCATGTGTATTCGTTTATGCTGTATGGAGTTTATAAAACCCCACAGTGCCTCTGCTTCAGCCCAACCTGTCTCTGCTTGCATGGGTCTGACAGAAATAGCAGCTGATGGAACAAGCTCGCCGGCCCTGATGGGTGAAGGCTGAGTGGGCTGAGGGTGGATTAGAGCTTCTTGTGGCTCAGAATCCTGGGTAGGCGTTGGACTGGATCTCACTCCAGTGTTGCATGAAACATTCCCATATGTTCTGGATAATTACACAAAGACATCCTTTCAGAGTACTGGAGCTTTGACACGTTTTCCTTTAGCCTTCCTCCAGCCTGGTTTGTTGTGGCTGTATTATTCTGTATATACAGTATATGACATATTGTTCTGCAGCACGTGCCTGAATTTAAGTGACAGTTGCTTGGGTAGATATCAAGTCAAGGGTGTTTTTGGTCATAATATTTAATAAGCACACACTGATCTGCGACAATATTAAAACTACTGAGAGTTGACGAGAATAACATTGATTATATAGTTACAATGGCACATGTCAAGGGGAGGTATATATTAGAAAGCAAGTAAACAGTCAGTTCTTGAATTTCATGTGTTGGAAGCAGGGAAAAAGGGAAAGCGAAAAGATCTGAGTGACTTTGAAAAGGGCCAAATAGTGATGGCTACATGACTGAGTCAGAGCGTCTCCAAAACAGCAAGTCTTGTGGGTATTCCTGGTATGCAGTGGTTTTACCTGCCAAAAGTTGTGCAAGGACAGCCGCTGAACCAGTGCCAGGGTCATGGGTGCCCAAGGCTCAGTGATGAACTTGATGAGCGAAGGCTAGCCCATCTGGTCCGGTCACACAGAAGAGCTGCTTTAGCTTAAATTGCTGAAAAATTGAATGGAAGGCAAGAAGGGAAGTTGCAAAGGAAGTGTTTTATGCACTGGGCCATAGGTCTCCAGCCCTGCTTCTGAAGAGCTACCATCCAGATTTCAGCTCCAGCCCCAATGAAACACACCTATGTCAGCTATTCAGGGTCTTCAGGGTTTAGTTGATAATTGGAGAGTTGGAACAGGGCTGGAAGTGAAGTCTGCAGAAAGGTAGCTCTCTAGGAGCAGGGATGGAGAACTTTGGGCCACATTCTGTTGGGAAACCTTGGGCCCTGGCATTAATGTGGATTATACTTTCACATGTACCACCTAACTAAATATTGTTGCAGACCATGTACACCCCTTCATGTAAATGGTGTCTCCTGATGGCAGCCATCTCTTTCAGCAGGATAATGCACCTTGTTCAGGAATGGTTTGAGGAACATGACAAAGACAAGGTATTTTGTCAGTAGCACAAGATTTAATTTTTTAATCTTGATTACATTTTTTTACCCATTTTATTGCAATGGTAATTAATTTAATATGAGAGTGGGTATTATATAACACCCCACTGCAGATAAAGAATTGGACCACCTCTTTCATTATATTGAGAATGTTCATGAGCTTAACTGCAGGCTCAAAAGTCAATGGGCTGGGGAGGAGTCCAGTTCAGCGCATGGGATGATTTGAGAAAATATGCAAAAAACGATTTCAAATTGTAAAATATTATTATTACATACTCTTTAATTTGCTATTTTGCATCTATTATGTTACAGTGACAAAAGCAGGTCAGTAACCATTTTCTTGCCCAACTTTCATACTGATTTAATTTTGCATGACTTATTAAAGCTACTGTCACGGTCCTGCTGGTGTGGCCTGACCGGCCACCAGATGTCTCTGTGTTGAGCACATGGCTTGTTGATTGTTGTTGGGGCCATGTGCTCTCCTGTCTATTGTCTGTCCCCTCTCATCTCGTTACCCAATCATTGTTTCAGTTGCTCCACCTGTGTCTCCCTCGTTACCCTCGTTTGTCTCCCTATTTAGCCTCCTGGTGTCTGTAGTCCTGTGCTGATCTGTTGTCTTTCGTTGTGTGCTTGTTATGTTGACTGTACAAACTGTTCTCTGCCTGCCTGTTTGTCCCCCTTCGGGTGGTTTTTGTTGCTCTGTTTGATTTTATTATTAAATACCCATTTCTCCTGCACTTGAGTCCTCGCCTCATCGCTCTCCTCATGCATCCTGGCAGCTACAAGTTATCCAGCTAAGAGCTGTTTTTTTCATAATTCTAAATTTTGAAATGGCTTGTTTTCAAAATTTGCATGTGTAGGCCGTGTGAAAGAATTTAGAAAATTCCTTTTGGCTTTACCCCAATAAAGCAAAGCGGTATACATTTTATTTAGACATTATTAGCCCCGGAATAAGTAGATTTCACTTCTGAACTGGGTTTCAAAGCTAAATAGTATTTATAAATATCGATGGTATAGTGATATACAAATAAAAATATTTTCATTCATTGTATGCATTCTTCTGTATTTACTAGTTTGAGTGCCCCAGTTTGTTCTAAGGAAGTAATCTTGTAAAAACGTCCCATACTTTCATCATTAGTGCATCTTTCGTGCAATCCTTAACATGATCGTATCCAGCATGTGCATTTCTTCAAATATGCTACTTTGTTAAAAATGTGTTTCGGTACATAACTTTTGTACTGTAAGAGATGTACCTTAAATGTACCTTTTTTATTTTTTCAATGGTTAGCACAGCTATTGTGGCTTGCATATGCTCTTTGTTGCTTTTTTGTTCTTGACTAACACATTTAACTTTTTAGCTGAATATACAGTATAGTGCAACACACAGTACTGGCTTTGTTGCAGTCTATTATTGGTTTACTTACTGTCAATAAGCAGTGATTTCAGTGCCTGTGGCTGGATGAAAAGACCTGCTGCTAAATGGATGGATCATTCAGTGGATGATCACAAACAAAATGTGTGTGCAGCACAAGTATGCGTTTGTGTGTATGTTAAAGTAGTTATCCTGCAAGTCATAAATGACTCCTTTCCCTATGCTGGAAGAGTGCGAAACAAATATAGTGTCTTTCAGTGTGATGGAGAGCAAAGCTTCAAAATTAAACCATAAATGTGAATAATGTAGTTTATAAACTAGGGTGCATTGGAAGAGTTCTGAAAGCTGTCTGGTTTCAGTTATGTTTAGATTGATCTATAGAGGCTTTCTCAGCAAGCCTTTGCTTATCTGATGCATTTACCATAGACATTTTTCAATTTCTTAACTTTATTTCCCAAGAAACATACAATACTTTATGAGCATACGATACACTTTCTCATATGGAAACAGCACTCTAGCCAATTTGATCTTCAAAATGCTTGAACAACAATTAAATGCCACTCTCTTGCCATATTCAAAACTTTTCATTCTGTTATTTTACCAAAGGCTAAACTTTTGGGGTTAAAAGTAGTTTTTATATTATTGTGTACTGGTTATAATTTTATACAGGTGATGGCTATAAATAAATAAAAAAATGTGGTTTAATCCTCTTAATTTTTTATGTAATTTCCAACCCACTAATATGTTTTCAAAGGCTTTGGCTGAATCCTGAGTTACATGCAGTATTTTGCCCTGGCATGTGACTCTTTTTTTATTTTAGGTTTTAAGTCATTGTTATTGGGCATTTTAGAAAGCCATGCTTGTGTATTCAACACATTCTCACTTCCAATATCGTCACATATCAATGCTTGGTTAGGACTGGGTGCGTCTCACTCGTTCTTAAAAATGAAGCTGCAGGCTCTTTTATCGCCCCCTGGTGGCTGGCAGTACAGGTCATAAACCCTGCCCTCTCCATGTAAAGGAATGGGACTTCAGTCAAAATAAAAAAAAATATTACACTTCCAATACAATTTTCCCGAAATATGGTTTTGGTCATTTAAGGTAGTTGTTATCACGCTGATATATTTTCAATTGTTCATTTTTGTGATAAGTTTGATTTTAGCTATTAATTTGATGCTATAAAAATTGGGCGTGTCGTTATGGTTGATTGGGTCTGCGGGAGTTTGGGCGGGAGTTTGATTCCATGGCTCCACCTCACGACACTACTGCGCAGACTCTGGCGCCAAACGAAAAAAGTCATGCCAAAATGTCCTGACTAAGCATCAGTCTGTGACGAGTTGGGAGTGAGAACGTATTGATTTCTTAAGATAGTGATGAATTATATTTTTGAGAGCTGCATCATGTCCTGTGTTGCGGGTCACTGATGGATAGGGTGAAATGATCAGTGACAGATAAGTCTCACCAGCTCTTAGAATCCATTAACCGAGGAGACATTGCATTGCTTTGAGACTTTATCTATCCCTGTAAAGTGAAAAGAAGATTGCAAGGCATTCAAGGGAGCACTTGAAGTCACTTTGTACTTTGATTTGGTCCCAGAACTCTCTAAGGGAAATTTGCTATTGCTTTTTTAGCTAACCTCTGTCTTCCTGCTGAAAATGGTTTCAAACAGGTGTACATTCACATGTGCTTTAAAAAACAGTGGACAAGACTCTTTGTTGGAAATAGATTGGTTTAAATCCTATTCATGGTGTTTACGTGATAACTCAATTTGCAGTTGCTTTGCTTTCTATGATGGGTTTTTCTGTTTTCCACATGAATGTTTAATAATACAAGTCTTTTGAAAGGAGAACTGCATACATTATGTATACTAACCTTTGGTGATGTAATCCTGCTGAGGGAAATCCTACTAATCCTACAGTGAAAGCACTCGCTTATGACTCGTGACTGAACACTGAACTCTGATTGTTCACCTACAGTACATTAACTGAAATTATACATGTACTTTTACATTGTATTGATAATGAAATGCATACACAGAATGGTCTGGAAAAATGTAACTGGTTGCTGCTTGTGATTGAATATAAGAGAAGAGGTGACAGATCTTGTCATTTTTAATGGTAGCCTTTAGGTTGTACTATTCATTTAATACTAATGGCCAGTAGGTGCAAACCTCAATTGATTTTAGGTTTTTGTAAAGATATAAAAAGCCTGGGAAACTGTGCTCAGTCTTGGAAAGTAATACATTGATTAGTTGATGACCCTGTGACCAACACAGTTTGTATGGAAAATATCTGCAGATATAAAGGATCATGGGTCAGTTATTTTAGGAATCCAGGGATTACTTGAAACCCATGCTTAATGGGGAAAGTTTCCTTTAAACACAGTGTTTGGTGATATTACTCAGGTGAAGCTCTGGTATGCAGTACTGCATCTGTGTTTGCACTGTTATTGTGGGTTTCTATATAGCAGGTCTGTTACTTTAGGAATTAAAAAACATTAACCATAAATCATGTTTTTTGACATGTATATTATATTATAGATTTGTTTGAAGTATTATACCTTGGTATATACTGTGTTAATACCATCATATTTAAGATTTAAGTGTTTAAATTGGATACAAAATTACATTAAATTGGATTGCACATTTTTAACCTAAACAAATAAGCTAATAAAAAAACTTTTCAATAATATGTAAATAAAACGGGTAAGTAACAGTTAAGATTTCTGCTCTAAAAAAAATAATGTCGTAGTTTATTATTAACTATTTGCATTTAAACTAGTTCATACAGTAATAGCTTACAATCAACATAAATCTGTTAATTGTAAAAACAAATATTCAGTTAAATAATGTGAACATGGTTAAAATATGATACATATAAACCTAGTTATTGTGTATTTTAAACACATTTGATTTCATACTGGTTTTATTATGACTGACAAATTGTCACACATACATGTTCAGTTAGTATTGTGACTTTTATTTTGTATTCTTTAGTTTCCATGGTCCTTTGTTAGATTTTCCCGCCACTATTCATTCATATTGTTGTGGTGATTCATTTGATCTTCTCAGGTGTTTATCATTATTATCCTCATTTGCTTTGTATTTAAGTTGTAGTCTTTTCAGTTTAGGTGAGCCCTATCTCGCCAATTAAATTGGCTAGTGGATTTTGCATACCTGATGCATACGGGTATAAAGGGCGACAGGTGCATCCACTCATTAGATTTTAGCCGAGTGGATGAGAAGAGTGCTGATCTCCACAAAGCCGTTCATCTTTGTTTTGTTCCCGGTTGGGCGATCAGCGGAGTCCCTCTCATCAGCGATTCCCCTGGGCACTTCAACTGAGAGAGCAAATTCTAAGCAAGGACGATCGCTTTTCAAGATGCCGTCCGTGTCCTGTTTTCTGTCTGATACGTGCTCAGGTGGTGAACCTGCAAGCACTGCCTCGGAGGCATATCGTGACCCGCACCGGCGTCAGAAGCTCCGAGCAGCTCTTGTCTGCCACGGAGGGCAGCAGAAAGGGAAGGCTGTCTCCAAACAGAGGTTGGCCCACTGGATAGTGGAGGCCGTCGCCTTGGCGTACCAGTCGCAAGGCGAGCCATGCCCCTGAGGGTGAGGGCTCACTCCACCAGGAGTGTTGCCTCCTCCCATGCGTTGGTGCACGGTGCCTCTTTGGCAGACATCTGCAGAGCTGCGGCTGGGCGACACGAACACCAAGATTCTACAATCTTGGCGTTGAGCCAGTTTCTTCCTGTGTATTGGGTAAGTAATGGGCGAGAAGAACTGGCGGTGTCACGGCTGCGCCATTCCCCTCACCGGGATACGAGTGCCTTTTTCTCCCCAGTTCAGTTCCCGGACGGTGAACCCTGGTGGAATCCTCCAAGCACCCCGGCAGTCAGACTGGGCGGAGCAGTCTGACGCCAGGCCCAGTACTGGTGTTAGCTCGCCCGGGTCTCCGGTCAGCCCCTGTACTGGGCTAGGTTATGGCCTGATTCTTCGGGTAATCCCATATGTGTATTCTTCCACGGTAAGGTTTCCTCATGGTAAACCCGTGTCTTCCTGTGACAGAGCTTCTGTCAGGTTCTGCTGGCAGCCCTCCTCCCTACTCCTAGGTAGGATCTGCCCCAGAGTCCAGTAGTACTGCCCCAAGCCTGGGCCAGTCCATATCAGTGTCTCCACATGTTACCTCCCTTGGGCAGGATGTGGCCTCCGTAGCGCCCTTCTATGGGAGGCTCGCTTCCCTGCCGTTACAACAAGCTGTAACAACAAATAGGAAAGACCTGAAGCTGTCTTTCACTGAAGGTCGAAATCCTTCCGATTCCGTGAAAGGAACAGCGGTGACAGCTATCTCCAGCAGCGATGTACTCAGTGGTCCGGTGGGCACCAAGGTTGTAATTTGCACTGGGCGGTAGGAAGGTTGCAACCTCTTGCATGGCATTTGTCTGTCACGCACTGTCCACATCTGCATGCCACAAGGTTGTGTGGGGTTCAGCATGGCGCTTTCCATAGGACCCCTATGTCGTCACGACATAACTCGTAGTGACCGACAGATAGGGAACGTCTGGTTGCGACGTAACCCCGTTCCCTGATGGAGGAACGGAGACGCATCCCCATGCCACAATCTTGAACCATCGCTGGTTGCCAGGGACTCAGTCGGCTCCTCAGCGTAAAAACCTAATGAGTGGATGCACCTGTCGCCTTTTATACCCGTATGCATTTAAACAGTGGCTCAGGTATGCAAATCCACTAGCCAATTTCATTGTAAAAACAATTTTCTCTTAGTCAGAGATGTTCGGGGCTTCCAGGTAAATCCCCTATGTCGTCACGACATAACGTCTCCGTTCCCTCCATCAGGGAACGGGGGTTACGTACGTAACCTAGACGTTCTGTTGGTCTGCCCGCTACATTTCACTTCTGATTATACCTTGTATAATTTTTTATGTGACAAATAAAGAAACCTTGAACCTTGGAGTACCTACTTTAAGTGGGTTGTTAAAAGACTTTTGATATGTTATTTTCATCATATTCCTGTTCTTCCTTCAACCCAGCATGAAACCAATATGCATCACATTAAGTTATTTAGTTTGTTTATGTCAGGGGTGTCAAAACCAGTTCCTTGAGGGCTACTGTCTTGCAGAGTTTAGCTCCAATCCTAATTAAACACACCTGAACAAACTAATCAAAGTCGTCAAACACGCCAGAAACGTCCAGGCAAGTGTGTTGAAATGTTGGCCCTCCTGGAGCATGACTGGACACCCCTGGTTTATGCTAAAACTGTGTATTCCAAATGGATGGACAAACAAATTTCAAATACATAAGTTTTAAATTTAGGCCTAAATATGTTTTTGTGAATATGGTAATAACTGATTACTGTGGCATACATCAAAGTACCATAGTATTGGCATTTTTATTAATTTCTCTCTTAAAACACATATATCAGTGCATGCAACTTAAATGACTGTAGTGGCTTTGTTGTTATCCAAAGCCCCTAGCCTGATGGCAGGTCAATGACAATGACAAGATAGAGACGTTGATTATATTTCAGTCACATTTATCAATCATGGTAGTCAAACAGAATTATGGAGACAGTCCAATCATGTCCAGAGTTTGATATGTTGCGCTTTTATGTAATGTTCCCTAAAAGGAAAGTGTATATTGTTGTTCTAAAACATGAACGTTATATAAAGGCATTATTGTGAGTTTAATGCGTGAATAGTCTCACAAAGTAAAGGAATAGTTAACACAAAAATGTAAATTCATTCAGCCAGTCACTGATTTAGTCACTTTCATGTGATATTCATTTTACTGTAGAACTGATAAGGAGATATTTAATAGGATGTTCATGCTGCTCTTTTCCATGCAAGTTAATGAAAGTGAATGATGACCAGTTTCTGTTAAGTAAAATGTAAAGAAAAAGCCCCATAAAAATGCCATGAAATAGCTTTTTGTGTTTTGTATATAGTAAAATTTCTGATATGTTACAGGACACACAAGAATCAGCTTTACTGCTGACATGACAAATAATGATGCACCGTACTTTATTTGAATATGCAAATGTTAATATGATTTAAGAGCTTTAGTGAATGAAGAGAAGATTGTTAGTGAATAACCACTTATTTTAAAGTCTGTTCACACAAAGTTATCATATGGCTTCAGAAAACTGTGGAGTAGGTCTATAGCACATCTGTTTTAGAACTTGACAGCTGTGGTCATCACTCATTTTCACCGAATGCATGCTTTTCCTTTTGTGTTCTTTAGAGGAAATGACATCATACAGGTTTGGGACAAAATAACTCTGAGTAAATGTTGACAGAATTTTCATTTTGGGAGAACTATCCTCCTGTCTCTGTACACCTCCACTAGCATGACCTACATCTGAACCGCTCTCGGCTAATCTTTAAAAAAGACACCAATGCAAATGCAATTTATCTCTTGCCACCTGCAGTGTGTGTGGAAATAAACAAATCTGTCCTCCGTAGCCAAATAAGAGCACATTTATTCTTTCATGCTGCTCCACCTATACACAACCCACCTTATGTGTCCAGATATCACTGTGATGAACCGCCATGCAATGGAAAATATACCTCTGTGAAGAAGCTCCCATGATTTCACATATTTCACATCAATCATTAATGTTATTAAACTTTACCAGTTAACCATTGAACCATGGTTATGAGAGAACCATTACAATGACATGTTGTAAACTGAGCTGGCAGTCTCATATACACAGCAGAGATCAGGCATGCAGGGATGATGACTTAATCTCAATCTGGTTGGCTACTCCACTCTTATAGATGGAAAATATAGAACATATCTAAGTGCTGTTTGTTTTATTGGTTTATTATTTCTAAGGGTTTTGTATAATTTTTTAACAGGAAAGTAAAGAAATGACAGTTACAAGTAAATTACATCAACTAACAGTTGTTCGTTTTGAGACAAAATAACCCCATAAATAAATAAGTAAATAAATAAATAAAGTTTGTTTGACCTACCAATAGTCATTATTTTTGGTACATAATAATAATAATCATAATAAATTCCCTGACATACAGAATAAATGCTTTTCAGATTTCTTTAAATTAGTTAGGCCTAAGAAATAATGTTAAAATATCAGATAATTTATATTTTAATAATAATATGAAATAATAATAATAATATAATAATAATATTTTATTTATTTGACTTACAAATAGTTATTACTTTGGGGACAAAACAACAACAACAACAAAAACAATAAAACATTTAAATAAATAAATAATAAACCAACCAAACAAACAAACATAATTTTTTTTTAATACCAAACAGAAAATAAAAGAAAGAATCAAAGATAAATCTATGCAATCAAAGAATCTATGGATTATAAATGTAAATTGATTACCACAGATACAGTTGTACATTCAACTCTTAGTATATTTCTCAAAAACGTCTTCTTTTTACCCATCCTACCGTAATGACACATCTGACCTCTCTCTTACCCGAGCCATCTGTCCAGTGAAATGATGTCCATGCACCTGTGGAGTGGAATATCCTACATCCTGGTTATTATAAGCTCTTTACTGTATGTAAGGCACCAGAGGCTGAAACTTCATCACCGTCATCATTTATTCATGAGAGACGCTTATTATGCAAAGCTCTGATCAGTTCCGCTAAATGCTTTTTGACCCTGGAGAGACGTAAGCGAAAGGTAAGAGAAGGAGCTTTTGCTTACCTTTATGGATCGTCATAATATTTAGTAAATGTTTATTTTGTAGCTGCTGTTGACAATATTGACTCTATGAGTAATGTGTTTTGTTCACATAAACAAAAGATCCAAGAGGAATCAATTATCAATTTACCACCTCTCAAACTGCAACAATAGTCTAGGAATATAAATATCAGTAAATTGTGATACAGTATGGTTTTAGAGTTTGTTCTGGCCTGTACAGACTGCTTTGCCTACACAGACTTGTATAGATTTCATAGACATTGTTTCAGTTGATTTTGGATTATTGTCTTGTCAGGTTACTTTAAAATAAGAAAAAGAAGCTCATTAGCTCTTGCAAATAGACACAGCTGTGTCACCTGATGTTTGCATTGAGGAAAGAGGATTATGTTCATATATTTCAGAAAAGGAAAGAATATAGTTGGATCACAGTAGCAGCACATATTCATGTATTTATGGCATAAAGTTGTTTGAGGCAGCTGAATAATTTTATTACGTTTTTTCATTTATAAAGATGCAGACTGGTGTGACCTATAAGGACAACTGCATCATCTAAAGGTTAAACTGCATTCATGAGTGTGTGTGTCTCTATTAAATGATGCACTCGGCAGAAACCCACAGGTGCGTCCGCTAATAATGAAGACTGACATTAGGAATAAGTGAACTAAATATTGCAAGCTGAAATGTATTCCAGTGCCTACATTAAACTGCTAAACACATACCAAAGGACTAAATAATCTAGGACTCAAAATTGCATTTAAACCAGGAAAAAAAACATCTTTATGCTTTTGTAAATGACTTAAAATGTTATCATGTGAAATTAATAAAGCATATTTAAAATTCTGGACTATATATAATAAATAGGGAATTCACATAATATTTCATAATTGTTTTTGTGATTTTAAAAATAAAAAAGAGATTACATAATTCTGAAACATGCAGATTTAATTCTCAGCAGAGATCAGTCTGTTTTGAAATATTCATTATTATTCTTATAAATATTTTGCTCTATATTGTGGGTGTTTCTGAAATATTCCCCAACTATAATGTAATTTAATGTTTCAGTGAAATAATACAATAACATTATGTGACTGTAGATCATAAACTTGCAAGTCCACATTTTCATGTACAAATTCAGTCACGTCCGCTTGCAGTGGATAATAAATGACTCATTTACTATATCACCCCGTTATGTTCTACTTTATAACATTACAAAAATAATTTTTAAAAGTGTTGGGCTCTGTCATTGTCTAATGCTTGATAATAGAATGTGACTCAAAATGTTTTATTGAAACTTCCTTACTTCAAACTTTTAATGATGCCCCCTCCCCTGTTTGTCTCATATCCCTAATGCTCCTGTCTAGATGCTAACATTTGTCATAATGAGTAAACTGAAACTGAAATGAAATTTTAGAACCCAACAATAACAAGGACCTGAGGGCACAATTACTTTCCAAACTTCTTGTCATTCTTTAAGGCTGAATAATAAACAGTGTTTGTTGAGTGACAGTAGTGTCAGCGTGCTGTTTTATACGAGATGAACTCTTTCATAGGAAAAAAATATGAAAATTAATTATTCTTGGCAGCGAGTGAACTGAGTGTTATAACATAACATATAACATAACATAACATAACATAACATAACATAACATAACATAACATACAACATAACATAACTTAATTGTACGTGGAAAAAATACTAACAGCACATTGTTACATCAGCAGCTAATCAGCAGTTTTAATATAGTGTTTCATATTGTGAATGCTTGTGTGTGTGTGTGTGTGTGTGTGTATTGGTGATTAGATGCGCAAGTGTGTGTGGATGTACATGGTTTAAGAATTACTGCCAAGTCACCACAAACTGTCCCCAAAGTCCTATGAGGTTATAAAGCAGTGAAGTAATTTACTACTGTGTACTAACATCTTGAGTCACGTAAACATTATGAGCATACACTGCATATTTATTATTACAAGAAACTGGTGACAGCGCTTTAATGGAAATTTGCTGTTATTGGGGTTTTAATATAAATGTTACAGATTTCACATGCCCCTGATCGTGCAGGGTATGTATAGTGAAGACGGATAGAGGCAGACTGTCTCAGTGGTAAATACTGGAAACTGAGGAGCTTTAGATAATAAGTTATTGTTGAGCTCCATGTTTAATAAAGGAAAAACAGTGTAAATCAAACAGCTGCTAATCGTTAGCCCTACAGTCTTCAGGAAATTTGCATTCTATCTTCTGTTTCAGTTTAATCGGGATTTAATGTTTCTCTTTGATACTTTGTCAAGATCTGATGTCCTGCTCAGAGGCAGAGTAACTGTTAATTAGTCTTATTACAACAACATTAGCAGAGAATTTACATTTCCAGACCTTCACAGAACTATAGCCTGAAGTTTCTCAGAAGGGAAGGCAAGTGAGGACCGTGGCTCTTTTGAACATCTCAAGGTTGTGAGGTCTGGATTTGGGATGGTAGAGGTAGAATGATTATGTAACTGCGACGGCATAGTGAAATGAAAACGTCCTTTCTTCTCTCTGCTGCTGTATCTTACAGTCAAGAGAGGGAGCCTTAAAGAAGAGCTATTTCTATTCTATTGAGCTGCACTGTATTGGTGGGAGAAGCTGATGTACCAACATTTCATGTTCTAAGTCTTCATAACATTAAGCATTAAACTGGGTGTATATTTCCTGAAGTATGTGCTTGAGATCTTGGTGCAGTGTGGACATTGGCCTGTCTGACCACCTCACTGTTTCCTCTCCTCCTGTAGGGCATCAATATTGCGGAGCCAAGTAATGAAGAACTTCCTCTCCGTCAAAGCCAGGAATGTATCAGCTGGACATTGTGTTGAAGAAGGGCAATAATCTGGCCATCAGGGACAGAGGAGGTATGTGCCCTTTTTACCACATTTATGTAGCTTTTTTTCCTGTGTGATATGAATTTTCAACATTTCTGAAGTTCTGTTGAGCTCTTTTTGTATTGTAGCATTTTGCCACTCAACATTAACTGTCAAAGTTCTGCAGCTGACATTTAAATGAACTAGTTTAATTCCAATATGTTACTAATTCATTGGTAGGTTCAACAAAAGCATAAAAATAAATATATATAATTTATATATATTAGTATATACAGTATATATATATGTAAAAACATTTTTTTTGCTTTGATACAGATTTTTATCAGTGTTTGATTTTTTTACATTCTATTTATATCTTAACCACGAGCCGGTTGACAATCAATTTAAAGCACATCAACTTAAACATGTGACGATTAAAATCGGTTGAGATGGTAAACGATCCACGATTCAGTTAGGGGTAGGAGTTTATATGAATGTATGTCTGAGGGGAACTTAGTGTATTTAGAAAAAGTTTAGATGGTATTTTTTAATGGTTTAGATCAGGGGTCAGCAAGTTCAGTCCTGGAGGGCCGGTGTCCTGCAGAGTTTAGCTCCAACCCTAATCAAACACACCTGAAGCAGCTAATCAATCTCTTACCAAGTATACTTGAAACTTCCAGGCAGGTGTGTTGAGGCAAGTTGGAGATAAACTCTGCAGGACACTGGCCCTCCAGGATCAAGTTTGATGACCCCTGGTTTAGATGGAGATTTTAATCTCAACTAGTTTTTTTAACCAGGTTAAATAAATGAATATAATAAAAAATCATATATTTTTTTAAAGGCTTGACTATTTATTTTTCTCTGGATTTTCCAGAGAAAGAAATCATTTTAACGATTTTTGAATAAAAACATAAATACATTTAATTCAGTAAGCAAAAAAACTAAAATGAAGTATGGTTTCCACAGTGTGTCACTGAAAGCAAGAATACTTAATATTACCATTTTAATTCATACCATACAGAAATTGTAAAAAAAATTACATAATGATGTAAATAATCTGACACATTCTTGAGTCTACATTAGCCTAATGACTTTAGGAAACTGAATGGCCAATTAAAATGTATTTTAAAATCAATGTGATATTCATAGTTACTTAAAGAGATAATTCACCCCAAAATGAAAGTTATTTGCGTGTCCATTCAAAACCTGCATGAATTACTTTCTTATGTTGAACATCAAAGATTTTTTGATGTCTGAATGTTGGGAGCCAATGTTGCTTTTTGGATGAGCTATCATTTTAATTTTACACCTTAAGCAAAATCATAGTGAATGTTTGTAGTTTATATCATAGTTTGAATCTCTAGCGCCCCCTTTTTGTTATGCTAGCATGAAATATTTTCTAAATCCGAGAGAGTTTGCAGAGTGAACAAGCAAATATAGTCAGGGCTAAATAGGTCTTCTGCTTTGGCCAACTTGACTCATGTGCATCTCAGCAGACAACAGCAGAGCCTTGAGTTCACCAGAGGATGAGTCTACATTCCTGCCCATTACTCCAGACCTGCTGTGGACTTGCATTAGTGCTTTTGAATGGCAGAGGGACAGGCTATAGCGGTAATGGTCTCATTAGGGGCTGATGGATGGTGCAGCAGATCTGTTCATATGCCCTCTGTCTCTCTCTCTTTTTGACTCGCCCAAATACACACACAAGCTAAAATAAATGAGCGAAGATCTCGGCAGCTCACCTGCCCTCAAGACCCGAGATTCTGCTCTGTGTGAGTCATACAGTCAGTTATACGCTCCCTTGAGAGAAATCCTGAGTAATCCTTGAGAGGAAAAAACTCACGCTTTCCTCCACCTATAAAAGAATACAAGGCTGAGATTAAAATTATTCATCCATGTATTGTTTGAAATTTGAATAGCTAAAATTATACTTTGCATATATTTATCAAGTTTTACTTTTAAACACAAACATTTGTCTGTTTTATCTGGCCTCTGCATTGACTTGCATAAATTAGCATTCCAATGTTTATCATCATTGAGCATCGAACCAGCACTCTCTACAAGTCAGTGACCACTGCTGCTTTCCATTTGCACTGTGTGTATCTAGTCTAATTAAACATGATGTGCTTTACTGGAGGATTTCCACATGCTCTGTGGTATCTGCAGCTCTCAGCTCAGCCATGGGCCACAGAAATGCATGCTGGACTAGATTTAGGTCTTCTCTGTTTATAATATTAATCCCCATCATTCATTTGATTCTTTTCTTGTACTTAATTTATACAGATAATATAGCTAATGTAACATTGTGACCCTGAAAGATCATAGTAATGCTAATTTTGTTACATTTTTTGTTAATTATATATAAACCACAGCTCAAAATACAGACCAGTTGTTGAAAACAGACACAGATACTATATATTCAGGAAATATGATTGAATCTGTACAGTTTAGGCAGGTTATATACTGACATTTGAGATGTAGAATCTAGGGATGTAAGTTAACGATTAACCGCGAGCCGGTTGAAAATCAATTTAAACATGTGACGATTCAAATCGGTTGAGATGGTAAACGAATCGCGATTCAGTTAGGGGTAGGAGTTTATATGAATGTATGTCTGAGGGAAACTTAGTGTGTTTAGAAAAGTTTAGATGGTAGTTTTTATTTTAATCTTGCCTCTGTATAATGCATATTACATTTTACATGTATGCATTTAGCAGATGCTTTTATCCAAAGCGACTTACAGTGCATTCAGGCTATACATTTTTTCATTATGTGTGTTCCCTGAGAATTGAACCCACAACCTTTGCGCTGCTAAGGCAATGCTCTACCACAGAGCCACAGGAACATTAAAGTTCATAAGGGCAGCACTGCTTGTTTACTAGTGATGTCCAGTTCGCAAACGAATCAAATCGCAAACGATTTAACTGGATCTTTAGTGAACCAGACGAACCAGTTCACCAAATCGAACTGAATCGTTTGAAACGGTTTGCGTGTCCAATACGCACTAATTCCCATATATACGTGGCTCTGAGTCAAAATAAACCAATATCCTGAGTTATTCAGATACTCCAGTCCAATAATAGGCTACACATTGACTGAACTGCTGTGAAAAGAGAACTGATGAGCACGAGCAGAACAGCTGATAGACTGAGAATGTATATTTACAGCGGAAACCAAGGAGGAAAGGCTTTAAGCGCCACCTGCTGGCAGAGAGTGAATCTGGGTCTCATTCAGCTCGTCTGCTGTTTGTTTCGTGCAGATATTTTTATGTATAGTTTCACAAGACTGAAGTAAAACCATTCTGTTTTTGCTTCAAATTTCGAAATTATACAGTCTTATTTAGATAAAATAAATGCTCACGTTGCATGTATGCAGCATCTTTGTTTGGATCATGATTAAAATGTAGTGGTTGCCTCTAATTCTACAAGGAAAGAGCACAGACAAAGCCTTATTTTGTTTATATGAAGATATTTATTTGATTCGTGTTACTTATTTATTTTATTTGGGGCTTGTTTTAAAATCTGTAATTTAGTTTTGTTATTTACATTAACATTATATTTAAATGTAGTTATTTAGCAGACACTTTTATCCAAAGCGATGTACAAAAGAGCAATAATATGCAATAAAGTGCTATATTAGTATATTATTTTAGTGTTTATTTCAATTTCACAAAGAAACGTGCAGTATTTTGTCCAAGCAATAATAAAAGGACACATTACATTTATAATTTGTCTTAAATCTAAATATTTTGTGGATACGGCTATTTTTTCCAGGATTCTTTGAATAGTAAGTTCAAAACAACATATTTTATTTTGAATATAATTATTTCATAATATTATAAAAGTCTTTACCAACACTTTAAATTAACGTGTCTATGCAGAATAAAAGTATGAATTTATTCAAACAAAATATTAATGACCCCTAATTTTTGCATGGTAATGTATGTTGTTTTAAAAAGAAACAAGAAGTCTGAATGTACTTCTAACTTTGAATAACTGTCAATGGAGAAATACATGCTTTATAGCCTGATAGCGTAGTTATAGCACTTATATATTCCTCTCATTTCACTGTTAGAAAGAAACAGACATGCTCTGAGAACAGCATGTGTGAAGAAGACACATGTGGCAGCAGTAATGAATGACAGTGTTGAGTCCTTTCTTACTTTTAGGTTGCAGACTCTGTGTGTTCTGCTGGTTTTAACCTTGAGTTATGGAGGATTTTGTGTCTTTGTTAGGATGGTGTGGACAGCTTGGCAGAAACTGATCCAGGATTATAACATCAGGGATGTTGTGATGTTTCATTGTTTCCTGTTGTCTTTCTCTGGCATTGAAATCCATCTGTCAGCATCTGTTAATGATCTGATGGTGTGTGTATGTGTGGAGGAAGTGAAAAACATGCAAAGCACCTCTGGTGAAAGTTTTTCAGTCCAGCCGCTCAGTTATTGCAAAATTATAAATGTAATGTGTGAGATTAATCAGAAAATGACCACTCCTGCTGAGTGATGGTTACTGGTATTGCAGAATGTTACATGGACTCGAGACTCTGAAGTTATGAAACTACGATGCTGGGGTATTTGTCTTGTTCTTACAATATTACTCATACTGTGTTGAGTTAATGAGACAGGGGTTGTTTTTATGAAACCACACATTCACTCTCCTTCCTCTACTATTATTGCTCATTATACTGCAGCGTTTCGTGACTTAACATTTGTATTTTCTGTCTTGGCAGTTTGCCTCTCTCTAAAAGCACGGTCTTACTCACACACATTGAAATCACTGCATTTATGGGCCTGTTTACACCTGGTCACTTTATAGGTTTTCTCTGATCAGATAGCTATCTGATCATGAAAAGACCAGGTGTACCCCCCTTTCGAAACACTCAAACACATCAACAACAAAACACATCAAAAGCTTAAAGGGGTAATATGATGCGATTTCAAGTTTTCCTTTCTCTTTGAAGTGTTACAAGCTGTATGTGCATAGATAAGATCCCTGAAGTTGCAAAGACTAAAGTCTCAAAACCAAAGAGTTATTATTTATAAAAGTTAAGACTCGACCACGCCCTACTAAATTGGCTCATACAAACACGCCCCCACATGCCTACGTCACGGAGTGACACCACCCAAATGTCTACGCAAAGAAAGAAGGCGGAACTATTATTCTTGCTATAGTATTGCCATGTCGTGGAGACGCCGTGTTTTGTTGTGAAATATTTTGTTTGGGCTTCCAAAAGAGGACACAACTATAAATCAGTGGTTAAGTTGTATTTACAACACTGTTCCGGAACAGTACAACCCAAATATTACAGTGTGTGCAGTGCATTTTACGGAGGACTGTTTCCTGAACCTGTGAGTAGCCTGCCATCTGTGCACAAAGGCTGTTTCTATAAAGTGGGGCAATTCCAACTTTACAAGGACAGTCTGGTGCTTAGTACTCAAGTAAGTACGTTTTCTTATTTAAAGAATTTGCCACTGATGATTCAAACGTGAGTTTTGAGCAGTGTCGCATAGTGCTTGTTGCTTGTCGTTTCTCCGATCACAAATGCAGACATGGTAATGTTTACGCATTATGTCCCCACTAGATGCAACAAATGCCTAACAAAATTTAGATCTTGTTTCCAGAATCACACATTTAAATGTCCTCTACTGAACGAAAGAGAGATAGGCTAACAAATAAAAGTGTAGTATGCACAAAATTGTATTTGTTATTTAATTTGTCTTGTCAAGAGTCTTTTATTTGACAGCAAAATGTCAAATATGTTGTTAAATGTTGTCACATTGCCCAATAACCACCAGTTTTAAATATTAATTGTGTGTGAAAAATGGGAGCTAAAGAGGAGGGAAAGAAAATAGGACATATATTATGTTTATATACACTACGGTTCAAAAGTTTGGGCTAAGTAATATTTAAATTTTTTAAACACAAAGGACACATTAAATTGTTCAAAAGTGAAAGTAAAAACATTTATGTCACAAAAGATTTATATTTCAAATACTTTGTGTAATTTTGGTAAAAAGGTATTTTGAACTTTCTATTCATTAAAAAATGTATCATGGGCTGCACAAAAATATTAAACAGCACAACTGTTTTCAACATTGTTTATATTTCTTGAGCAGCAAATCAGCATATTAGAATGATTTCTGAAGGACTATGTAATACTGAAGGCTGAGGTAAGGATGCTGAAAATTCAGGAATCAATTATATTTTAATATATATTTACATGCTTTAATGCTATAGATCTGCATTAAAGCATGTGAACTTATTCTGCATTCATAGCTGCATGCTGTGCTATAACTGCATTCACACACTCACACAAACATACACACTTGAGCAAGGGATCACCACCAGTCTGAATAACAGTAGAAACTGCTGCAGTCATCAATCCATTGCTGTCGTGGGGCAAGCTGGGTAATGGAGTGTGCCGGAGATGTGAGGGGAATTGACCACATCTCTCTTCTTTTTCCATGTGCTATTGAAAAGCTTATTTTCTTCAGCACTGTATTAAATATCCAGACGCCTGACAGCCAATCTGAACCCATCTTGTGTCTCATATTTTAGAGAAAGAAAATGGAAAAAGGCATATCTCAGATAAAACCTCAAACTCTTTTGTTACATTTATTAGATTTGACAGATGAGTTTTATACTTCAAATCAAGAGATATGTCTCTCATTTTGGGGGCTCAATGTATTGGTTCGTAATAAAAGGCTTGACTAGAGTGTAGCTGTCAGACTTGTCGTGTCTTGTGTTTCCACATGTTCCCAGTGTTAACTTTCCATGCCCATTTTAGTTTTTTCCTGTTCATTATGAGTTTATTTAGTCCCAGCCATGTTTTGATTATGTTACAGGTGTTTCTCTTTAGTTCTATCTATTTATAGGCCCTGTCCCAAATGGAACTCTTCATGTGCACTTGTGGGCTTACGGACTTACAATGGCCGCCGCATGCGTGTGTCCGTTAAGTTCAGAAGGGTGCTCACGGGCGCCCCCTTTATGGCCATTATGCGTCCTCGATCCACACTTCTGCCGAGCACTGGCGCAAGCATGCAGCAGACTTCTACCCGACAGTCAAAGCGGCATTATGTCACAAAAGTGTGGACTCAGAGGAATACCGCGAGGGTTTAGGGTGCCATTTGGGACAGGGCCATAGTGTGTTCTGCCCTATGTTTCCGGTTGGCTGATAAATGTCATTTTAGATGTGTTACCTTTGTTGCTCCTTGCTTTATGTCATTAAAGACCATATGATTTGAGTTTATCTCCGTGTCTCCTCGCTCCCCGTGGGAGTTTGACAGTAGCTCTTTTTGCTATAAAAAAGAAAAATAGAAATGCATAAACTACACAGAGGCAGGAGTTTGACAACTAAATCTTATATAGATCACATTACTCAGTATAATTGAATATGTTCAGAATATAACCTTATAAGCCTACTGTTTATCATATCATATCATATTTGATGCACAAATTTCCATGATTTACTGAAAGACCTGTTTTACCCAATTTACTACACACCTTCTTTACAGTTTATTACTTAAAAAAGCATTTAAAAATCACCTTACTAATATTATTGGGAAATATAGAGTGAGAACTGATATTTCTATGCATTTTATGAAAGTAGTCATTACAATCTGTCAGAATTTATCAATCATAACATTTGTCATATAAATATCAGCAACTGCACCAAATGCAATATTTTTTCTCAGTTTGAGCCTCTGAATAAATTATTTAGAGATTTTTTTCCTCCTTGAGTATGAGCCCCATATTTTTTTACTTGATACTACATGAGACATAAAAGCCTGATGCATCAAATATGATCTAAAACACACATGCAAACATGTTTTATTGATATTGTAAATGTTAAAAAAGTTGTATTGTAAAGTATTTACTTTTAAGTTATTTTAGCCACCTAGTGGTGCGGATGTAGCATCACGCTATGCCCTGATGAATGTGTTATTCAACATGAGCCATGATTAGTTCATTCTTCATAAAAAAAGTTAATATATAATAAGGAGTTTGCCAAAATAAAGTGATTATTATCCATTTGACTTGTCATGTAATCTTATTATGTTGGCCCTCATAAGGTGAGTGGCTCCATGTAAAATAAGACAGTGTTTTAGGGCACCTTTAGGATGTGCACCATTAGCGCACCTGTAAATAATATTTATGTTCACATAAGACTGAAAAGCTTCCCTTAGCTTCATATCGGCCATCATGTTGCTCACTGTGTCTGTTATCAGACCCTTTTGTTTTTATTTAATTATTTATTTATATATTTTTCCACTGGGAGAGTATCACTTTAAGGACCTAATGTGTACAGAATGGGTGTAGTGAGTGACAGGGCTGAAAGTCTGTGCCATCACAGGGCCCCAGAGGACCAATGTTAAGTGGGTCTACTGACGGAAATGGAGCTGTCTCAATGCCTGAGTGCAATTTCCAAATTTCCTGCCAATGACAGCAATCAGCCAGAGCTCTGGGAAATCGGATTTAATAATTTAACTTAATTATGACTCTGTGTGCATTATTCAATGACCTTTTTTTAAAAACGCTCTTGGCCCGTTGCGATTTTTGTGAGGGTAATTATGAATATGCAAAAGAGAGGACTTTTTATAATTAGATAATACAGCCTGTGAATGTTTTTCATACAAAAAATAAAATTAATTTAGTCTCACCCCGTCTTGTCCTAAAAAGCATCCACAGGTGCTAATCTAGTGTTTTTAGTAGTGAGTGGGTGCCATCAGAATGAGAGTCCAAACAGCTGATAAAACATCTCAATAATCCATTTTGGTAATAAACAAACCATCAAGATGTTTTTAACTTTTTAAACTGTTGCTTCTGGCTAAAATATGAGTCCTCTATACATAATATTGCTTTCTCCAGTGAAAAAGTTGTGTCATCTGAAAGGTTGAACAATCATTGTTTACAAGCGAAATCAAAAACAAATATATCACTTGATTTTAATATGAGAGGACAGCAAAGGATGGACTTTTTCACTGAAGGAAGCGTTATTATCCACTCCACTCCACTCCACTCCACTCCAACCCAACTCTACAGCATGATTTCACCATCCAGCTAGGTTCTTCTACAATTACTCCATCAAGTTCAATCTTGGTGTAATTTTTGATTACCAGCTGACTTTCAAAGACCACATTGAAAAGACTGCTCGATCCTGCAGGTTTGCATTGCACAACATCAGAAAGATCAGGCCCTTCCTTACACAGCATGCAGCACGACTTCTTGTCCAGGCCCTTGTC